>JBAMMX010000002.1:8798623-9296123 GCA_037126225.1 Dillenia turbinata | reverse complement strand
TTCAAAATTTTAAAATGGATGAGCGTGTGTGGATTGTGGCCTTTGGGTTTTAAATTTATACTTGATAATTCATGTCCACCATGAAACTCGTTTCAATTTCTTGAAATTTATCCATAGACAGTGTCCTCGGTTTGATCTTTGACTTTCTTATCCTAATTTGCACATGCTTTTTTCAAAGTTTTGGTATATATTACACATGCAGCATTAAATCTGGTTTCTTGCTTTCTGACTTTACAGCTCGAAGATATCATTGGGGATGAATTTAATGAGTGTGATGACCATATAGTACCTCATCCTCGTGATAAATTCGATAGTGAACTTAGGATTCTGGGTGTTAGCTGTAAAAAGCCACGGCATGAGGGAGTAGTTGGTTATACAAGTGATACTGACAAGAGACAAGCTTCCAAACATGCTACTCAGGGAGGTGGAGAAACAAGCTTACCATCTTTGAAGAGCATATTGTTGGAAAAGGGTTCTTGGACTCACACACTTGATGGGGTTTTTCCAACTTCTTGTGGGGGTGACTCAGTCAAGGATGTGACAAGTTTGGCATCTGAGGATACGATGGTGTCCAGTCATTGCTTCAACAGTACCAATATAGATTCTATTGGGAGTGAGTTTTGTGCCGAAGATCCCAACCTCGGTGATGGGTGTGCTGCAGTTGATAGTAATCTGTACCGATTTCCATTAACTCACATTTCTCAGACACATAATGATGTCAGTTTTTTTGACAATGACAATGTTGACAATGAAGATGAGTGGCTGGATATAGGAAACTTCGAGGATGTTGACCGGATGTTTAGGTGGTCTCTGCTCCTCTTTTATGGAGATTGATTGTCTTTCTGCTTCATTTTTCTTGTTCTCTTTATTATTTATTTATTTTTTTCTCTTTAGTACATGAACAAGCATAAATCTTATATCATCCTTCTTTGCTCGTATCATATACAGAAATTGTGATTCAACATTTGGGGCAGGCACTGCTAATGATGATGATGAACTTTTCTGGTTTTCATCTCCAAATGCTATCCCACGGTCTGAAGAGGCCCTTAGGTTAGGCCCTGAGATTTCAAGTTCAGAGTCTTGTGCACTGAGGACCACGGCAGATGGTCACGAAGCTTGTTTGACAACAAATTCGAGTCCTTCAGTTAAAGAACTGAGGAAGAAAAATACTGGCAGTGATTATGAAATAACTTGTCATGCCAGTGCTGATGTGCTGGCAGCTATGGATCATTCATCCGAGGTCAATGGGTGGGCTGCGAATTCACTAATAAAAAATGAAGTGATGGCAGAGCAAGAGGTGACTTTCTGTTCTTTTTGTTGATTTCTGCATATTTTCTCTTTTACTTGCTTGCTTGCCGATTTGTAAGTTTTGTGGGTAAAGGCTTGCTGAGCTTCTGCTAACATTTTCAGATACCAAGTATCAATGCTGGAACTGAGTTTGACGCTATGCCTACACACCAAGCAAAAATCAAAGATGGTGCAGCTGTAAGTACATATAGATGTACACTATCCAATCTTTATAGGGTTGTTAAAAACTTTCATATGAAATCTTTGTTGGGTTAGATAGAGATTTTACTTTTCTCTTCACAGTAAATTTCTTATTCAGGTCTGCTGCATATGGTTTCTTTGCCCACTATTTGTCTTGTTTACAACTACACGTCTTCTTTTTCTTAGATTTGGATAATTTTGTCAACGGTTTAGCAATGTGATGTGGGATGAGTTTAGAGGAGTCAGGGCAGAGGTTTTGATTCAAAATATTAGGTTTATTGCCGAAGAATCTAGTAATTGAATCGAGAAAAAGTTCGATGAGAAGAAAGACGATAGGTTTACTAGTATCACACTAGTAGATCCTTCTAGTATCACACTTGTAGATCCTTAGGCATCACACTTAGGTTAAAAGAAACATCACAACATCTAGGGTTCGAGAGAACTTGGAGTAATTTGTTGGGAAATTGAATTCTTGTTGTAACTTCTTATCCAAATTGGTTGAGAGGTGGGAGAGAGCTTGTTTTGTAAGTGTTTTAGGTGTCTATATTTATACTTACATAAAGATATGTACATGTTATTTTTTTTATTTTTTTCTTTTATTTGGAAATGCCGCTCCCCGATATTTGTCTCTCATGGCCAATCCCATTTGGGATTGGGGTCCAGGATTTGTTTGTTTGAATTGTTTGGAAATGCCGCTGCCTGGACATATTGGGCTTCTAATTAATTCTATTCATTGTTTGTATTTGTATTTTTTAGACATGATTAGAACATATCGGGCTTCCTGAGGCACCTGTGACTGACTTAGGCATTTTGGTACCATATTTCTCGCAGATATCCAAACATCGAACCTTTACATAATTCCAAAATTTGTCCGGGCTTTCCTGCAATTGTTCTTGGGCATGGATACGTTTAAGATCCGTTTAAATGTCATTTGGGCCATGGGCTTATTACAAAGCTTTTTTGGGCCATGATTTTGGCCCAAAAAAGATATTACTGTTTCCACAAAGATCCAAATACTTACTTTGAGTCGCACAAGTCAAATTCAGATATATTTGACCCGATAGAGAATGTCAATCTCCATCTTCCTAGTGGTGCACTATATGACAAAATAGAGACTATTGCTTATTATTTGGCAAGCCACGTCAGTGTATTTGCTGGGCGTTAAGAATACGTCTTAAATATCAGCTGCTTGATCCCGATCTCATGAGATTACCTTTTGCGAAAAGACCAATCTGCCTCTGCATCGAGGGAAAAATCATAATTTTGACACTCCAAATGGCGAGCTGACACATGCTCCCAGAGGCCGCTAGGCTCCTATAGTATTATTATACACATAGGAGCCTAGCTAGGATACAAAACCTTATCCAAAGATTACACCACCACTCCTCCATAAGATAGAGTTTGAGTGGGAGTCCCATTCTTGCTGATGTCATCATGACATCATAAACACCTTTTTCTTTTGCCATCATGACATCATCAAAGTTTTCAACATATTTAATTTTAAATTTCTGATCCTTATTGGTTGTAGGGTGGAGAATAGTAGGATGAGAAGGCTTGATATCTTGCGGTTTGACAAAGGCTACTTGATTTAGACCCTTCCAACATATGGTGAAACCAGAATTCTATGTTGTGTGTTGAAATCTGGACTAAATTTTTGAGGCCTTAAAGGAATAAGTTCTGGAGTTTTTATATGAGTTTAGAAAGGAGTTTAAATTTTCTTTCAAATGAAGGAGACTCGATTTTAACTTGTTTGAAAGTTTTAAGTTCTTTAGGTATCCACTCTTCAACATTTGCTTAGTTGGGCTCAAGTATCTAAATCTAAATTTGAGGATGGGTTAGGTTTCAATAATGTGGTATCCAATGACATCTCTTTGGCCAGCCAGCAAATGACTTTGGTGATTTTAGGTAGAATCCAATTCTCTTTGGTATATGGTTATAAAGAGCACGCATGATCTTCATCAGATGTTCGAGTAAGTTTTTCATTGTAGTTTTTAGAAATTTATTTTTCATTTGTTTAATAGTTTTCTTCCTTTGTTGTCCTTTAACGTAGGTGATTGTTCGTGTGTTATGTTGGGAGGATCCAATGGAGTCGGGATTTGCCGTGTGTATATCTTTTCCTCATCTTTATTGGTTATTCATACTGCTCTTATAAAAAATTTTATAATTGGGAAGGATAATTTTTTTTGGTCTTTTTGAGATTCATTTTTTAAGAAATCTTATTGATAGAGAAGCTGATAAGTTTTCTTCTCTAGTTTCTGTCCTTTGGGGTAATGAACAAGTGTTGCTTAATTTGCCCCTCCCTGTCTCCGATCTGGTATTTGGGATCTCAATTGTGGATTGTTCACATTCCGGAATGGTAAAACCATCGTTCTCAATTGAAAGGTGCAATTTAAGACAAATTTAAGTTTATGAGTGGGAAAATTAACATGTGTAAGTGAAAAGCTGAAGATTTATGTTTACAGCGGTGATCACAGCTCAATTGATGGCGGTTATGAAGGATTCCAGCAGCACGCAATGGAATTGGTTGTGGCAATAAGTTTTTAAGGGTATTTGAAGAGGGGGGATGAGATGAGAGTGAGATCTAGATGGAATTGTGGAGGGACTGTTGAAGAAGAAGAGACGTGGTGCCACTTAAGAGTGGGTCTCTCCAGACCCTAGACAGAATAGTTTCTTTTGTTCTCATTTATTTTTAATCTCACCACCTCTATTACTTTCACTAACAAATGGAAGGAATCCAAAATAGACAAAAATAAAAAAGGCATCAGTACCTTAAAATCTTATTTCTACCAATTAGTTTAACACGAGCAATTAAGTGGCTTCAGCTTAATTAAATGATTAAGTGATTAACCACAAATAAATTAGCGTTTTATATGAAATATCTTTTTCAATTTTTTATAGGTGGAAATGGATAGAGCAGGTGTTACTTAAAAGGATAAGTAATCAAGGTAATGATTGTCATTAATTTTTTATATATGAAAAGAATATTTTGTCGCAATCGGAAAAATAAAATTACTTAATAAGTTTAGAAAAAGTATATACCCTAGGAAACTTTAAGATTGTTTGTTTTTATTCAAAAAAGAAAAAAAAAAAAAAAAGGAAGAATGGCTCCTAAGTTTGGGGATTCACTTCCTATGTCTGTTATTCGTTTTTTGTTTGAGAGATGAGCAATTAAATTTTTATTAGATAATAAAATTTAAAAACATGTCAAGACTAAGTATTTTATTTTTTTAATAATAACATTACTCTAAAGCAAATTATACCTCTTATAATGCATTGGTCTAGAACTCAAAAGAAGGCTTTTTCTTGAAAAGTGTATTTAATTTGGAAGCATACTCTTCAATATTAGTGAGATCATTATAGTTAAAGGGTTGCGTGTTTGTATGACCCAATGTTAGAAATTTTATACATTTCCTCTTCCCAATATTAGTTTTGCTTTCTGTTTGTTTTTCAAATGATAAGGTCAAAATTTAATCATAGTTTCCAATTTGTTCAAGTTGCTAAATGTAGTACAATACTTATGCTAATGATGCCAATGAAGCTACTTCTTTGCTAATAAAACTCCTTTGCACTTATAAGCAAAGGAGGCTATAGGGGGAAAAAAGCAACTTAGAGCAAATATGGCACTCAGAGAGAGAAAATTAGAGGAAGATGAACAATAATAGCTGGCTGAAGTTGGAAGTATTGAAGAATCAAGTGATGAAGAAGTAGAAGTTACTCAAGTTCAGTTGTCAAAAGGTAGTGTTTCTGCCACAAAAGGCAGTATTGAAGCCAAATAACAAATTGAATCTGCTATATGCTGAAGTCAAAATGATAGGTGTAAGACTTAACATACTAATGTTATTTTGAAAATTGAAAGGCAGTATTGAAGCCAAATAACAAATTGAAAATTCTGGAGGAGCAAAAATAGGGATCTAAAATTAGTGTAAGACTTAACATACTAGTGTTATTTTGAATATCATTTACCTTAGGATATTCCTACATCTAATGCTTAATTTACTTGTTTAGTTTTCCTTTTAGGGAGTATAGGGTTGCACCTCGTATTGATTGATCTCTTTGTTTAAATGACCATTTCCCTAGTTTGAGAATGCGGAGTCTTGGAGGAGTTGCACAGAAGTATTAATATAGGGTGGGAGTGGTTCAAATTTATGAGAAGTCTGTATAATTTAAAACAAATGCTTAAGAATTAGAAATGAGAGGTGCTTGGTGACATTATAGATCGAAAGAGTTCTATTCTTAGTAGTTAAGAGAGATATATGTTAAAAGTTGAAGGAGATTTGGATAGGGATACTTTTGGTCATAGGGGGAATCTTAGGAATACTGTTAAGGAGTTAGCTGGCACAAGAAAAGTTGCCTGAAGTGGGTTCAACAAGGGGATTATAGTGGTAGGTTTTCGAGGGGGAAATCGTAAGAAAGAAAAGAGTTATAAGAGAATTAGGTGAACAGTAGTGTTATTGCCGATTCTACCTCAACTGAGGAAGCTATTACAAGCTTATACATGAGGAGGCTACAGTTCACCCTATTATTGATTGGCTTGATTGATTTTTTATTAAGAGTTTTAGAGTCTCAAGATGAGATAGATTGTCAATCATAGACCTTTTAAGAAGGATGAGATTCAAGGAGGAGTTTTCTATTTTTATATGGACAAAGCACCTAACGATGATAGTTTTATTATGATCTTTTCCATAACGATGATAGTTTGTTGATTAGTTAAGAAGATCGATAGCTGTATTGTTTTGAAGTTAGATTTTGACAAAACCTATAATAGGGTTAGTTAGAGTTTCCTAGATAATAGTTAATGTGTGGTGTTTGATTAGACGATTTTCTGTAACTAGAAAGTTTTCATTTAGAGGTAGACAGATCTCTTGTGTCCAATAAGGTTGCTGATTTGTTATGAAAAATAATGAGGATATTGTTTTGAAGTTAGATTTCGGGAAAACCTGGAAGAGTTATTTCCTATATACTTGTTGAAAAAAGCAAATTTAAAAAAAAAAAAAAAAAAAAAAAAAAAAAAAAGGAATAAAAAATGAAAAAAAAAAAAAACTCGGATTTGCTTGAGTTTTGAAGTTAGATTTTGGAAAAACCTACGATAGAGTTAGTTGGAGTTTCCTATATAACTTGTTGAAGAACAAGCAAACTCGGATTTGCTTGAGGTAGTTGAGTTTGGTTTGGTTTGGTTTGCTTCTTTGTTATTATTAATGGAGGCCAAAAACTTAACTTGGTTTTCAATGTCGGGAGGATTAAGACAGGTGACCCTCTTTCTATATAGATATAGATATAGATATATATATGTATCTATATATATATATATATATATATGTATATGTATATGTATCTATATATATATGTATATGTATATGTATCTATATATATATGTATATGTATATGTATCTATATATATATGTATATGTATATGTATATATATATATATATATATATAATTTTTTTTTTTCTTTTCTTAGATAGTCTGAATAGGATGATGTATAGATAGATTTGTACTAATATTTTCTCTAGTTTGAGAGTAAGGAGAGAGAAGTGTTTCTGTTTGATCTGCAGTTTGCACATGATACTATTCTCCTCCTTGAAGAGGATAAAGGCATAGAGTTGATGATAGTGTTTTTCTTAATATTTTTGAGAGAATTTTGAGGTTAAGATTAATATGACCAAGAGTGAACTTCTTGATATATATGTTTTTTACAAAATTCTTGATCATTTGGTGAGTATAGTAATTGTGAGAAGAGAAAGTGACCAATTTTCTATGTAGCAGTTTTTTTGGGGTAATTATAAAAGTGTTTAGTTTTGAAGCCTTGTTGTAACAAAATTTGAAAAGAGATTAGACGGATGAAAAGAAGTTTTTCCCTCATTTCCCTTATTCTTGTATGTTTATCTAGTTTCGCTTTATGCTTTCTTTCCATTTTTTAGGATTTCAGTTGAGATAACGGGTAAGATAGAAAGTTAATAAGACACTTTCTTTGGTCTAGGAGTGGATGGGTTAAGAATGAGCATTTGGTTAGTTGAATCAAGTTTCTAAACTAAGTCCGAGGGTGAGTTAGGTCTTGGTAATGTAATATCTAAGGGCATTTCTTTGGCAAGATTCCCCATTATCCAATTCTCTTTGGCATAATATTATAAAGAACAAGTACAGTGTTCATTAGAACCGATGAGACTCCAATATTGGAGTGAGAGCTTCTAATTGCAATTCTTGGAAATTTACTTCTCATTTACAAAATACTTTTCTTTGTTCGGTATCCTTTAAGGCAAGTGATGGTTTTGGTGTGCTAATTTTGGGGAATTCATGGATTGCGAACTCACCCTTATTCGTTTCTTTTGCTTGTCTTTATAGGCCATCGAGACTTAATTTTACTTGTATCGGAGATATTTATATTTATAAGGAACATCTTTTGGAATTTTCATTTTAATGATGAAGAAGTTAATGAGTTTTCTTTTTTGATTTCTTTAATTCAAAGTAATGAGTGTTTTGCCTATGCTCCGCACTCTAAGATTTGGAGTCTTGATTCTTTTGCGAGTTTTTATCGTGGATCTCTCTTTTATCATCTTATTAGTGTTCCTCAAAATCCTCCTTTTTAATCATACAATTTTATTTGGAATGCAGTCTCTTATTAATGTTAAGGTCTTTATCTGGTTTTTGGTGCTTAATAAAATTAATTACCGATGATTTTCTTCAAAAAAGAGATCTTATAAAACTATTTTCTTGGATTTATTGGACACTTGTTGCACCAATTTTGAAATTGGAGGTCACTTATTTTTGCATTGATTTATCACAAGGGAGATGTGGAACAGTCTTTTTATTGTGTGTGACAACGTTTGGGTTTTGCCCTTTGAGAGTTCATAATTTGTTGCTTATGAATTTTACAGATTTTGGATGAAAGAAAAATATTCGGTTATTCTGGAAATACATGTTATTGGCCATATTATAGTGTGTTTTGAGAGAGTGGAATATTTGAATTTTTCGCAATTAGACGATTCATGTTGCTCTTTTATGGAATAAAATTGTTATTTATACTTAATCGACTATTTGGGAGATTCATAAAAACTATAGTCTAGAAATTGTGAAGAGGGGCTCGAGAGCAATTTTGTATCAATCTTTTTGTATTGTATTTTTTTTCTTACTTCTAAGAGTTTTACTTCTTAGGAGTTTTTGTATATTCTTTCTAATATATGATATATTTTTCTTTATAATCAAGGGGAAAAAAAAAAAAAACCCAGAATGGTAGAGTTTTTTGAAATCTTATTATTGGTCCTTTCCTTTGGGACAAGATTGTATTTTATGCTTGTGTGTCGGCTCATGCAGTGGGGTTTATGACAATTATAGTTTAGACAAATTGAAGAAGCATTGGGACGCAGTCCTTTGCTAGCCTAGTTATTGTGCTTTTTTCACTCACTTCCTTGAGATTTCTCAACCTTCGAGTTTTTTTACATTCTTTATTACATTTAATGCAATTCCTTTTCTCTATTAAAAAAAAAAAAAACCATGTTTTGTCTCTCTCGCTAATTGTTGCTGCATAACCAGAAACTGGTGGCATGAGTCATACTTTCAACAGGAAAATCTGAAAGCATCATTCTAGAAGCTTTTAAGATACAAAACCATAAAAACACTTTCCACTGCTGTTTTTCTTATTATTGTTTTATATCTTAGTGGAAGTCAAACTCTATGAAGGAAATGCTCTCATCAATGCAAGATAAATCAGAATGAAAATTCAAAGAGTAGACGGAATATGTAAAAAATGTGGAAGAGTGATATAAAAATGGAGCAGTTTCATAATAGGCTGTTTTCATTTCTCGAGCACTCAAAAATACTTACATTGAGTATAATTTTTCTTTCCAGAACGGTTGCTTGACTTCATGGTTCCTTTTTTTGACTGTTTTGACTGTTTTGTATTTTCACTATTTTGCAATAGTTCCTGTTTCTATGTTTTTGAGTGTTATGTTGATCTTTGACAGATTAAACATAACAGAAAGCAGTTGAAGCACCAGGGCCAATTGGAAGGTAAAACTAAACATCATCATTTACACAATGGTGATTCTTTTTACCAACTTGGAAGTGTCAATCAAAACAGTGGAAAGCATCCATTGAGCAGCTCTTCCCATCAGAGTTTACCTTCCCCTGGCAATTGCAAAGAGAACCCAAAATTAGGATCTAATTCCTTAGGCAACTTCCAGTCACAAACTTCTGTCTTGTCCTCAGGCTATAGTCATTCTTCCGAACAATTTTTTGTTAGTCCAAGCTCATCCAGTGTCAAAGTTGACAACAATGGATGTATATCTGTTTCCCGAAAAGAGTCTTCTTATGCCTCTAGTCAAGTCCATTCCATAGATAGCTCTCAAGATCCTTCTTCTGTGGTTCTTGCAGTCACCAATGATGAGAAGAGAGCGATCCTGTACTCTCATCAAGAACTTCAAGCCTCATCACAAGTTGATTCAAAATATGTCAATTCAGTGGTCCAGTCAAAATTTCCGGGTACAGCTGTTCAGAAGAATGGCCATCTTTTTGAAATAGAAGTTGAATGCAATTGTGATTTTGGCACAGGAAAAGCAGCTGAATTAGAATCATCAAATATTCAAAAGAGCTCTTGCATGAGCTCTGTGATGGATGATATTTCTGTTGAAGCAAATAGTTTTCATCAGCTTCAGCAAGTCATGGAAAAGGTATAACCCCCCCCCCCCAAAAAAATGCATCTTTGTTTTTCTTGCCTTCATAATTCTTGTTTGGTTTCTTGGTCACTGACAACATACACTAACACAAAGCAACTTGCTTTATCTTCCTGTTTACGCTAAATGCCTGCATAGGTAGCGATGAAGGACATTCGTATTAGGAAAGGACCATATATTTGATACTATTTTTTATGTGAAATTGTTCCTATTGTTTTCTTTGCATGATATTTTTATATCATATATTTTCTAGGGAACGGAGAATAAGGCTTCTATTTTCGTAACTGATTTATGATGGTGGTTATTTACGTTCAACTACCAAAAATATGTTAAATTGAGGTTCAGTTGCTGAGAAGGCTTTCATTTGTTGACTGCCAAAATCGTGTGTAAGGGTTGGCTGTGAATATTGGAACAGAGAACAGTTGAAAATACTAAAAGTTGCAAAAAATCAGCAAAATGAAAAACTGTTAGCAGAGAATTATAAAAGTTTACAAAGTCTTCACTTTGTTAATGCTGTTAATTGCAGGTGCAGCAAGAAAGACTAGTTTCGGCAAGATTTTAACAAAATAGAAGGTTTTCCATTTTATGGCTTCCGAAATTGAGTTCAGTATGGTTTTATATTTGAAAGAGGTAGAAGAGTTAAAACTGTTATAAGTAACAATGTCTAGAGAAGTTGATAGAAACGAAAAGTGATCCAGAAGAGAGGAGCACATTTTTTATTCTTTATTCTTTATTCTTTTTTATTCTTTATTCTTTATTTTTACTTTTTAGGTACAGGAGTTAGGTGGTAAAATGAGAAGGCAGGGACGAAGACTTCTTAGAACATAATGAGGGCTATCTTACTATCTTATAGGAAGTAAGAAGTAAAACTTTAGATTCCAATCTGTAGATAGCTCGTATTATGCTAGGGATTCCATGTATTAGTATGATTTTGGATTTGTACTGGATTTTTCTTCTCGGTGAGGGTTGATCTCTCAGCACTCGAAAAAGGGTTGACATATCCCGTATGCCTGACAATGGATAAAGCCAAGTCCCTATGGCCCTTATCTAATTTACAGATTTTGTTACCACTGCACATTGGCCGGTAATGCATTTAGACTTTGTCAACCTTTTCTTTGAAGTTTTCTGATAATCAAGTGGCTTTTAGAGCCCGAGTCAACAGGTCCTTGCAACTAAGTTCTTGACTCTTTCACAACAAAAAATAATAATAATAAAACAATGGCCTTAGAGTACCTGGGTTATTTTGGGAATAGAATGAAGATTACCTCCACAATTTAAACAACAATAAAACATTATTTGCTTACCTTTCCAATTGGACTGCTTTGGGTCCTTTAAAAAATTTAGTTTTGAGTCTCATAGGATCCATCTTTTTTTATTTTTTTTAAATGAGTGCTTTCTTCAACATAAAAGATGACGCAAAGAAAAAATGCTGTATCATAGATCTTTCTCTCAATACCTTTTTTTTTTCATTCGTAGAAAATGAATTACATTAAAGGAGAATAAAGACTACAAAGGGCTCAAACAATGAGAAGTTCTTAGGGATTAAAAGGTGCATAGAAGCAAAAAGCTAATGGATATTTGCTCTCCAATCTCTTTTTCAATTCCTCCAAACTATAATCACTAAAGACCTGGAGAGCATGTATCCAAGGAGAACAATAAAAAAACTCTGGTCCCATAGAAGAGAGGGACGAATAGCCTGAATAGGAAGTCATGATAACAAATGTCCAGAGCAAAGAGGCATACTTCCACGTGTTAAGACGTTTTAACTTTGTTAACAATAACTTTGAGATGATGTCATGATGAACCTGTTCATGAGTATTACAGATACAGAGAAGCTATTCCACAGTGCTATAAACCTATGAAGATACAAATGACATTTAGATTCAGACTCTTTGTAGTACACCACACGACTCTTAGTAGCACACTGCATAAATTTGTCGAGTGAGAGTTTCAAAAAATCTCCTTATTTTTTCAACAGTCATTTAAATTGATTTTCTTAATAACTATAGACCTGTGTACAATTTGCATTCCAAATAAACTTGCTGAGGGTAATGGAGGATACTTTGGAAGTCTGGTAAGAAGATTGAAAAAAAAAAAAAGAAAAAGGATTTACAATAGAGCATGATCTAGTATAAAAAAATATTGGTAGATGGGTTAAACATCAAAATGCAGGAGAATTCTATAGCGTACTCTTCATTAATATTTTCAAAGAAACGAGGATTTCAAAAGACAGTATGTCTCCTAATAGAAATCTTTGATAGAAGCAGAAAGAGATATCGGTAAATAATAGAGTCGCATATTAGCAATGTAGGGGTTGAATCCCAATCAAACCATCCACCCAAAGGTGAACACAAGAAGTATGCTAGTGGAAGAAAGAAATCGAGAGTTTCCAAAGGCTGCAATGAGAAACTCTTACTCCAGTCTTTGCATCCCATCCATTCTGAGAGATCTTGGCATCCTATTCATTCTAATAGACCATATTTGCTTTCAATGACCTTATGTCACAAAGAATTGGATTCTAAAGAGACTCTCTGTAGCCTTTCTTCGACGGTTGAAATGGTTTTTTGGTGCCAAATCACCTTGCTGAAACCACCCTCAACTTTAGATTTTGTACTCTCTTCCTAACTCACAAAGCTCTCTCTCTTATTCAAACCCTCCTAGTCCAAAGAGAAATGTCTTGTCAACCATCAGTCTTCTCAAACTATTCGAAAGATGAATGACAAGGGTGAAGAGAGAAGGAGAAAGGGTGGTTCCTTGATGCAAATCTCGAGAATCCAAAGACAATGTTTTTTGCTTCCTCAATAATAATGGCAAAGGAGGCCATACTTAAATATCCTTTCATCCACCTCTTCCATCAAACCATCCGAGAGGCTCAAGCTAGTTCTATTATAGGCTTTCTCGGAATCCAACTTAAGAACTATTCTATTATTCTTCCAAATACAGGTTACAACTTCATTGGCAACCAAAGTAGCATCTATGATGTGTCCACACCAAACTAGCACCTAACATAACATGTTTGCTAGAACCTTGGCTGCAATCTGGTATAGACTACTTCATTATCATTCTTCCTCTTGTACTCTTTGTGTTTTTATTACATCTATCTTATGGAAAAATTTTGCACGGTAAGAAGTTGAGATGTTATATCATGCACTTAAGTATTGAAGGTTTACTAATTTAATTGTGATAGTATTTCTCAAACCCAAAACCATTCTTTCCTTTCGAGAAAGTTACCTGATACGCCAACTCCCTATATCCTATTGGAGTAAATAATCAGAACCGCTTTGGACTCCTGCATTCTAGGACCATAAAATCCCGAGGCATAAAATGCTAAAACCAAAGTGGACTATCCCTAAAGTAAAAGACATAATGCCCGAAAGCCCAAAGATGTTGGCAATTTGAGTAATATATATTTCCTTTATCAATGAGAAGCTGACCTGATATTAAATTCGAGAGGAAATAGGTTATAAGTTGGTGATCCAACCAATGACATTTGCACCACATAAGTTCTAAATTTATTGGCATCGATTATGTAAATCTACCTTGCCATGTTGGAATTATGTTAAATGTTAACATATTGTGTTTCATTTCCTAAGTTCTTCCTCTAGTATTTCTAGTATCTTCGACTTCTATGCTACCAATTCTTCTGAGATGAAGAAGTGTTTTTTTTTTTTTTTTTTGAATTTATTCAAACCATTTTAATCTAGCTTTCCTCACTCATCAACAATTAAAGTAACCCTTTTTAGTTTACTTAATCTTCATTTCTGATTTTATCTTCTACCTTAATATTCTCATTTTGATGACACTTTGCTTGAATGTGGATTGGCTTTTAATAGCCAAACACTTTGTACCAAACTTTTCCTTTAATTTAGACAAAATCTTATAGTCTCGCAACACCTAAAATGCACTTCTCCACTCTATCTGCTCTTGATCATATGTGAATTATCTGGTATTTCTTTAGTTTTGAAGTAACAAAAGTTCTTTTTAGGCACCTTTCCTCTTTAATTTTCACAGGTATGTTGAGCTTAATGCTTTATTGAAATTGTTTTCTATGTGTTCTATTTTAGTTATACTAGTTCTAAAGTCTTTTCATTTTATAGTATTTTTCTCATTTTCTAGTCTATAATCATGTTCTTATCCATCAATATACTATCCCTGCAATGTGGACCAAGGGATTTCATTCTAAATATCGGCTATTGATTACTAATGTGAATGAATAAGGATTCAATGATAATTCTTGGTGGATTCTTATGGAGATTATAAGATGTTATGCTCTTTTGTTGATTAGATTGATATAACTTGAGCATACACCTTTCTTTCTAAGCTTCATCACATTACTTTGCTGGAGACTATTTTCTTTAAATTAATAAAAATCATATTTATCTCTTTTCTCATTTTCTATATTTCTCAATTTTGCGTTTGATTAAGTAGATAACTTTTGAAATTCTATGTGAATCATCTTCATTGGCATTTCTTTATTTTTGAAGTAACAAAGGTTCTTTTTAGGCACCTTTCCCCTTTAATTTTCACATGTATGTTGAGCTTAATGCTTTATTGAAATTGTGTTCAATGTGTTCTATTTTAGTTATACTAATTCTAAAATCTTTTTATTTTATAGTATTTCTCTTATTTTCTAGTCTGTAATCAAGTTCTTATCCATCAACATGGTATCTCCTGCATTGTGAACCAAGGGATTTCATTCTAAATATCAGCCGTCGATTACTAACATGAATAAATAAGGTCTCGAGGATAATTCTTGGTGGATTCTTATGGTGATTATAAGATGTTATGCTCTTTTGTTGATTAGATTGATATAGTTTGAGCATACACCTTTCTTTCTAAGCTTCATCACATTACTTTGCTAGAGACTATTTTCTTCGAATCAATGAAAATCATATTTATCTCTTTTCTCATTTTTTGTATTTCTCAATTTTGTGCTTGATTAAGTATTTCTCTTATTTCTCAATTTTTCTCATAAAGGTTTTGTTTCTTTTTCTTTTTTTAGCCTCAATTTTATATTTTCCTCCAAAATCTTTGTAGTGTGACCTATTAATTTAATATCTTTATAGTTCGAACAATTTTGAATATCACATTTATTATTATATATTGGTATCAAAGTACTTTTTGTTAACTTATATGGAAATTTTCTATAGGTCATTATATAGTTTTATTGATTGCACTCTCTCTTCATTTTACAAACATAACCAAATTGCATCTAGCTTCATTCACTAACTACTTTTGATGCGATTTGCGGGCCTAGAGTTGTGCGCTGTGCTTGTCACGTTAGGTTCCTCTTTTGTTTCTTATGATTGCAATATATAATTCATCAAAGTAGCATATCATTTCTGATATTGTAGGGTTTACTAGGGTATTTTGATTGCAAAAATCCTAATTATATTGTTGAATTTGATAATAATCTTCATTTTAAATTTAAGATGACACTAATTTGTCAAAATGTTTGACCTGCAACATCACTCGTACATAATATTTTTTTTTCTTTGTTTTGTGACATGTATGTTCAAAGTTGTCATTTTGAAACCACCTTCATTGCTGCGCATAATAATTTGTTTGAAAAAGCCCTCCAGCTTTTGAAACAATGGTGACATTTTTTAAACCGCCCACAAAGCTATCACTAACAATGGTTTAAATTAGCTATCTAAAATAAAATAAATGAAGAATTTCATTTTTTTTCTAATGTGGGAAGTGAAATCTCTAGACCCCCACTTAAAAATAAGGATTAATTTGTAATCAAATGCCATAATTAGAATTATGCTCTTTTAAATTTGAATCTTTAATTCATTTGAACACCATTGCGTTCTTGACGAAAGGGTTTGGGGGGTTGTATTTACATTGAGATCTCTCTTTCATCATCTTATTTATCTTCTCCAAAGTCCTTATTTTCAATTAAATAATTTTATTTGAAAGGCAAAATTTGCTATCAAGTTAAATGCCTTTTACCCATTCACATTGCTCTAGTGCAAGAAAGATGCAGAATCGCCTCTTTCGTATGAGAAAAAATGTTTGGATTTGCATTAGGAGAGTTCTTGATTTGTTACTCACAAAATTTAGAATTTTACTAGGAAAAAATATGCTTGCCATGTAATGACGCATTTTTGGCGATCCCATGGTGCATTTAGAGAGAGCAGATGCCAAAATATTCTGCAATTAAAATAGTTTCTCTTTTACGAGACTTTTTTTTTTTCTTTTTTGTAAGAGGGGCTTGCCCAAGAGATTTATAAAGATTATAGTCTAGAATTTGAAGTCAGTCTCGAGAGTAATTGTGTACTAGATTTTCCATATCGTATTGCTTTGTCCATTTTACTTCTAAGGATTTTCAGTCTTAAAAGTCTTTGTATATTTGAAGATGGCGTCAAGAGTAATTGTGTACTTGTCTTTCGGTATCATATTGCTTTTTCCATTTTACTTCTAAGGATTTTTAGTCTTAGAAGTCTTTGTATATTTTTTCATTCATCTAATATATACATTTTTTCTATAAAAAATGTTAAAATAGAGAGATGGACAGAGAAGGGAGGGAAGGAGGAATGGAGCTGACTTCTACTATGTAGGAGTGAAAACAAGCACCAAGTATTATTAGCATTCCAATCTAAAAGATCTATTTGCTCAATCTAACGGTTTGTCAGGTTATATATGGTTTTAAACTTGTTGAAACCATTAATGATAATCATTTTTAAAATAATAACCTGTCTGGTTGCTGCTCAATACGTCTCTAGTAATTGGACTATTTTGGTTTCCGGTCTTCACTAGCTGTTTTTTATCTGGCTGCCCATTGGATTGTTTAGCCGTGGATTAAACATTCAAAAATTGAAATTATTATTTTTGGAGGGGGGTTGCTTATCATATTAGAACTGATAGAAGTAATGTTCTTCTTCAAACTTAATGCTTTGAGATTTGACCTTTAGGCTTCTGGACACTACAAAACAGCCCCAAGGCTATTGTGAATTCCTCTCTCTCCCTTGGTTCATTATTCCTTATCTCTTACTCTCTCTTTCTTGGGCATAAACAGGTGACTACTTGCTGGTCCCCGTCCATGGCCTCACTCTCTCTCTTCACCCACCTCTCATTTCGGCAGTAAGATGTGGAAATTCACACACAAACACACACACACACACACACACACACACTACTGATTCTCCACAGCAATGTTAGGATGTGGAAATATAGTGTGGATTTGAACATGATCTCATGTGCAGAAGAAATGCAGCTTGAAGAAGATAAGTTGAATGTTTTGGCCACCGATAATAATTGGCTCAGCATGTAGCTCCCACGCCAATCTACTTTTTTCCCTCGTAAAGTAGCAGGTTATCTGGTTTCAAAAAAATGCCCTTGTTTCATAGGTCTAGTTTAAAATTTCTGGAACCAAGGCACTGTATTGTGATTCACTAATTTGCCTATTTTGAATTTCCATGAGTTATAGTGGGTTATTTTTGGTTTTGGATTAGATAGTCTGCGTTCTATATAGGGCAAATGACTCATGTTATCAAATTATTAAAATACTTTTTGCTGGTTTGAGTGTATTTTCAGTATTGGAATGCCCAACAATTTTGTGGTTCCTTGTTACTTAATGAATTTGAATGTTTGATCTTCCTAAAATTTTCTTCTAGGTGATTTTGATGGTAATATATGTACTTTTTCTCTGTTTTGTAATTTTGGTTGCAACTGCTTCGTGCCCTCTGACGAGTCTTTATTAGTGAAGCATATATTGTAATTTTAGATTTTCCTTTTTCCATTATATGAAAGTTGAGAAAATGTTCTCTTTTCTGTTGTCTGTGAGTTAGCTGCATCAATCCATCTCTATCAGAGCGGAGATTGTTCCATTCCTTAGCAGATATTTTTTTTGCTGTACCAATCTGTCTTTTTTGCTATATTAGTAAACCATATATTATTCTCTCATCTTGGATTATCTAACATGGAAAATATAAATGAAAATTTCATTGGATGATTGAATATGATTTTATTTGGAGATATAGGAGGTTGTAAGAGCTTAGTCACTTGTTGATCATTGATATGGAGTGCAGGCATCTTTTCAGAACTGTTCTTAGTATAAATGCAATATTACTACTTCTTGGATGCATCTGCGGTGCTTAATTAGTTTGTTAAATGTTTATGTTTATATACCATGTCAAGAAATTTTCAATCTTTTAATCCTTTTCTGTCTTCTCAATGGGAAAGTGTTGTATGCAGCAATGCTGTGCATGTCTGCCTACCAGTTATTTTTGTTAACTAATTCAGCTAAACCTGGCTCATTTCAGTTGGATATCAGGACTAAGTTATGCATAAGGGATAGTTTGTATCGCTTGGCACAGAGTGCAGAACAAAGGCATAACTGTGGGAGTCAGAATTCTGCCAATAGACACCACAGAGATTCAAATGGAGCTTTAATGACTGAAGAAACAAACAAGTAGGTTCTCTCTCTCTCTCTCTCTCTCTCTCTAGTTGTTTTGTTATGTTCTCATATTAGACCTTTGTAATTCTGTGAATGGTCTGGGTATGATGTTCTTAAGCATTCTCCTTGTTAAGAACAAGTTTGATATTTAGCTGTGAAGGCAGGATTCTGAATATCTGTTTGGAGAGTAAGGAGCGTGGTGGTTTTTAATAGGAAGATTTCCTGCATTTTTTGTTTTTTAATTTTTAGTGTTTTTGTGTTATAGTTTCTTCCTACAGCTTGAGGTTAAGTCATAGGATCGGTCTACTACCCCCTAGGAAACTATGATCCATATTGTGCGACCCAAAATATGGTCTTATAGTCAACTAGATCACTAAAATGGACATGCTGAACTCAAGATAAGTTTCTGACATATTACATTCAGTACTTGTTTTTCTTTTTCTTTTATTAGTTTTTGTATTGAATAAAATTTATTTTACATATTACTTATAAAGTCAAAAGCACGCAAAAGGCATAAGCCAAAAAAAAAAAAAGTTAGCAAACTACTACAACAACAACAATAAATTGGGCTTTAATTCCAAATTTTGGGATTGGCCGTTTGAGAGATCAATATATGAGAGAGGAAAAAAATAAATAAAGAAATAAAAAACATAAATTAAAGTTTAAAAACAAAAATGGAGAAGATAACACTAAAAAATAAATAATAAAAATAATGAAAGAAGAAAAATAAAAATAAACTATCTGTAAACTACCGCCGCTATCGCCCCTTGCTGCCACCGCCGCCCGCCGCCCGGTGCCGCTTCCCGCTCCCGCTCCCGCTCCCGCTGCTACTGCTGCTGCAACTACTACTATTATTGCTACAACTACCACGACCACGACCACCACCATGCAATCATGTCTGCATGCATCCCTTGTATTAATTTGAAAACAATTTTTTGAGTGATCCATATAGAAACCAAGTATATTTGGTTTTACTACTAATAACAAAATTTCAAACCATTAATTCTCATTATATAAAAATGTCAAAAGTGTCCCAAACCTGAATAATCTCAATATTGTGGGATAAAGCTATTGATCCATCCCAAACTTGTCCTTCTGCCCTCCTAGCAACAATTTTGTGAAGTAAGAAGCAAAATTGAGCCTGTGCCTTGACAGCAAAATTGCTCTCCTGTCTGTGCCTTGATGTCTGTTAATGACCAAGTTTTAAAGATTGCCTATATCAAGTAAAACATAAGTTGAAATATATTATAAATAATATAGAAATAATAATAACTCGAGCAGCTACTTTGCTACTTAGATTGAGTAAAAAATGCTCCATTTTTCATGAGGATATGAGAGTGAAGGATGAGAACAGTTTCTTTGTACTTCATCTCTACCAGTGGCTAAGGCATTTGCGATAATATAGGTTTATATTTATTCATAAAACAGATTGTGCTTTACTTATGTAATGCCGAATAAAAATGAGGGCTAGAAATAGGATCACTGTGCGGAACTGGCTTCCATGGACTTATACTTTTACATTGTCCATTAAGTAGTAAAGACACAGCGAAATGACAGGCTCAACAAACCAATAAGGGTAAGCAATTTTGTAGGAATGATTTCATCTGTCAGAGTTGAGTAAAGTGCAACTATATTTATCCTTGAATTTATCAACTAAGCATCTAAAACATTTTTCTACCTGCTACAGTTTTAAAAGAAGTGAAGGTACGTTCCCCCACCTCCCCCAAAACCCCTGTTTTTGTATAACTTGCATCAATCACGGAGCATAATGACTAGTTGAGCGTAAATATATGCTAAGTTTAATGAAATTCTGATGCTTGTGTAAGGCACCAAATTTGAATTGTCTTATGGTAGTGTTTTGAGCTTCGATGTAATAATACATGGATGCTTTACCATGAGGATTGATCCTGAACGAGTGAAATTTTCATTTAGTTTAAATTCCTTTAAATTCCTTTAAATTCCTATTTCTTTGTTAATACTCGGTCTATCGGTGATATATTTTAGATGTGCGGGATTCATGGATATGGAAACCGATACAAATCCGATAGATCGGTCGATAGCACACTTACTGTTTCACCGGCCGTCAGACCCTTCACTAAAACCTGCTCATGATACTTTTCCCATGAAATCTCATTCAGTGGTAAGCTTTAAATCACATTCTCTGTAGATCTAGGTCTTAATATGTGCAGCTTATACCTACATACTCATTAGGTGGTGTTAGCAGATTCAAGGTTCTATTAAAAGTCTCCCCATGAAGGCTGAGGAAATGGTCAGCGAGGAAGAAGGCGCTGGTGGTACAGATACAAATTTTCTGATTGCCGACAATGAATGATGATTCTGCTCTGATGTTTGTATGTGAAGGGTGTACATATAGCAGTCATCCCAGCATAGATGACAGGGTAATTTGTATGTTCTAGTACTCATCTCTGTCATCCTCTGGTGTCCAGTATATGTTGACATGGTGGTATAATGGTTTCACGATAAGCTTTTTGTTAGCTTTTCTTTCTTAGATGTAGCATATTAACTTGTATCTTCAAGCTCATCATAAGCTTTTTGTTACCCACTAGTTTTTTGGTAGATTTGATTCGGTGATTTGATCCCAATTCATTTCTGCTTTGGGTATATATTCTCCTTTTTATTTGTTTTTATTTCCCGAACCACCCTTTCTCCATTTGAAGCTCATTATTTGGTAGGCCAACCCAGGATAAGGGTGCGCTACTGTGACCGTGACTGTTGCAATCGAACTAAGTTGGCGTCAATTGAACTCTTTTCTTCCTTACAAAATGGGTGTAGCCCCTAGCAGTGGTACTAGTAGTCTTCACTTGGAATGGATTGCTTCTTTTTTAAAAGAAAAATTTATAGAAGAGACTCTCTCTCACATGCTCTTGAATTGGTAATAAATTTAACTTTTGTCCTTAATGTTGCATGTTAAAATTTTAATTGTAATTGTTCTAAACATATATAATTGATAAATCTGTTTATTGTTCAAGGCATATGAAATGGGAATTACAAATACAAGAAATAAAAATTAGTCTTTACTTGTACATTTTCGTTCTTTCACAAGGTAAAGGTATTGCTAAATCCCAAAGAGACTAGAGCATTAGTCTCTCCTCCAAGGCTTATCCTTACGTTCAGATTGCGATCCATAGGGCAACAAATTGAAGTTCCTCTCTCCCTCTCTCTCACTCATAGAAGCTAATATAAACAATGAGCAAAAATAACGTATGTATACGACCACACATGATAAATCAGGAAAGCAATAAAGTTGGGTGGGGTAGAAAGTTGGGTGGGGTAGAGAGCTTCGCTGGTTCCACTATGAAGGTCCTGGATCAGTGGGTAGGTTGCTCATTTGTTGCCTTCTTCCTATCTTGTGCTTGCTTTTCCTTTTCTTGTTCTTGCTCCTTGTCGTCTCTTTCTTGGACTACTTCATTTCATGATGCCCGCTTGAGATTACTTGTCAGTTTATTTTCTTTTTGTTCTACTTGTGCTTGCTTCTATGGTTGATCTTGCTCAGGTGGCTTAACTTGAGATTCTACGGCCTCTTTTGCTCCGAAAACCTCTGTCGTCGGATCATTTAGGCTACTTCCTTGAGTCGCGTGTGGCTCTAGGACTGAAGCTCTCTTACTCCTTGAGATTTGTCATTGTACCCCTTTTGTTCTTCATTTTTCTTTTCCTCATGTTGGCTTGATTGTCCTCCCACGGGATCGGGAATGTTTTCCTAAATTGTTTTGATGGCTTGCTGAAGTTGAGCAAATGAAGCAGGAGAAATGGGTTGTGGAGATGTGGATATGGGAAGAGCTAGCTCCCCTCCCACTACTGTAAGAATCTGCATCAAGTCAGTAGCGAAATAATGTATAAAAAGAACTTCGAAAGAAGGTATGTACCATTGAAGTTCCAAAATTTGGGATGGGGAACCAGTGACCGGTTGAGGAGGCATACACATATTTGTGTTGCTTTGCCTATCAGAACCATGGTTGTGGATGAGACGTGTAACAATCAACAACATGCAAAGTTATACCACAACTTGCCACTTTCTTCAATCTAATAAATCAAGACTTCTTGAGGGTCTGTATTTCTTGAAGTGAGACTGCTATACTTATCTTGATATGCCTCAATTAGAAGGCCAAAACATTTGTTGATTGCTTCAGCACCATACTCAAACTTTGACATTCCTAACAATGGTCTCACATTCGAACTCAAAAGATAATATTGACATATAGAACTCTCTCCCCTTTGGCTAAGATCAACAGAACTCTCTCCCCAACTGAAGTCTGCCAGCTTTTGGATGAGCCACAGTGCTTCCCTTTTCTTCTCCTCACATTATCAAACATTTCCTTATAAATGTCAGCTTCCTTGGTCAAGGAAATCCCCTCTCCATGCTAATGGCCTTCTTTGCCACTGCATGCTCTTCTTGTTTATCATTCTCTTCTCCAGTTTGAGAGAGTTTTGACTTCTTGTTTTAGAAGCCTTTTTTAGTCTTTGGCCTGTCTATATCCTCCCTATTTGCCTTATTCTTTGGGGGTGGAGGAGGTCGTCATTTAACCACTACCTTCCATTTATCCTTTTTTGTGACAAATCATCTGCTTTCCTATTCCTAGAACTCCTCTCTGTGACAATGAAAAAGCAAAAATGAGTCCACAGTAAGAAGCAATAAAATAACAACAAATTACCTTAAAAGCTACTAAGCAATCCGAACCCCAACGACTAAACCATTCAATGCAATTGCACAATTATATTTAAACAATTTACACAGATCCCAAATTGATACACAATTTGAATATACAAGTAAAATCCCGACACATTAACGTGCAAACCAACATGGATTGCTAAATCACTCCGTAAATCATCCAAGTCAGCCACATATTCCCACGCATATTTAGAACCTTAGAGAAGTGTTTTTACTGCTGAAACATAACCAACTATTTGTCGAACTATCTAAATGTACATTTTCACAAACTTAGATGGAACACTTAAGCCATATAATCACTGACATTGGGGGTTAAGATGGATCCACAAAAGACAAATTGCCTTACTTCTTGGCCAGCATCTTCTTCTGTCAAAGCCCTTAGAAGTTTCCTAGGATTAATCAAGTATTATAGGAGGTTTGTCAAGAATTATCGGATCATAACCAACTCTTGTCTTAGGAAGTTTGTGTTGCTATTCTTCTTAAGAATTATGAGATCATAAGCAACTCCCTTCTCGCTCACGATAGAATAGACTGACAGTGCTCCATCTTTGGTAACCATGGTTGTGGATGAGACGTGACAATCAACAACATGCAAAGTTACTTTCTTCAATCTAATAAATTCAAGACTTCGTGAGGGTCTGTATTTCTTAAAGTGAGACTGCCATACTTATCTTGATATGCCTCAATTAGGAGGCCAAAGCATTTGTTAATTGCTTCAGCACTATATTCAACTTTGACATTCCTAACAATGGTTTTACATTCGAACTCAAAAGATAATATTGACACATAGAACTCTCTCCTCAACTAATGTCTGCCGGCTTTGGGATAAGCCACAAAGTGTTCCCCTTTTCTTCTTCTCACATTACGAAACATTTCCTTATAAATGTCAACTTCCTTCTTCAAGGAAATCCCCTCTCAATGCTAATGGCCTTTTTTGCCATTGCAGGCTCTTCTTCTCGTTTATCAATCGCTTCTCAAGTTTGAGAGAGTTTTGGCTCCTTGTTTTAGAAGCCTTCTTTGGCCCGTTTATATCCTCCCTATTTGCCTTCCTCTTTGGGGCACAGGATGAGGTCCTTTAACCGCTACCTTCTCTTTTTTGTTTTTCTGACAAATCATCTCCTTTCCTATTCCTAGAACTCCTCTCCATGACAATACAAGGGCAAAAATGAATCCACGGTAAGAAGCAATGAAATAACAACACATCTCATTTTATTAACAAATTACCCTAAAAGTTGTTAAGCAATCCCAACTCTCGAGAAAAGCACGCTTTTGGCGTGAAAAAAAAAATTTAAAACAACACCCCTGAGGAAAAATTTCCTCTTTTAGCACACACATGACGGATTTCAAAAACCCGTCATGTGCACTGCTGTTCACATGAACAGTATAATCATGGGTTTTCAAAACTCAGCATGGGGTACTGTTCATCTATTCCTAATATCGAGTTTTGAAAATCCGTCATTACACTGTTCACGTGAACAGTGCATGACAGGTTTTGAAAACTCGACATGTGGGTGTTAAAAAAGGAATTTTTTTTTCATCTAGTGTTGTTTTAAAATTTTTTTTTCCTCGCGCCAATTTGGATTTACCAACCGAACCCCAATGATTGTATAATTCAAAGCAATTGTACAAACAAGTAAAATCCCCCCAACACTAACATGCAAACAAACGTGGATTGCTAAATCATTCCATAAATCATCCATGTCAGCCCCAAATTTACTTTAGAAAACAACCTCAACCAAGAATGATTCCAAACTTGGTCAAGTAAAATTCCTTAATACAAATTTATCACGAAGGAGCACTAGAACAGGATAATTTAGAGATTTGGAGAGACTCTTACAAAATCAATAATGTGAGTTCTTCTTACATGCACCTAACTCTTGTAGAAGCAAGCCCTTCCTTTGAATGGCTTCAATTGATGAAATTCGCACTTCTTTAGAACCATAACTCTACGTGAAAGAGAATTTTGACTTTTTTGCTTGATTTCCCTAATTAACCTTCAAAGTTTGTGATTAATTTTTGTTTCAAGATAGAGTTTGATGATTTAGAGTGAGCTTGGAGTCCGGTTAAAAGAGAAGAGGGGGAAATTCGGATGGCTTTGAGCAATTATATGAGGGAGACGTGTGGCTGCATTTCATGCATAACATAATGAGGTGTCATGACCCAACCCGAGAGAAGGGAGCTTAAAGTGGTTGTAGTCATTAACTTCAAATAGATCAGAAAACAGAGTAACCAGAAAATAGGGAATGAAGAAATAGTGATTCAAATAGGGATAGTGGAGGTACTAATTTGGATGTTATTCGAGGGCGAATATGGAAGATAATAATAGGAGGGTAATTGAGAGAGAAAGAAGTAGAAGATGATTATAGGAAGGTAATTAAGAGAGAAAGAATTGAGAGAGAAAGAAGTAGAGATTGAGAGAGTAAGAAACTGATAGAGGAGAGAGAGAGAGAGAGGAGAACAGAAACAAAGAGCCCAAAATCTATTGTTCCTTCATTCATTCCATATATTTATATAATTTGATTATTCTGTTATTCAACTACTCTAATTAATTTAACTAATGAACTGTTATAGTTGGAGCTAACTACCGATTAGTTGAGATAGTTTGGATTGTGGAAACTAACTATTAGATTTGCAAATGCTTAAGCTTGCTTTAGTTAGTCATTCTAGATTGAGGTTTACCCACCTCATTTGCTATCGAGTAACTCGCCTATTATTCCTCAAAATCACTCGTCTTCTCATAAATGCTTCTGGTTCAACCGTGATCTACTTGTCAGACCCTACCAGAAAAAATAGGCATAGTTATTTGAGTAGAACCAATCTTCTTCTTAAGTAGTAAAACATGGAATATATGATGGATTTTCGACCCGCTTTTCATACTTCTAACTTTTAATACCGGAAATGGACCATAAAATTTTGAGAACAACTTTAGTTGTCTTCTAACTTTTACAGATTGTTGTCTATAGGTTTGTAGCCTAGGGTGAATCAAATCAACCACCTCAAATTCTCTTTTCGATTGATTTTGATTAGCTTTAACTTTTATTTTATTATGAGCCTTAGTTAAATGATCATGCAAAATCTATATCATGGCTAGTCTATTCTGAATAAAGTTTGTAGCAACTAGTGTAGCAAAATCAAGATAAGGATCCATTGGTATAGTTTTAGGTTTGTACCCATAGAGTACTTCAAAGAGAGACATCTATACGGCTGAATGGAATCTAGAGTTATACCATTTTGCTTGACTAAGCCATTGATACTAGAGTCTCTGCCTATCACAAGTCATGCATCTTAGTTAACACTCTAAGCATTGGTTTCAGTCTTTCACTCTGAACATCCATTTGAGAGTAATAAGCACTACTTAGCTTCAATTGGATACTCACCAATTTGAACAACTTCTACCGAAAAAGACTTGTGAATACCTAGACTAAATCTGTCACAATTGATTCTGGAAATCCACATAACTTGTATACAAAATCCACAAATAACTGAGCCACCTCTGTTGTAGTATTAGGGTGCCTTAAATCTATAAAATGGCTAAATTTGATAAGTCTATTAGTGAATACTAGGATGGTATTATAGGCTTGAAATTCTAGTCATCCTTCCACATAATATGCTAATTTGGGACCAAACTTGTGAAGGAATGGGTAGAAGTTGTATTGGTCTAAGGTATGGTAAATTCTCATATTTATTTCCTTGACACATCTCACATTCTCTAACAAACTTAATCATAGCTTCCTTCATATAAGGCTAGTAAAGTGTAGCTTTCACTCCTTGCAAGGTACCATTCTGTCTTGAATGTCCCCTATAATAGAGCCATGCATTTGTTGGATCACCTTTGACCTTAGCTGAGCAACACTCCCTATATATATTTTCCTTTTGAACTTAAGAAGTCTATCCTGAAACTAATAGTCTGTCTTGCTTTCAGGCTCTAGAGCCAGTTGTGCTATCAGGATTTGACATTCTTTGTCACCATCATAGCTTTGAATAATCTCTTTTATCTATTGTGATTGAACTAAAGTTGTTATCAACATTTCTTTTTGTTGTTCATATGCTTATACTTCCTTTATCAATAGAGCATCTGCCACTTTATTTTTCACCCCCTTTTTCTATTGAATCTCATATTCCAACCTCAGCAATTTGGTGAGCCATTTATGTTGCAGTGTATTGGTTAATTTTTGCTCCAAAAGATACTTCAAAGTTTAATAGTCTATTCTTATAATGAAGTGATAACCCACAAGATAATACTTTCATTTTGTAATAGCCATTACTATGACATTAATTCCTTCTCATATATGGATAGTCTCTGACTTTTGGGTCTTAAGGCCTTGCTAGGGGAAGCATTTAGCTACCCCTCCTGCATCAGAACAGCCCTCAACTTTTGGAGCATGCGTCAATTTTCATAACAAATAGCTTTGAAAAATCTAGTAATCTTACAATTGGGATTGAACTTGTTGTTGTCTTGAGATGTTGAAAGGCTTGAATGGCCTTTTCATTTTAATATAAATTGTCTTTCTTAAGTAGGTCATTGAAAGGCTTAGCTATAACCTTATAATTTCTACTGAACCTCCTATAATACCCAGTTAGACCCAAAAATCTTTTTAGTGCTTTGACAGAGGTTGAGTTTGGACAATTCATGATACATTCAGTTTTCTGAGAATCCATCTTTACCCCTAAATCTAACACTATATGGCCTAAATATTTCACTTTTGATTGTGCAAATGTGTACTTGGAAAGTTTGGAAAACAGTTAATGTTGCCTTAGGATCAATAGGACTTCCCTAAGGTTGTGAACATGGGTCGAAAATTTAGGATTGTATATTTGGATATCATTAAAGAAGACAAGTACAAATCTTCTAGGATGGGGTTGAAATATGTGGTTTGTTAGTGATTGAAAAGTGGTTAAGGCATTGGTTAAACTAAATTGCATAACCAGAATTTTCAAGTGCCCATGGTGAGTATGAAAGACTATTTTTGCTATATCATTTGGTCTTACTCTGTTTTGGTGGTATCTTAATCTAAGATCAATTTTTGAGAATAGTTTTGAGCCATAAAGTTCATCCAATAATTCATCAATATTGGGATGGGGTACATGTCTTTTATGGTAAGATTGTTGAGCTGCTTGTAATCCACACAAAATCTCCAAATATTGTCTTTGCTTTTGACCAATAGTACAGGAGAAGCAAAAAGGTTGTTGTTATGTCTGACAATTCTATTGCTCAACATCTCCTACACTTGTTTTTCAATCTCAACTTTCTAGGAATATGGGTATCTGTAAGGTTGAAGATTGAAGGGTTGAGCTTCTGGCTTGAGGGAGATTCAATGGCCATGTGATCTTTCAAGTGGCAGTGAATTGGGTGTTAAAAACACATCTTCAAACTTTCGAAGTAGTGTAGAAATAGCCTTCTATATCTGATTATGTTTATCTTCTATAGTTATAGTAAGAGTAGCACAACTCTGCAGTTGTTGTCATCTAAATTTTCGTATAGTTTATCCATGAATTAGCTTCCTTCTCGAGTTTTCTAGCCTTCCCATCGATATTACTTCACCTTCTTCACTTGTAAGATTAACCTATAGCAGTTTGAAGTCGAAAGTGATAGGACTAAAATTATAAATCTAGTCTAACCCAAATATAATGTCTCGTCTTCCCAAATGAATTAACCTCGACAAAGGAAAAATTATATTCTTATATGTTCCATTTAACCCCTTTAATTTTGGTGTAACTACTTATCTTGTTACCATCTACAAGAATAGCATGTAAGGGTTCATCTTTCTCCAGGTGCATTTTAAGTTCTTTTACTAGTCTTTGATTGAGGAAACTATTTGAACTCCTAGTATGTATTAGTATAATTATCAGCAATCCTCCTGATATGCCTTGTAGTGCTCTAGTTTTTCTATTCAAAGAGCTAGAAAAAACACACAAGGTAACATCAAGAGTCTTACCAATCAATTCTTTATTCTCTTTTGCTCTTTCGAGCCTCGGTTCTTGTTTATCTTCTGCTGCTATCATCAAGTTAAGATTCTTGAATCTGCATTAACGTTTGGTTGTGTATTTCTCTCCACACTTAAAGCAGAGATTGTTTGCTCTCCTGCATTGCGTTTCCTGGGATGAGATTTTAGTTATTCTATCCACAGAAGTAGCTCCAGTGTGCCGAACTTTTCCTTTGTTTGTAGCACCTCTGAGAATTGCACTTGTTCCTCCCAAATTCTTTGGCCCCATTTAGCTTTTCTCTGCCTAGCAAGATCTAGAGATTGTTCTTAGAATGTTGCAATTTTGAAAGCTTGAAATAGGGTAGTAGGTTTTAACATTCTCAACATAAGTTTGATTTTTTCTTTTATCCCCTAATAAAGCTAGATATGAAATAGAACTTAGTTAATTTGGGGTTTTTGTAGAGTATGATAGATCATAACTTTTCAATTTTTTTTTAATATTCTGTCATTGTCCCAATCCGATGCAACTTATTAAATTTCTCCACCTCATCCCGGGCTCTTTTTGCTTTAAAATGTTGACATAGGAGTTAGGAGAATTCTTCCCAACTCATTTCATTTTTAATTTGCTTCAAACCTTGGAACCATATTTGTACATTTCCATCTAAGTACATTTTAATGGTTTCTACCCACGTATGGTTAGGTACTTGGTACATAGCAAAAAAGTTGCTGCATTTTTTTAACCATATTCACGGGTTTTCACCGGTGAATATGAGAAGTTTTATTCTTGGAGGATTTGTCACGTCCCGACCCTCGGATCCGGGTATACAACAACCGCTGTGTAATCTAAAAGTATATGCATTCACCAACATATATTCCAAGATCCCGCAAGATTACAATAATACCAATTCCAAAATGAGAAATCCAATACACAAAATATTTATCCAAAACATGTACAAAACGAGTAAATATTTAATATTTTAAAATATAAATTTCAATATTAAAAAAACATATTTATAAAATATACTACATAAAGAATTTCAAAATATGGCTTCCAAACTATAAGTTTCAACTTCCAAAATGCTCTCCAATGGGTCTATCTATATATCTCAAAAATTCACAACTAAGAAGGATCAAAACCAATAGTTGTTTCGGAAAGTCTCTCCTCTTGATTGGATCTAACTAGCAATGGAGTGACCTCTATCTCTACACTTCCTCTTAAAAGAATAAAAATAAAGGAGTAAGTATCAAAATACTCAGTGAATAGAGTGTAATGACATAGTTGTGTAAAAAAATAAGTGGTAAATGTGGGAGTTCGAACAATGCTTCCAAAATCATATTTTTAATTCAACAAATATATAATGTAAACATTTTTACATTTCTCAATAAATGTCATAGTTTCCATAAAACAAAATAAGCATTCACTAAACACTTTATTTTTAAAATCTAAGGGGTTGTCTCAAAATCTCTCCACCAATGGTTTGACCCGACCAATGGTGGAACCGCCAAAGAGTTTTTAATTTTACCAATCATAAATATAACCCCGAATCTTGGCATTAACTCATGGCCTCCTCAATGGTGCTGTTGAATAACTCAACAGGGACTTAAGGATATTTCTCTACTTCACCTATCCCCTCAAGTCTAACAAACTCTCCATGTCACCCCATCGAATCGAACCATGGAACTTTAGACCGATCATCACATATAGATGGGTGCTCACAATCCACACATGCACCATTTCACAAAAATAACATAATATGTCCCCTTGAAAAATAAGCAAAATATCTCAATCTATGAGTTCAATAACAATATCCATGTAGAAAATTTAATATGACACAAGATACATTTTCAATGAATAATCCACATTTACAAAACATTATATAAATCCAAATTAAAAATCATTTTAGAAAAAAACTAAAAAAAAACATTTTCTCATTCACAAATACAATAATCTATCCACTCACAATATTATAGAGGATAGTTACTTTCAAATTTCTCTACAACAAGGGTCTTGCCTCGATCTGCTTTGTCCAACCCCCTAAGAGATATCATCAATTAACCAAAATTATCAATATCCATTAATCCAAGTCAATCCGTAAACTCTAACATTCAAAATCTAATTTTTCTATCATTTATTATTATTTGAAATCCTCCAAATCCAAGTGAATAAAAGGATCCGTTCAGTTTGGGTTATACCAAACTCTTGGATTCTACAACTCTAGATTCTTAAACCCTTCCAAAACCAAGGTTAAAACCTAACTCTGAGGAGTTGAATGGGTAGTCTAGAATTTTTTATCTTGAGTTTTGGTGGTGGATCGATTTAGATTTGGGAGAGAATAGAAAAACAGTCTAGAGAGAGAGAGAGATAAAATTAGGGTCTCGTGGCTTCTAGAATCTCATTTTCACTTTTATCTTCTGACTCATTTTTAATATTTACTCAGTAGCTCTTTGACAATTTTAACTTGCACATAATGTTCAATATGTTCTTTTTGGGTTATTGGGAACCCTATGTTTTAAATACTTGAAATTATGTTTAGTTGAAAAATGTGTTCAGCAATAAATAGGGAAGGTTGGTTGGAATGAAGAAAACAATTTACGAGAAATAAATTAGGAATATTAAAATTTGAAATATTTAAAAGTTTGGGATATAATATAAATAATGTATTATATGATTAAAAAGTTTGATTGGTATGGTGGTGAAGAGGTTTTTGGAAAGTTGGTGGGGTTGGATTCAATTCTAAATGACTACAACTGAGAGGCTTCTGCTTGGGCAAGAACTAAGAGGTGCAAGGAAATACCAAAAGAGGTAAATGGAATGTGTACCGATGACTTTCACAACGGATTCATCGGAAAGGTAGGATGTATCGGGAGTTGTAAGAAATCGAGAAGTATATAAAAATAGTAAGACATTGGATGTACCAACTTGTACCCATTTGTAGAGTAACAGACGTTTACCAAGTAAATAGGCACCAAGAGATACGTGAGAAATTATACCGAGAGAAAATCAAAATTTGAAGAAATAGTCTACCAAGTTAAAACTCTATCAAATAAATAAAATTTCTTACAAAGAAATCAAATTCTACCGAGTACCAAATACTCTAATAACTGAACACTTAAAAATTAAAGGTCTATCAACCGAGAGTCTAAGAAAATTCATGAGCAAGCAAAAAAACAAAATCCACATTTAAATTTAAATTTAAATTAATTATTTTTTCATATTTTACAAAATACAGAAATCTCAAATAGTCACTTTAGTATCAACATCACAATCGGACTTTCCAGTGTTATAGGATTTGGCAAGAATCCTTGAGAATTGGAATCTTTCTTGAGTAGTTGTGGTCCCACTTCCACCTTGGATCTCCCTTCAATGGAGGTGGGAAGAGTAGGAGATTTCAACATCATGCCTATATTATATTGTTCATCCTTATCTTTGCTTAACAATTTCACAGTAGTGTCAAATCTAGTATCCACAATGATCATAAAAGTTTTTAACTTTAGGGATTGTTCATTCGTTCTTTGGTTGATCTCCTTCAGCTTCTCATCAACCTAGAGGCAATGTTCTTTGGCCTTATTTACCAATTCTTGTATTTTGACTTCATGTTTTCTGAGTTGTTTCTCATTGATCTTTTGACAAGTGCCTTCAGCCATTGATTATATCTTTGGGACCAAGGATCAACGGCTCTGATGCCAATTTGTCATGATCTAACCTGAGAGAAGGGAGATTAAAGTGGTTGTAGCTGTTAACTTCAAATAAATCAGAAAACAGAGCAAGTTGAAAACGGGGGATAAAGAAATGGAGATTCTAATAGGGAGTAATGGAGGTGCTGATTTGGATGTTGTTTGAGAGTATGAATGTGGAAGATGATAATAGGAGAGTAATAGAGAGAGGAAAAAGTAAAGAGAGAGAGAAAGAGAAGGAGAACAGAAGCAAGGAGCCCAAAATCTGTTATCCCCTTATTCATTTCATTTATTTATACAAATTGATTGTTTTGATATTCAACTAACCTAAATAATTCAACTAATCAACTGTTACAGTTGAAGCTAACTTTCCTACTAGTTGAGACAGTTAGGGTTATGAGGAATTAGTCATTAAATTTGAAAATGTTTCAACTTACTTGAGCTAATCGTTGCACCGGAATTCAGTTGAGTATGACCTTTGAGCATTCAAACCCACGAGTGAGTTCTTTACTTGTATAGTCTTGTGTCTTTACTGTGATAACTCTGAAATAGAAGGCTACATCTTATATGTATACATATTTTCTCATCATTTTATATGAAATCACATCATTCTCTAATTTATGTGCATAATATATTTTTCTTCCTTTTGCAATTTAATCATAAAAATTTAGAGATAGAGAAAAAAAAAACACACACACACGCGCGCGCACACACACACAAAAGGTTCACTGTGGCAGAGAATGCATGAAAATATAAAAGAAAAAAATGAAAAGAAATAAAGTAGTTAGATCTCCATCGTGGTCACGATATCCCTATCTTAACTACAATATAAGAAATGAACCAAGACTATTGATATCGTCCAACTATTATATTAGTTACGAAAGCTCTTGGAATTTCAAGAGAACATATATCATAACTATAATATGTTTATCGTAGTTATGACATTGAAGATGGTATCTACTTTATTCTAACATTGTAACTATGATTTTATATTGTAGTTAGAATAGCCTTTGGACTTCCAACATAAAATGCATTTTTTCACAATGATAAGCATATCATTATGATTATAATGGCATATTTTTCTATCATAAAACCTTTTATTCACTTCAAACCCTTAATCTAATTCATTGCTAAAATCTTAGAATAGTAGAGGATAGAGTCGAAGATTTGGAAAGAGGGAGAAGATATACACTTGATGATAGAGGAAATCAATATCAAGTTAGAGACTTTGTTCTTCAAAGGTTATATTTTTGGAAACTCTCTCCTTAATTCTTGTATTATTCTTAATTTTTGTCATATTTTGTTTTTGAATTATAATTGAAATCCTTTGTTTATGATTTTTAATATTTATCTTGGAAATAGAAGCATCAATTTATAGATTGTCTAGCCTAGATCATTGATGCATGAAGTGTTTGGTGAATTGTTTCATAGATTTTATAATTGTGGAGATTATATTTCATATCATTGTATGAATGAATAATCATAATATGGTCTTTTGAGTTGATTGATATTTAGATTTTAAGATTTATTGTATGTTGAGCTTTATAATTATTCAAATGGTTATTCATGTTGGTCATGTTGCATAGGGGTGTTTGATATAGGTTTTCATGCTTAATTCTTGCATTCTCAAGTATGGAGACTTTAATGGTATCATTGATATAGGTATTCTTGATTGTTAATGATGGGATTTGAATATTCCATATATTGGACATATTTTAGTTTAAATTAGGTTGGTGTAGTTTCATTAATTAGTCATAAATACATGATTCATTCTATAAATGAATAATCTATGTTATTAATCATGACTAGCACACAATTTTGCAAATGTTGTTAACTGTACATACAATGTTATATTAGATGGATTAATGTCACAGAATGAATAAACTATGCTTGATTAGGTGGTTTAGATATTTTACTGCATTTATGAGACATGTTAGATGTATTTAGTGATTACACCCTAAATCCATTCATACACAATATTGAAAGTATGTTTTGATTACACTCGATAATTGAACTCTATAATAGATTTGATATCATTGACATCTTTCCAATATATATCCTAATAGGTTTATTTCATATCTTTAGTTAGTTTAAATTTTTCTTACATTTATCACCTTTAAAAAATCTTTTTAAGTGAAACTAAATTGTTGAGATATAAATAATAAAACTATTTTCTATGGTAAGGATAACTAAATACTCAATCGTTTATGATTGATCTTATCACTTGTGAGTTTAGGGTTATATATTCGAGTGGGGGACGAAGAACTTGGTGATGCCATAAAGGAACCAACCGGTGAATTTTGTTGGCTTTTAACACTCATTTGTGGAAATTTCGTTAGGTATAGGAATCTAATATTGCATTTTCACATCACTTCCACCCCAATCCCAACTAGCATCTTCATCAAATATTATATCACTACTTATTATAATGTTGCCACCAAGAGGGTTATATAATTTATTTCCTTTATATTGAGCAAAATTATAAACAAAAATATAATTTTCATATTTTTAATCAATTTTATGAAGAATTTAAAAATTTACCAAAATATAAGCAATAACACCAAAATATAAGCAATACACACAAAATTCATAAGTAAAGATAGATGGTTTTGTGTCACGCTAAACTTTAAATATAGTTTGATTAATAACGACCCTTATGGGAGAGAGATTTAATAGATAAAGGGGGCCATGATTTCAACTCAAAATTGATTTGAAATCTCATTTTGTTGTAATAATCTATCATTACTATTACTTTAGCAAAAAGACTAAATTCTTTGGACAAGAAATCTTAAGGTATACTAGAACACAGAACTTTGATGTATCATCCACTTTGTTTCTCAACCAAAGTTTTGAATTGTTTGAATTTCTCAAATTTTACATAAATATTATGAAAATCGTAAAAATACATACGACCATAAAAATTTAAATACAAGAATTTTAGAAAAACACTTGAGTAAGAACATTTTATCCATTTGAGTGTCCCTACAAGAATGTCATCTAATGTCTTCTTCTTTTTCATATTATTATTATTATTATTATTATTATTATTATTATTATTATTATTATTAATGAGATATGATCTAAACACCAACCGGTGTAGCATCTGGGTGCCCAATACCCGACCAAGCATGATAGTCCTAAAGGGCCTAGCCCCTTCAGATCATAAAACACATCGACTTAGGTAGTACAATTGACGAACGAATACATTCAGTAAGACCGAATGTTTATCCTCTCTAGCTGACCGATAGCTATCGAATACTAAAGGAATCGAACGCTTCTATTCCTGATCGGTAATACTCAACTGAATTTCGATCTAATTGAGATTCCTATTTTTTTCACGAAATGTATCTCCCTTATAAGGAATGAGACCTTGAGAATCTAATCTATAAGAGAAAAAATTTTCCTGTATAATTCAATTTCCTAAATGATAACAACATTAAATTTTTGATGTTCTGGAATCCCCGGATCACTCCATAAGGAAACTAAGGTTGCAATGTCTGTGATCACACGACTCTAAGAGGGAAGCTATATAAAAGCTCTCAATGCACCCAGCCAGGTAAGTCCTTTAACTCAACATAAAATACACAATGGTCACAGGGAGATCCTTCCTCCCTTTTCTCGATCCGTTTATCATTTTGAAAACCACTCTTTCTAACTTGAATATCGGAGTATCCTCCGGTGGTTTTTTGTAGGTTTCAAGCTTCCTAACTGAGCATTCATTCAAGTCACAAGGAGTCGGATCTCAAAACTCATCTCCAATAGATTGGCACCGTTCGTGAGAAATAGGCTAGTCGTTAGTCTTTCTCATCAACTTCCTATCACAAAACAAAGTATGGCCAAGAGAAAATGACCAGTCATCGGGATTCGACGACGATGATCTGATTGGGATCGACCCAAGTCGTAATGATCGCCTAGTCGTTACTATCAAAATAAAATATTATATGGTAAAAAGGGTTTTCGTTGACCAAGGCGCGGATTGTGATATCTTTACTTGGGACACCCTCTATCGAATGGGCTTCAGCTCCTCATATCTTCAACCCCCAACCAGATCCCTCAAGGGATTATCTGATGAGTGTATCTATCTAGAAGAAATCATTTCACTCGTTGTAACTTTGGGGACTCCCCCTAACCATGCATCCGTCAAGGCCACCTTTTACATGGTGAAACTCTACTCATCGTATAATACCATTCTCGACCAACCGAGTCTAGACGAACTGGAGGCATTGCCCAACACTCAACATATGAAGATAAAGTTCAAAATATCAGAATGGATCATAACTATTCACAGCGATCCCGATCCGTATGCCTTCTTCGCTGACCAAGATGGGCGAGAGAACTTTCCTATCAACACCCTAGAACTCAGGCGCGACATCAAACTGATGAACAAACCAGAACCAAGAGAAGAGGTAATCGAGATTCCTCTAACAAATGATCCCAATCTGACTGTTCGGATTGGGGCTGGTTTGTCTCTGCCCCAACGAGAAGCTATTGTTAGCTGTCTACAACGCCATTCTTAAGTTTTCACTTGGTCCCCCGAGGACATGCCTAGCATCGACCCATTTTTTATCACTCACAAGTTAACCGTAAACTTCGAATATAAGTTGGTTAAGTAAAAGAAACGGGTGTTTGCCCTCGAACATCAACGAGCCATTCAGAAAGAGATCCAAAAGTTACTAAGCACCGGGTTCATCCATGAAGTCAAATATTCCGAATGGCTAGCCAATATGGTTCTGGTGAAAAAAGTTAATGGTAAATAGAAGATGTGTGTGTACTTCACGGATCTCAACCAAACATGCCTAAAAGATAACTACCCCCTCTCGAATATCGACAAATTGGAGGACAATTCCTCAGGCCACCAACTCTTGAGTTTCATAGGTATCTACTCAAGGTACAATCAGATACGAATGGCACTTGAAAATGAAGAGAAAATAAGTTTCATCACTGAATTCTAAATATATTATTATCGAGTAATGCCCTTTAGTTTAAAGAATGCAGAGCGACCTTCCAATGGTTGGTTAACGAAATCTTCAAAGATCAGATTGGTCATAACGTAGAAGCGTACGTGGATGACATGCTTGTAAAAAACACCAATGCTAAAACTCATGTTGTCGATTTTAAGAAAACCTTTCAGATGCTCAAACGCTACAATATGCGACTGAACCCCGCCAAGTGTACTTTGGTAACTTATCGAGCAAATTCTTGGACTTTATGATCACCTACCATGGGTTTGAGGTAAACCCTGAAAAGATACAAATTATATTAGACATGTTACCTCCCCAAACATTGAAGGAGATGTAGCGCCTTACCAGTCGGATAGCGACTCTAAGCCGATTCATGTCAAAAGTTGGAAAGAAGTACAAACCCATTTTTGACTCTTTGAAGAGATCCTAACGGTTCTCATGAACACATGAGTGCCAAACGGCATTCGAACAACTCAAAGAGTATCTTAGACCCCTCCGTTGCTCTCTTAATCGATTGCTGGTGAGAAATTTTACCTTTATCTCTCTATTTCTGATCAAGCGCTTTGCTCTATTCTTATAAGACAAGACTCAACTACTCAGAAGCCAATCTATTATATCAGTCAGATACTTAAAGAAACCGAGATCAATTATAAACCAATCGAGAAGATAGCATATACACTAATCATTTTGGCCAGCCAGACGACTTCGGTCATCTTTCTAAGCTCATACCGTCGTGGTACTCAGTGACCAACCTTTGAAACAAATCTTTCAGAAGAAAGACATATCCAAATGTTTAATCAAATGGAGTGTCGAATTGGGTGAATTTGACATCTAATATCAGTCTCGACCACGATCAAAGGCCAGGTCTTGGCCGACTTCATTCTCGAATGCACTCTCGGTTACAGTTACGCCTGAGCCCACTAGCAGTCCTAACGAATAGTCTTTTGCCAAACTGGACTATACATGTTGATGAGTCCTCAAACTCTTTGGGTAGTGGTGCTGGGCTCATACTGATGGGTCCAGATAACTTCAAGGCAGAATATGCCTTCCATTTCGACTTCCGAGCCACCAACAATCAGGCAGAATATGAAATCTTACTGATAGGACTCTAAATCGTAGCTGATATGGGAGCTTAAAGTGCTCGGGTATTCACTAATAATCAATTGGTAGTCAAGCAGATCGAAAGAGTTTATGAAACAAAAGACCCGACTATGGCCAAATATCTAAGTAAACTACGCGAGATAATGGCAAGACTAGAAAGGGTCAACATCCAACAAATCCCTCGCTTAAAAATGCAAGAGTCAACACACTGTCCAAGTTGGTCAACTCAGATTCGGTTGCTTCTAGCCAAACGATCTACATCGAAAGTTTACCATACCTCAGCATCGATAAACCCAAAACGGTCCTGGTAGCAGATCAACCTCCTAGTTGGAAAGACCCGATCGAAACATACTTAAAAGACAACTGACTACCCGACTCGCCACTGGAAGCAATTAAGTTAAAGCAAAAAGGCGCTCATTATGTGATCATTGACTGAAAGTTGTATCGAAAATCTTTCACTCATCCTTACTTGAGATGTATAACCCCAGAAGAGGGGAACTATGTTCTGCGAGGGATCCATGAAGAGATATGTGGTAGCCACTTAAGGGATTGAAATCTGGTTCACAAAGCTTTGCAGTAAGGTTATTATTGACTGACCATGAAGAACGATTCGAACAACTATGTCAAAAAATGTGATAAGTGCCAACGATTCTCCTCGGTTCCCCGAATGCCTTCCACCAAGTTTAGCCCTCTCATAGGACCATGGCCGTTTGCCTAATGGGGAATGGATATCCTTGGACCATTCACACTAGCTACCGGACAAAAAAAATTCCTTATAGTGGTCATCGATTACTTTACTGAGTGGGTAGAGGCCGAACCTCGGCCCAAATAACAGCAGTTAAGGCCCAATCATTCGTATGGACTCACATAATCACTTGATTTGGTATACCTCACATCCTTATCACAGACAATGGAAAGCAGTTTGATAATACTAACTTCCGGGAGTTCTGTACAAAGTTAGAGATCGATCATCGGTTCTCATCGGCTACCTATCCACAAACCAACCGACTTGCGGAAATAACCAACAGGATGATCCTCCAAGGACTAAAGACCATGCTAGATAAAGCCAAAAGACGATGGGTAGACGAGCTCTACAGTATCCTTTGGTCATACCACACCATGCCTCGAAGGGCAACAGAAGAGATTCCGTTCAGCTTAATATACGGAAGTGAAGTCGTCATACCAGTAGAGATTGGGATCCACTCACTCCAAGTGACCCAGTATAATTTTGAATAGAACGAATCAACCTTGCATGAACACCTAGACCTGCTTCTTGAACTACGGGAGTTCGTTTCCACCCGAATAGCTATGTAGCAGCAACAGATGACATAGTTCTACAATCGGCGAATAAGAAGCCGATCATTCAAACCAAGTAATCTGGTGTTGAGGAAAGTGGAAGTTATCGGCCAACCCCAACCTGGGGCCAAACTAACTCCCAATTGGGAAGATCCTTATCAGATACGCTCTATGATTCGTTCGAGAGTTTATCGCCTCAATAACCTAGACCATTCAAACATACCTAGGACTTGGAATGTAGAGAACCTACAAATCTACTATCAGTGAGCCACACCGTTTCTCTTTCGACAGAGGTATCTCATATCGAGTAAGTCCCTCATGATCTTCCTTCGACAGTTCTATCATTTGACTCCTAATATTTTCGTCCCAGTCAGTCATTACCTATCGAAGGGATTCATCTTCCCAAACGGGTATCAATCGTCCTGTCCTTTCGAATGGATCTATTCCCTGAGCAGGCCTTAGTCGCGTTATCCTATCGAAGGGATCTATCTCCCTGAATTGGTCTTAGTCGCCCTGTCCTATCGAAGGGATCTATCTCCCCAAACGAGTCTTAATTGCCCTGTCCTATCGAAGGAATCTATCTCACCGAACGAGCCTTAGTTACCATGTCTTATTGAAGGGATCTATTTTCCCGAATAGGCCTCAGTCACTTTGTCCTACCGAAAGGATCCATCTCTCCGAACGGATCTCAGTCGCCCCTCCTAGTGAGAGGATCTAATCTTTTGGATGAACTTTGGTAAAAATAATACCGTCAATTAAGTTTGTATCAACAAACAGACAGAACATACTCTAAGTAGCTTGGAAAGCATGAGTACAACATCTAGTATCTTTCGTACCAGCGGATCGATCACATAAGCACTTGACACACAAAAACAATTTCGCCAAACACAACAAATGACAAGTAAGTGGATTAAGTCTTTTTTATTACGACAAATACATATTTGACTACATGAGTAATTACACTTTACAAGTCCCTCGATCTGGCCGATTACACCAATGCATGGCTACATTGTTTCTATTGTTGAACAACGCTGAAAAGTATAAAAATGGTAAAAAAAGGAACAATGAAAAACAAACAACAGCCCCAAGCATCGAAGACCACAGAAGCCACAGGAAAAACTTATGCATGACAATGTGCAGCCCCACTGATACAATAGGACCACTTAAAAAGGAGGACAAGCTAATCGGGAAGGGAGTTTGAGGATGCATCAGGATATCATCAAATTTTCCTCAATCCCCTACCTCTTTACACACAACCATTATGCCTTGCCACTCAACTCGAAAGGAGACTCTTTTCTTAAATCTGAGTCAGGGGCCCTGACGGGAACATCAATAAATCTTGTTATGACATTTAGATGGTGAATGGCATGACGAGCCCTCATACCAATAAACCTTACTCTTGATGAGATCTCATACCAATAGAAGCAACTCATAATACAAAGCTCAGCAAAGCCAAGGCATCCTTTTGAAGACCCTTGGTGGATGACAACTCTCATAAGAAGAAAACCCCCAGGCATGGAAAAGAACTTGTTGAAACAACATGAAGTCTCGCAGTCTCTATTTATAGACACAAAGAGATTTTTTCAAAATCTTGGAACAGTTGAAACGCCTATCTGAAAAGCGTGCAAATTAAGAGAGGGAGTATATACCGCCTCACCTTCCTGCGTCACATTAATTTTGGATTGAACTAGGGGGAAGGTGGAACGTATTAATGCCAGGGGAGAATAAAACGGTTAAGTCAAAAGAGAGATTCATATCCCATTCATTTTAACTTCGTATCAATCACAAACGATTCGGATGACCTCAGGAGACAAGTGTTGCCGCCTTTCATGCCTTTCTGGCTTCTCGAGAAGTGAATTTCACTCATAGCACCTCTCCTACAAATCGATACCATGATCGGGGGTAAATGATGAGACATAATCCAAATACCAATCGGTGCGGCATCCGGGTGCCCAATACCCGACCAAGCATTGATGGTCTTGAAGGGCCTAACCCCTTTGGATCATAAAACACATCGACTTAGGTGGCACAATTGACGAATCAATACGTTCGGTAAGACCGAACGTTTACCCTCTCTACCTGACCAATAGCTATCGAATACTAAAGGAATTGAAAGCTTATATTCCTGATCGGTAATACTCAACTGAATTTCATCCTGATTTAGTTTTCTTTCATGAAACGTATCGCCCTTATAAGAAAGGAGACCTCGAGAATTTAATCGATAAGAGAAAAAATCTCTCCGTATAATTTAACTTCTTAAATGATAACAATATCAAATTTTTTATGTTTCGGAATCTCTAAATCACTCCACGAGAAAACTAGCATTGCAACAACCTGTGATCACATGATTTTAAGAGGGACGCCATATAAAAGCCCTCAATGCACCCAGCCAAGTAAGTCCTTTAATTCAACACATGATACACAAAAGTAATAGGGAAATTTTTCATCCCTTCTTTTCAATCTGTTTATCCTTTCGAAAATTACTCTTTTTGATTTAAATATCGGAGTTTTCCCCACTAGAGTATCTTCCGACAGTTTTTTATAGGTTTTAAACTTCTTCACTGAGCATTCGTTTGAGTCACAAAAAACGAGATCTGTGAAGTCAAAACTCATTTCTAACAATTATTATTATTTCAATACGGAGAAGAGGTGATCTTACGTTTTGTTCTAGGAGCTAAACTTAGAATTTTTTTTTTTTTTTAGTTTTTATTTTCTAAGTGATGTCATTTTGCTTGTGAATAGGTTCGTCATTGGATCCCGGTTGAAAGTTGAGGGGAGAACATTGGAAGAATAAATAGTTTGAGGACTAGTTTCAGAATTGGTCAAAGTCAGGGGCAATGTTGCAATTTTAAAAGTCGGTATAAGTAGTGCTAGAACCTTCTTAACTAGGGTTCTGATAGTGGGGAACAACGAAGCGGGGAATCTTCTTCACTCTCACTAGGGTTTTTGTGAGCAAAGAGCCAGTCGAGACTACAACCTTCTTCACCCACCAACAATGGCCGATGACGACTACAACGACATGGATATGGGGTTCGTTCTGTGTGTGTGTGTGTGTACACTGTGCAAACGACCTTGGAAAAATCGCTGTTTACGCTGACTAAGGTTTCATTTTTATTGTAAAATTTGAATACACAATTACTGGTAAAAGCACGATTGTGGTACGATATTTTGAAATATATGAAGATTATTGTTCTTTAGATGTGCTTATACGAGGGCTTTTCCTCCTTCAACATATTTAAGGCCTGTCTTTTTTTTTTTTTTTTTTAATGGTACTTAAAGTTGCTTTATGGGAGTGAGGATTTTAGAGAAAGAAAGTGGAACTCAACACTGAAGCTGATGGATAAGAATATTGGAGAAAAAAATGCTATCTGTTCATAGATTTCTCAGTGAAAACATGGAATCTTGCTCTGTTTTCCAATGGGTAGGTTTGGAATCGTTAGAATACAAACATAAATATGTGCCTGAAGCTCTGAACAAACTTGAAACCCTCTAAACAGAGACATATATACAAATGTTAGTAGCACCAAAAGGATTAGGGATTAGATGAAGCATGTTAGCCACAAGGCTTCTTAGGTGGTTCTTCTTGTCTGATTTTGTTTTTAAATTGCGCAGGGTTGCCAAGAGAGTTTATTTTTTTGGTACTACTTTTGATAATCCAAATAATTAATTTCTCAAATGTTGCAATTTCTAATAGGAAGCTGTATGGGGTTTGCTAAGCTTTATCACTATGAAACATAAAAAGCTTTTAGGGCCGAAAACAATATTACTGCTCCCATATCTCATTTTAGTCCGAGTGTTTGCATCTTGATGAAATTTTGGTGTAGGTACGAAGAAGAGCCCCCAGAGCCTGAAATTGAAGTAAGCATATCAATTTCTAGTTTCCAAGCTATAGCTATTTTATTTTTTAGCTTCTGATTTTTTAATGTTGGATCAAATGAACAGGAAGGTGCAGAGGAGGAGGCAGATAAAGATAACAATGAAGACATTCCAGATGCTATTGAAACTGAAGAAAAAGAGGATTTGGTGCCAGTAGAACGACCTCGAAAGACTTCAAAGTATATGACAAAATATGAAAGAGCTAGAATTTTGGGCACCCGTGCCCTTCAAATCAGGTTAGTTTTGTATTTCTTTCCAGGTTTTGCCTTTTAGTTGAAATAAGGTCTGTTTAAGGCTTAAAATTTTCCATTGTTTATTGAACAGCATGAATGCCCCTGTGATGGTTGAGTTGGAGGGTGAAACTGACCCGCTGGAGGTAAGCTGCATTAGTAACTTCTTTGTACATAATATTAATTTTCCCATTTTTCTTCCACCTTCTTGTTTACATGTTCATGCTTCATATCCCACTTTTTTTTTATTTATTTGTTTCATGGATTCCTGCATAATAGTATATGAAGTGATTGGAGAGAAACATAAGAGTAGGATAAGGTAGGCCTTTGAAGAATATAAAGATTGAAAACTAATCCATGAAGTAATAGCTTCTCAGTGCATCCTTTGAAGTTTTCAATAGTAGAGCAACACCTAAAAGCAATGAAAAGAATTCTCTATAAAGGGATGTTGGGTGGGTTATCCCTGTCCCTGGGCCCCGCAAAGAAAAAATTCCTCATTATTTTCTGGGAAGAAATTCTCCCTGCCCTCGACTCCACCCCTGTTCTTCCAGGGGAAAGAAAAGCTCCCCCCCCCCCGGGGTTTCTCCCTTTTGTCCCATGAAATTAGCCTTTTCTTCTAAATTTCTCCATGCACATATATGGAACCAAGTATTGAAGATCTTTGATTTTATCATGCATTTTTGTAGTTCATCACTCGTCTCGTGATAAAACCCATATATAAACATTTAAACAAACATCCAACATGTGAGCAGTCGGCTGTCCCATCAGTGAGAGTAACTTTGCTTCTATAAGAGTGGTTCTGAATTGATGAACATTTGAGGAGGGATAGGAAAGCAATTGTGCGTCAGCTATTCAAGTCTTGTATTGTATTATTCTTTTATATTTCTAAATTTCTAAGGGTTTCTTGGAAGTTTTTGTGCATTCTTTTTCATCTATTATATTGTTCTTTTTCTATCAGGAAAAAGAAAAAAATGATGATGACTCAAAATCTTCTTGCTCTGTGGCAGTTTTAAAATATAATTTTACCTTTATTTTTATGTAATAGTAATTAATGAATATGGAAAGTGGTCGCTAGTGGAGATATGCCTCCTCGGTGAGGGTGGGGTATAGAGAGATTTGATGGCATGCTTTCAATATTTGCTCCATTTGCTTTATTCATCCAACTACCTAGCCCTCAAGGAGGAGCAGGGTATATTGTATTGGTACCTGCATTTTTTATATACTCTGTCTGAAACAATTACAATGAGTCATTTTCCTAAAAATCCTTTATACATCAAATAAAATTCTTGAAGCACTTTAGAAACCTCTGGTTGTCCCGACATGCAACTTTTTTAATAGCAATAACTTCTAGATCTTTTGCTATGTCATTACGGAGGTTGGAGCCATAATGGCATGCTTGTTGAGTTCTATATCCATATAGTGGGTATACTACCAAAATTTTAGATTGGGAAAAACTACCCTATTTTCTTCTGCTTCTCCATCTGTTGTTTTAAAAATATCAATGCATAAACTCTAGTACTTAATGATATATTTTGACATTATTCCTCTAAATTTTGTCTTTGGCATAAACCCCTCTATTTTTTAACTCTCATTCTGAAGATGTCCTAGTTTTTCTAATCATTGAATGCCTGGTGCTGAAGCTGTCTTAAAGTCTGTGGCCATTTCTATTTACATGACAAACTATGATAATTGCGACCTTCAGTGTCTAGTCTACCAACCAGTATATATTTTGTATGCGGCATCCATAAAAGTTTATCTCAATTGATCTCATGCCTGGTTGAGTCATTGATTCAAGCTATTATATGGTGATGGAGGTGGGTGATGGCTCCTCAGATACCGGCTCCTTCTTGACTCGAACAGTAATCACCGATGGTGGATACACTTGCAAAAACCACCGGAGGGTGTTCCGGCGGGGAGATTCCGACGCTCAAGTCAGTAAAGAGCGGTTTTCATTTGAAAGAAACAGACTAACAGTTGAGGGAAAGTGGTTCTCTGTCATCAATGTGCCCCTGTGTTAGTCTTAGAGGGCGTACCTGATGTCGAGGGTTTTGAGATCTCTTATACCTGTGAGAGTTGTGTGCCGCTGAGAGATTTCCACCCTATTTTCCTTATCGAATTGATCCGGAAATCTCGGAAGTCAATATTACGAATTGATTACGATCCTCTTATATCGGGAAACCTTTCTCTTCGGGAGGGATGCTTTCTTTATATGAAAGATCTCGGAATTACTATTACAAAATAAGAAACTGGAATCGAGGAAGTTCCGACATTCCTCTTTAATCAACAGGGGTGCTACCCATCGTTTGGTTGCTTAACCGATAAAAGGTCTTCGAGACTTATCCGGTTATAAGACTGACATTTGTTTGACTGATCGAGGTGACTATCTCCACTTGATGAGTCACGATCGGTTAATCGGGGCGGCTGAGACTCTATCGTTCGGTAGACCCGGGCGGCTAAGACCTTTCGGTAGATCGATCGGGTTAGTTACGGCCCTTTGACAGATTATTGTTGCGAATGTTAGATACTGATCAACAGGCCTCCTTTTCGTGGGCCTTTTGAGAATTGACTCTTTTGGACTGGGTCTTGGAATAAGTCCCATCATATGGATATGTACATGATATTATGTCATTTGTGACCTTGAGTACAAAATCACCTGGAAGATTCTTGGTGTGTGAGCGTTTGACCTGACCTCTTCAGAATGAAGTATATTAAGCTGTGAATATGCTATAGTTATTGTTTTATTGACTCTTGTAGTGAAACTGGCAAAGTATATGACTGTTACAACTAAAGGTCCATTAAGTGAAGGAATAATTTATTCTGTGCCTATTACTACTACTACTACTACTACAATTCCTTGATTTTAGGTGCAAAAATATGTCCCCTAATCAACTGGCTTAATTCCTACAGGGGCTAGAACATTTTGTTTTAATTCTTATGGCGATTCACTGATAATCAACTTCATTTATTTTTATTTTTCTCCTCCTGCTTCTCACATGATCTTTCTATGGAATATTTGTTCTGATATCATTTAATTGTATCAGATTGCAATGAAGGAGCTTCGAGAGAGGAAAATTCCTTTCACTATCCGCCGCTACCTCCCTGATGGAAGGTTAGGCTCTCTGCTTGGTTATTACTTGTACAGATTAGGACTATATTCTCATCCTGATATAATTTTGACCTCTATTTCTGTTTCTGTAGCTATGAGGACTGGGGGGTTGATGAACTGATTGTGGAGGACTCATGGAAGAGGCAAGTTGGAGGCGACTGATCCTAATTTTACTGTGAGACAAACTTGGGATGGAAGTTGCTGTTTGATGTATAGACCTTTGTCCTTCCCTTCGATTCTGAAGTCTCAGTGTGATGTCTTTTTTTTTTTTAAGAAAAAAGAAGGATTGCCTGTGTTTAAAGGCGACTTGTCTTCGCCTGGGCAAATATTCGTAACCATTATGCATCTATGTGAAGTTAACTTTTTGCCCTCCATCAGATCAACTGAAAACCTTGTGTGTGTTTTTAACTCTACATCCCCAGCATATTATGAAATCTTCTCCCTGGATGCTTTTAGAGGAACTTAGCAAGATGTGAATAAATTTCTCAGGAGTCTGGAGGTTGACCAAGTGGAATTTGAACACTGGGCTTTGGACCTATGGTCCGAGTGAATTATTGCGTGAGCTAGACCATCACAATGTCATTATCAAGACAATGGAAGGGCCACAGGCCTTCGATCTTCTAATATCCAGTTAAATGGTCATTTTCCAAGTGGGTCTCTCTCGTGGTTTAAAAATAAACTATACCGGAGTTCGAGTGTAAGCATGGCGTCACCCTGCTCTTGGTCTTCTTCAATAATGGATATAAATATATTATATGCATGTATCAATAAAAAATATATATATATTTATATATATTATGTTGTGTGTTAGGAGCCATTAGCTACCTATGTTGGACTTCTATCTTCAATTACCCAAGAGTGAGAAGTCGGGTCTGTGTTTCCTTCTTTCTCAGGTGTATGATATGTCGTCAAGGTGAAAATTTTATTAAGAAAAATCAAAATTTGTGAAAAATTATCATTAGAAGACAGAATTTGAAATCTTAATTGATTGATTAAAGTACCGATAAGTTTCAGTTCAAGTGATATATTTTCTATCTCTCGGGTTTGAATCTCATTATATATATATAAAAGAAAAAAAAATTGATTGATTAAAGTGTTAGTTATCGTAAAAAATTCATGAACTTTTACCAAAAAGGCTTTTACCAAAAAGGAGAAAAGCAAAGAAGGAGAATTGCATGCTTAGTTTGAAGGAGGTTCCGATTTCTTCCGAATAATGAAGAGTGGAGATCAAAACAGAAGTTAGGTAATGAGTAACGTTACATGGATCAAGACTAAATCAATCAATGCTTTTAAGTTTATTAAATTATTTATAGTTTTATTTCTACAAAAAAACCATTTATCTTGGTTAATATTTTTATTTGTACTTGTAATATTCGTTAGTATGGGATTTATATTTGTTTTTGAAATAGAATTAATGTTTATTTTTTTATTTTTAAAATTTAAATTTAAAATATTAATTAAGAAAATTTAATATTTTGTTAATAAATCTATGAGTTCAAATTATTAGCCCGGGCCATGATTTCTTTGTTGACGGAAGTTTTGGTTGCCATTATTATTATTATTATTATTATTATTATTATTATTATTTAAAAAGGAGTACATAATTTATGTGAAAACTAGTACAAATGTGAGTAAAAAAAATGGGAAAAAAAAAATCACTTTCGACAACATTAGAATTGAACATTGTCATATCAAGCAATAAAAGAAGGATTGACGCAATAAACCCAAAAAAAAAAAATTAAATTGAAAAATTAATTTTAATATAATAGATTTTATTTCAACATTATTTCTACTAAAATGTATTTACACAGAAAAAGGAGAATTTACACCTAAAAAATCCAAACGTACGGTTATTGCTAAATTTGGTTAGTTTATAAGACCAGATTTGGTTTCGGTCTTAGAAGAAGATGAAGAAGGAAGCAGGTAAAAGCTAAAAAGCAGAACTGAAAGGAAGTAAAGGAAAAAGGTGAAAGTTGTTGAAGGGCATGAATGCGATAGGCCACATACTCTTCAAAGAAGGCAATATAGGGACCCACCTTCCACTAGCTTCCCATTCCATCCGTCGGCTCATGCTTCTATTTCCATCTCTCTCTCTCTCTGAAGTCAAAGAGTAGGGAGCGGGGAGGGGAGAGAGAGAGAGAGTAGTGAGTGAGGCCACACAGTAGAATTGGAGCACCTTCTTGAGGTACTACTATTTCCTTTTATCTTTTCATATTTTGAATTGTTGACGACAATTTTGATGACCCACTTTGAATTTTTGATTCAATTTTACTCAACAGTCTCTAATTCGGATGATTACTCACTGTCTCCATTTATTTTTGACCCAATTTAGTCCTTTAGTTCTTATTACTGACTCCATTAATTCCCAGTTGACGTTGATTGTTGAGTATCTTTTTGGAAATTTTCATGACACCTGCAAGGATTAGATTATCTGTTAAATTGATTGTTATATGCTTCTTTCAATTAGTATAACTAGTTTTTTTCTTTTAATTTTTGATTTTTTATACAGGAGGAATAACTTATCCATACCGTAATTGTACTACTCAGGAGGTTTTATTTATTTTTTGTTTTTTATTTTTTTAAGGGTTAATGATCACTTGCGCCGACATTTATCTCTTTCTAGGGAAATCAGTCAAAAGATCCATTCATCATTAGATGATGATATATTTGTGGGCTGTTTCTGCTTTTTCATCATTTATTTGTTTGTTTAAAATGATAATTTACATTGTTATGTTTCTTTTTTTTTTTTTTAATTTTTCTTTTAACTAAGATTTTGGACCCTGCGTTTCCCACGTCTGAAATCTTTACTTCATGATCATAATAAATCCTTAATTGTAATGGTGATATGCTTTTCAATGAGGATTTATTGTTTCCATATCACTATCTGCTTGAATTTATGTCACATATCAATGGACAAGTACCAAATTTACATTAGTAGATGCATAGAAATGAGAATTGTAAGGGTCCTAGTGTGGGAGTTGAACCCTTGATAAGGAAATATCTTCGTGGCTTGACAAAAATAATATTTTCTCTGATTTTGCTTATGATTGGTAAAGGCGCGAGAAGATCTTTTGTTGTCATTATTTTTTAGTTACTTTCGTGTTTGGATAAAAAGGGTATTCTTTGGTGCTGTTAGTAATCAGAATGCTTTCTTATAGCATTTTCATTATTTCCTATACCAGTCTGCACATGGATTTCTTCACCCTTGTAGTGAACTTATGCATGCTTACATTGTCAATAGCAATCAACAAGAGAGACCATGTGGTGTGTCCTATCTGAACATAGCAAAGGTTGAGGAATATATTAGTTGCCGATAATTCCATAATATTTGGACTTGGCTATGCTATTGCCTTCATGTTCTTCTGTCCTAACAATTAATCTGTCATTTGACTCATTTGGTGATCAAATAACAGATAGCAATTGCATTGAAGTGTATGGTGAAACTGAGGATTCACTTCAGCTTTTTCAGAAAGAGTCATGGCAATGGAATTTGATTACCTGAATACAGAAATACCAGCTGAAATTGTGGAGCGATTCGAAGAACTTTTCCCAGATCTTTCTCTTGAAGAGGTTCTTCGTGATCAGGTAATTAATTCGTTGAATCTGATACCCTTTCACACCCCATCCTAGATAATAGAAAGGAGATCTCCTTCATCGATTGCTTTAACTTTTGACAGTTTTTTTCATAAATTGACTTTGGATATATTCAACCATGAGACAGGAAAGTGTTTACCAGTCATTTCAAACAGACAGGAATATTTGTGTTTCCTCTTCTGATAATGTTAAGCAAAGCAGCCCAGAGCATGTCTCACAAGAAAAAGAAATTTCATGGAATGAAGATGTTGATTCACAAATTGCATTTGATGAAGCTCTAGCTCAATCTTTGCAGGATATGGAAGATGAGTTTGATAATTTGAATGTATCTGTCGATACTCGAAGCTCATCAGGTTCAAATTATGTTTATTGACTATCTGAATTTAATGATAGCAGTTTTTGGATTTCACATTTGTTTCTTGATTTGCATTGGGCTGGTGATGTCCTAACAGTTTCTATTTCGCTTGATTGGATAGAGGGATTGAGATGGGAGCGAGAGATGGGCTGTGTACTTACCCTTCTATTAAATATGGATCAAATTGTTTACGAGGAGGGGGAGGCGATTTAATTTTAATGATCTTTTAAGTTGTTCTTTTCTTCCTTTGTATTATAGAATTAGTTATAGTTAGAATGGTCTTTGCTTCCGAATTAATCCTTACTCTGTAGAATTAGAGTGATCTTTAAAATTCTTCTTTTTATTTGGTGAAAGTTAACTCTGCCTGTCCCCTCTCATTCACCCTCAAAACAATGAACAATGGGGAGATATAATATATTTCTTCCTCATTAACTATTTTAATCACCTAAATAATGGGAATAAAAAAAGGCAGTTATTGGTCTTGCTGAAGCATCTCAAGATTGAAGTATACCCGAACTTGTTTCTTGAATTTTGTCTCTTGGTGCAATGGTTAAGGTGACTTGGTTATGTTAGTTGTTTACTGGGCCCTGTTCAACATTTATTTCTCCACTGATTGGGTCATTTGTCTCCAGGAAGTTCAGAGAGCTTTATCATCCACTTAGCTTCAGAAAGATGTCCTGGATTTCCTCTCTGGCTCTAGATCACCTTTGTTTAATATTTATTATCGGATTCTCGAAATTAGTAATGTCCAATAAGCATGCTAAAGGGGTGGTTTATTTTGCATACTCTCTTACAGCCATCTTTGGATTGTTTGAGGAAGCTATTTCTGGGCTAGGCATTCTTTTGGTCAAGTTCTCCTTTGCTTTTTGAATACTAAAGCTACTTAATTGAGTATTTCATTAAGTTGAGTATTTTGTTAAGTTACGACTGCCACTGGACTGTATTAGTCTGTGATTTTCAGATTTCTCAAACCACATGGATTTTATCGGCTGTTCTCATGTAAAAATAACTTGTTTCATTTATCTTGCAGCGCACTCTGCAGAGCAATCAGATGTTCCTACTCCACCAACTTCAAGAGTGGTAATATATGTATCTTGGTGCTCGATGCCTAACTGAAGACTTTTTGTCTTAGTATGCTTGTGATTCTGGTATTTTCTATGTAAAAATGCAGGCAGTACATGAAGATGATGTAGATCCTGATAACATGACCTTTGAGGTAGGTACCAAAAATTGAACTAGAAGGTTTGAATGTGAGTTCATGATGCTCTCACATCAGTTGCAAACCCATGTATGCTGAAACTAGTTTTTGTGTTTACAACAAACTGCTGCAATAATTTATTTACTTTTATTTTTTTCCTTTTCACAAGTTCCCCATCTCTCTGAGGTGGTGTTGTTTTGGTCAAATCTGAGTGCCTATGTGTTTCCATATGAGAAATTTCTTGTAACTTTGCATGCTGAAATGGTGTCAGTTAATTCTTCTGAAATGTGCAAATAGGACTATGATAATTTTAAAAATTTATTTTCAAGCAACATTTTGTAATTGCCAGATTTTGTATTAAAAAATGTTGCTTTTTATGCTGATTCGGTTACTATGAAGTGATATTTTGTGATGGGTTCTATGAATTATGCAAGCAGTTTATCAATGAACGATAAATTGCATCATTTTTTATTCATATTTGTAACTTTTGTGGGTGTTCTAATGCATTAGGAGAGGCAATCACTTGGAGAATCTATTGGTAGTGTGTGCAGAGGGCTCTCAGAGGAGGACATTGCTAGGTTGCCTACTTCCAAGTACAATTCTGGGTGGTTTTCAAAGAAAAATGACAGCAAGGATAATCAGTAAGATTTGCGAATGTAGCAACTTCCAAGTGCACATACACACATGCATTTCGTGCATGTATGATTTACACTTTGTAACACTTTGTATATCGGTTATGTATTTGTCTGCTGGAATTAATTCACAATCTATCTCATCATTTACATGTCATTCTGACAAATTATGGACTCCTTTGATAGCTCAATCAAATTAGAGCTTTTTATTGTGGGTATCTCTGGACTGTCATCGGAAGTAACCTGTTGGTTGTTGAATTATCATTTCTCGTATTATTTGGACAAGCTTTGCCTTAGACTTTTGTGTCTGTTAACTTCTTGCATTCTGTCAAATTCGTGCATATCTAAAATTATAAAATCCAAACCTTGTATGCACTTCGTTCCTCTGTTCCTGAGAGTTATAAAATCTCAAATTTTCTAAAATGCATCTCAAAATATCATGAGAACTTCCTGAATTTGATATGTTTTTCAATTTATCGGATTTTGATGAGCCTCAGCTGATTCTTTTTTTCCTGCAAGATATTAGTAGAGGTCAAGGACGCTATCTGATGGTCTCTTTGCGAATAAATTAGCCCGATAAATAATTGGTGTGATTCCCCATGAATGAACATTTGTTAGATTCATGAAATATGCTAATTAAGCTGGTACTTTTGCCTGTAGGTGTGTAATATGTTACTCTAAATACAGAAACGGAGATAAGCTGACTTCTTTGCTCTGTGCACATCAATATCACTCGGAATGTGTCACAAAATGGTTGAAGCTCAATAAGGTATCTTTTATAGTCTATCACTCAAAATTATCATTGTTCTGCATATTTGATTTTACATGTTTTTGTTGAGTTTATCCTGGAAGTCGATAGTTTTGAGATGTCCTGCAAGTATCTTTTCAACATCATTCAAAAACTCACAAGTGGTGTACCATTTATGGACCATAGATAATGGAATATGCTGAGAGGTTGATTAGACTAGTCCTAGATGACTTTGAGGGTTGATGTTGTTCAGATCATGTTATTGTAGAACTTAAAATGTTTTAGCAGATACGAGTCACTGTTTTCTGATTAGGCTGTGATTAGAAGGTGTGCATTTCTTATAGTAATTAATCTAATTGGCCATATCAGGCTGAGCCGACACAATTTTTAAACAACAAATCTGCTAAACTCCCCCCAAAACACCCCCCCGGCTCCAGAATTTTCATTTTTCTTTAATATAAGAAAGAGAGATCTATAGAGGAATATGAAAATACAAGGAGAGATATCCCCTAACAAAATTGAGATAAAATCAAGGAAAGAAAGGATTAAAAAAAAATAAAGAGCAGCTACAAGCCAATGGAGCCGCACCAAGTGAGTGTTAACCTTAAGTTTCAATACAAAGCTTGAATTTCCCTTTCCACTCAATGGCCAAATCATCTGAGTTTTGAATTTTTCCTTTAGAAGCATTCAGCATGGGTGCTTCTGTTAGAAAACCATGCCTATGGTAGAAACCTTATATGATGGCACTTGGACGCACTAGACCCATGCTTAACACTTTGTAAGCATGGTGCATTGCTTTTTTTCTCTCAACATTTTCCTTAAATCAAACATGAAACTTTCCCTATTTTGGTGACTATGTGAGGGTGTTACAAATTTTAATGAATATACAGTTGTACATGCCCGTTAAATTATATTCAGGCGTAAATTAACCACTGTATATATCCACTGATATGATCCTTTAGAATTACCTCTTTAAACATCTTTGAGATTTTTAGAATCGATGCCAAAATCGGTTAAAAGTTTTGCCACCTCACTCCAGACAGACTTGACAAAGCTTTGTAGGAAGTTGCTTCTAGAAGAAATATGGGGAATGGCTGATTATTCGCCAACTGCCATATTTTCATTATTAATGTTTGATTGTGTGTAATCTAAAATTCCTAAATTTTAAGCACTCATTAAGGATAGGGACAAGTAATTAAGTCAAAAATATTGATAGTGTATTTGTGACTGCTGAAATCCTCTTATACAGGTATAAAAAATTGTTTTTGTGATCAAAATGTAATTAAGCTCTTCTGTTTTATCAATTTATGTATATTTTTGATGTTACTCTTTCAATATTCAAAATTTTTCTTTTAATGGTAAGTGTTATATCTTTGCTTTATTAGATCAACCCTTTGAATCATCGGCTATTTGAGTTATAAGTAAAAGTGTGTCGGTATGCTGCCAAAGGCAACCTTTTCTGAAGAAAAATGGTTCTGGACTTCCACAAGTTTGGTGTGTACATGGAACATTGTATTTGTGCTCATACGAGGAGCACTCGTAAGTCATGTTCTTTACTAGTGCTGTTGGTGGGACAGAGAGTAGTAACACCATTGTTGGACAGTAATCAAATCCATGCATGTTTTGCTGTGGTTTGGTCTGCTCTGAACCTGATATAGAAATGTTCTGCTGTTTTTAAGGTAAATAGAAGACTAGATTTTATTCGAGGAAGATGCAAGGTGAGGACGTGAATCTACAGGTTAATGGAGGTCTTGACTGTTCCATGTTATGGATGGCACATTTTGGATGGGATCTTTGGAATATATAATAAAATATAATATATATAGATTATAATAATATAATAGTGAGGTAATGTTGCAGTGTTGCATAAAGTTCTGTGGGAGTGTGCGTGATGGATCAAGAGATTCACTGCAAGTTGTAGATAGGGGTTGAAATAGCGAGGTATTGTTTATTTATTTATTTATAGATCCAGCCTGACTGCAAGTCTTTGGCATTTGCTTGTGGTGCTGATGGAGTACCATATTGAGTGGGTAGTGGAGTAGAAATTGACCTGCGTTATTCCGTTTCATTTGGTAGCAAGAGATCCTAGAAGGGTTTTAATTGTTTGAACGTTGTGATTGTTACATCGCATTATCGGCTGCTGCTGCTGCAGCTACTATGATATGACACAGTGGCACACCCCCCCCCCGCCCCCCAAAAAAAAAAATGGCAGTGTAATGGCCCTGTGGTCTTTTACTACCCTATGATGGATGAAGAAGACAAAATGACAGTAGGAGAACTTGGGCCACTAGACAAACTTCAGGGTACACCATAACAACACTCATATGAATGTATGTCTATTAGCTGCTAGTGGAAGACTATTCTCCTTTTTCTTCTTTTTGTGGTGGTTGGGATAGGGTTTGGATTGGAAAGATACATCTGCTGAACTTTTTATGTTCTCCTTTTTCTTCTTCTTTTTGTGGTGGGTGGGGTGGGGTTTGGGTTGGAAAGATGCATCTGCTGACCTTTTCAATTGGCCAAATTTAATAGATTTGGAAGGGTCTAACCCCCCACCCCACCCCCCAAAAAAAAAGAAGATATATTTAGTTTTAGTTTCCCTCCCCCCCAAAACTTTGAAGAAGCTTTGACCTTAATAAATATTTAATTAACTGGTTTTTACCTTTTTAGGATAACTCTAATCTATCTAATGTAACATAACATTATGCATTCATCTGTTTTTGTTAGTATAAAATGATTGACCTTATCATTATGTGGTAATAGCCTCTTGGTATCTTTGTTGTTTTTCATTTTCTGACGCATATCCAAATTTTGTCCTTTCATGTTTTTCATTTTGAAATCTAGAGGAAGATTGAATACATTGGATTTCTTCTCTTGCAAGGTTGAGGTTTCTCTGTTAATGCTGACTTTTGCCAACATACAAACATATGACTGTTGATAAAACTGAATTAACCATTGTTCAAATGTTTGCTCCTATTTGCTAGTTGTCTATATGTATGTTAAGCACAATGCTCACACCGTTGATTTCTCGTCTAGATGTGTCCTGTCTGCCAACAGGAGGTTGAGCTTGAATAAGCTGTGCGAATGCTGCCGCGAAGAACCAGCCACAAATGCACATTTTACCATCAGTGTCTGCCGTTTTTCAAGGTCATAAGGGAGTGTTGTTATTTCTAGGTCTTTTCAATTGAATAGATAGAATTGGACATGAATATCAGATGTCTGCATTATCGATCATGGTCTCCATCATGATATGTTCAAAGTATTTCAGCTGCTTAGCTGAACAAACAAATCATTGGGTGAAAAAATTGCAAATCAAAAGTGTATATGAAATTTCATCCGATGGTAGTTGTATGACCATGAAAGTGCTTTTAGCTAATTCAAGTAATTACTCTTTTAAGTTGATATCCAGATATCTTGGGATTAAATTGTGTGTGTGTGACTGCATACTATGAGTTTTCAGATGTTTTCTAATCCTATTCTATGTATTGCTAGCTGATGGCAGATAAGCCTTGAGGACTCTAATCCCCCTTCTTGGAGTGTGATCATGAGTTTTAAGCTTTTGCTAAAGCCTTATGTTCAGACTTTTGTATACTCATACAAGCATAAATCGCAGGTTTGTTACTTTTTCTTAGAAATAAACCCGAAATTATTTCCACAACCAAATAAAAAATAAATAAATAATATTTGCACGATATGATACTCTTTGTTTAAATCCCCAATCCACAAAAGACTTTTTTTCCTAGACAAATTAACTAGCTGCCCGTGATATCCACAGATAGTCCTTTGAGTGGATAGGTGAATCAGTCCCTTAACCAAGTTCAAGATTTCGATTCACGATTTAAGTATGGAGCAGACTATATTGGAGAGACCCTTATTCTTAATTAGGAGATATCAGACGGGTCAGTTCATATCAAGCAGAACGAAATCTTGGATACCGGGCTGTCGGGGAGTGAAATCCCATGTAGACCAAAGAAAAAAAAAATCTAGCTGTCCGCGCTGGCCTACACCATTTAGGACTCTTTGCAAGGCATGCAAACAGATGCACCACAAGAAGCTTGACATTGTCCTGCGTGAATTGCCCACTACAAATTTCAATTAATTCCGAGGGGCAAGCCAGAGCCTTACGGGAGGAAGAAGCAGCATCCGCCAGGCTTGTGGGAGACTTGATTTACCACAGTAGGAGTAGGATATGCCTGTACTAGAGGGACATGGACAAATGGAAAATTAATAAGCGTGCCACTCTAGCTCCATTTCTTCTTTTGAAACAGGTAAATGTTATGGACAAAAACTAATGGATCCTGATGGGACATGGCTCAAACACCTAACAGGGTAGCATCCGAAGACCTGAAAATCCATTGCCAAACTGACACTCTGGTCACGACAAGCGATTTATCTCCTTGAAAGGTAACGCGGATGGAACGATGATAACCAAACCAATTTGAGTCATTCGGTAAAATTCAAGCCGATGTCCCTCTAACCTCGACCGACGACCGATAGTCTATTAGAGAACCGATCAGGTGGCATTTGACTAACTCCGTATCAGTTTTTGTTTCCTATCCAGTAATGAAGCATACCTCCTAGATAAGGATAGAAACCTTTGGTTTTTAATCGATAAGAGAAGAAAGCTTCCGTATCACAAAACTTCATAAGTGGCGAAGATCCCAAATCTCTTGAGAATATGATTTTAAAATCCCGATATTTTCAGACCTCCTTATAAGGAAACTAGGGTTGTAATACTTTGAAAACACACAGCTCCTAAGGTAAGAATATATATAAGCCTTCAACACATCAAAACCCAGGTACATTCTCTGAAACCAAACACTAGTCACATAAGTCACAGAACTATCAGCTCTCTCTTTCTCTTTCTCTCTCTCTCTAATGCTTAGTGTGTTTCATTCCAATCGAAAATCGTTCTTTCTGACCCCTTTGCTGAGTGCCTCCCCCCTTCGGATGGCATCCCTTGGGTGATTTTCAACCATAGAAACCATTCAGGTTGGAAAGGCAAACCTACCTCCAACAGATTGGTACCATCGGTGGGAAAAACTGGCTGATTTCCCAAACAAACGTATCATTCATTTTAGTTATCTATTTCGAACATGGCGGCCATCAAGAGAAAGAGGCCAATCATTGGCTTCAACGACATTAGTCATCACCATCAAAGTAGAATCTTATATTGCCAAGAGTGTTTTCATTGATCAAGGGGCAGATTGTGACCTCCTCACTTGGGATACCTTTTAGCAAATGGATTTCAATTCGTCCCATCTTTAACCTCTCACTGGGTCTCTTAAAAGACTTTCTAACGAATGCATCTACCCATAAGGTATTATCCCCTTTTTCCTTTTTTGGTAACTTTTCCAACCCTTCATAACCATAAAATTTATTTTTCCTTTCGTGTAATTATATATCCTTATTACAATTTTTTTTACCTTCATTTAAACCTTTGGAGCCTTTACCCAATATGAGATACATGAGGATCAAGTTTAGAACACCAGAGGGAATCGCTACCATTCATAGCGACCTTAATCCATATGCCCTTCTAGCGACCGAAGGAGGACAAAAGAACTTTCCTATCGATACCTTAGAGTTCAGGGACAATATCGAGCCAATGACCAAACCTGAACCCATGGAAAAAGTGATCGAAATTCCTCTAACTGATGATCCCAGCCAAACCATTCAGGTCGAGGCTAACTTGCTAACATCTTTACGAGAAGCCATTGTCGATTGTCTACGTCAACATTCGAAAGTTTTCACTTGGTCTCCCGAAAACATGCCAGGTATTCACCTAGCCTACACTCTGGTCGTCTCGGTCGGGCATCTCCGACCATATTTTCAGGCCTATACCATCATAGTGTTTACATACCAATCGTTGAAACAGATTCTTTAGAAAAGAGATACTTCAAGTCACCTCATCAAATAGAGTGTGGAGTTGGGCGAATTTGACATTTAATACTAGCCGAGACTTACGATCAAAGGCCAAGTTCTAACAGACTTCATTCTCAAATGCGCCCCTCCTGATTCTAGCTGAACATGAATCTATTGATAGTCATGATGAATGGTCACTACTAGACTATACGTTACATGTTAACGGGTCATCAAACTCCTCAGAAAGCGGTGTTAGACTCATATTGGTGAACATTTCGAAGGAATAACCGTTTTGAACTTCAGAGCCACAAATAATCAAGTGGAGTATAGAGCATTGTGGAGACTCAGTCGTGTGAACATGCAGAGCCCGAAGCGTTCGAGTGTTTACCAATAAGCGGTGATCGTCTAGAAGCAGTTCGAAGGAATTACATGAGACAAAAGACCCGACCGTGGTCAAGTATTTGAGTAAACTGAATGAGACGATGAGCAAGTTAGACAAAGATGATATCCAACAAATTCCTTGATCAAAAAATTCATGGGCTGACACACTCTCTAAGCTAGCCAGTTCAGATTCGGTCGCCTCTAGTTACATTGAGAGTCTACCGCACCCCAGCATTGATGAGTTCGAAAGGGACCTTGCAACAGACCAGTCCCCGTTTGGAAATATTCCATAGAAGAATATCTAAAGCATGACCATCTGCCAGATTCGCTGTTAAAAGCAACAAAACTGAAATGGAAGGCTACTTACTATGCAATCATCGATAAAAATCTATACCAGAACTCCTTCCTCACCGCACAGGGTACACAACCCTGAGAACCTCTTCTCAGAGATACAAAGGTATATGCGACGGCCAACCGCCGGAGCTGGGGCAGTTCCACAAAACTCTACTACCCGAGGCTGCACTACCGCCGACCATGGCCCGTCAGACAATTACCCATCGGGAGGTGTGATAAATACTGGCATTCCTCTTGAGTCTTCTGACTATCGGCTGAAGCTGTGATCCCGCGCGTGGGCCTCTGGTCGTTTACCCAATGGGGAATAGACATCTTCGGATTGTTCCCACTAGCCATTGGATAATGAACATTTTTTATAATGGCCATCGATTATTTCACCAAGTGTGTGGAGGCCGAACATCTAACCTAGATAACAGTAGCCAAAACTAAATCATTCATATGAACTCACATTATTATCAAATTTGGCATACCGGGGTAACTCTGCATCACCCAGGCAATGGGAGATAGTTAAATGACAGGTTTCCAGAGTTCCCCGAGCAAATTGAAGATCCATTACCAATTCTCATCGGTCACTCATCCACAAACCAACGAGCTCATTGAGATAACTAACAGAACGATCTTATAGAGGCTAAAGACAATGTTGGACGAAGCCAATGGACGATGGATAGAGGAAATTTACAGTATCTTCTAGTCATACCATACTACACCTTGAAGGGCAACCGGCGAAATACCATTCAGCTTGACACACGATAGTGAAGTCGTCATACCTGTGGAGATAGAAATCCATTCGCTCCGAGTAGCCCATCTGTGTGACACAAAACCATGGGAACGATTGGACACTGGCACCGCACAGCTACGGGAATGCGTACACTTGAATGGCCGCATACCAACAATAGATGGCGCAGTATTACAATTGAAGAGTTAGAAATATAATGCTCAAACCTCGCGGCGGTCTGAGAGGTGGGAAACCTTCTTGACCCACCTCTGCCTGCGTAAACCCCTGGCGCTCGATTGGGAGGTCCCTGTCGAGATCGCTCCATGGATTTTTTCGTCAGAAAATTTATGCGTCTCCATGACCCTAAATGGATGCAGTGTGCTCAAGACATTTCAAGAAAATCTCTGGCATCTATTACCAGTAAATCTCATCATCTCCCATGGTTACAAGAGTCTCCCAATCAAGTAAGGTTCCTATGCTACTCCTTTTTGATTAACGTATCGAATATTTCCTACCATTTCATTCCTATTAGTTGTTTCCTATCGAACGTAATGTGCTGTCAATAAAGAGCCTGACTTCTAGATGGGTAGGCATGGCCCATTCCTATCGGTTGTTTCCCATCAAATGTAGCGTCCTGTCAATAAGGGACCTGACTTTCAGATGGGTAAATACGACTCTTTCTTGTTAACATTTCTACTGGAATGTAATTTCTTTGTCAATATGGGATCATAACTCGATTCGGATAGGTACTGCCCGTCTGTCGATTGATTCGCGCAAATGTAATGGGTTGTGCAGTATGGTAAATGCCCGGACAATTGAACTTCTTATTGGGCCCCTATCAGTCAAAGCATGTTAGTAATAAGGGGATCTGTTGTGCCTAGGACTTATCATCTTAACAACCTAGACGGATCTATTGTGCCCTGAACTTGGAATTCAGAAAATCTATGCATCTACTACCAGTAAATCTTATCGTCTCCCGTGATTAGAAGAGTCTCCCAATCGAGTAAAGTTCTTATGCTACTCCTTTCTGATTATCATATATAATATTTCTTATCGTTTCATTCTTATCGATTGTTTTTTATTGATCGTGGCGTGCCGTCAATAAGGGACATGACTCCTAGACGGATATGCATAATCCATTTCTATCGGTTGTTTCCTATCAAATGTAACGTTCCGTCAATAAGGGACCTGACTCCCAAATGGGTAAACATGGCCTATTCCTGTTGTTTGTTTCCTATGAAACATAATGTGTCGTCAATACGGGATGTAACTAATAATTGGATAGGTACTACCCATCTTACGATTAGTTCCTAGTGAACGTAACAGGTCATCACAAGGAAGGAGATCTTTGGACAGCTGAACTTCCTATTGGACCCCTATCAGTCGAAGCATATTAGTAATAATGGGATAAATCTCCCAGTTAAGTACACTCGTCTTAGCCCCAGTTAGACAAATGTGACCTTCTTTCCCTTACCAAGGCCAATTCATGTTTCAGTTCTAACTATTTACATTCATTAGAGACAAGAAAATACATCACACGAAATCATTTTTGATGATTGCTTTACCAAGCCCTACATACAAGTCTTGCTCGGTGGAAACTGAGAACCAAGAAACTAACGAGTAAATGTCCCCAGAAACTCTACTTTATTTTCCATATAACAAATGCATATCAGTTACATACAGACAAGTGTAGTTTCTGAGTCCCCATGTGGACCGATTATATCAAGAGAAAGATATAAAGAAAATTCTGATATTGTTCCTGGGCTTAAAGAGGTCATTGACATGTGGAGAAAACAAAAACAATCTGACCATGAGAAAAGAATTTCAAAAGAATTTTCTGCTTTGGTTGGAACGAAGACCGTACAGAAGAGTGGAAGCAGGAGGTCTGAAAATGGTGTGAAGAAAACTGAAGAGAACATCAAGATTGAGCCTTCGGTATCCACCCGCTCCTTATACTCAACCCGACTTCCCTAGTTGTCAGGCCAAGAGAAAGCAGGTGGGATAGTGAACTCCGACAGGTAAGTGTATCTGAAACTCTCCTTTAGAGTTGAGAACTTGACGGAACCTTGTGAGCCTAAATCCCGGGTGTCCAAATATCGAACGACTATATAAGACCTCTACATCGGTTCGTCTTGAACGAGTGTGGCAAGACCTGCGGTGTTAAACCTGCAGTTGTACTTCCGTTCCTAGATTTACAATAAAGTTAATTCTCAATTTATAGATATATACTAGAGTGGAAATCATTTAATTTTATTGATTTCGATTCGAGTGTCACATTTAATTTTGTTATAATCAAAGGCCTCAGTATTCCCAATTCGTGCATGTGAAGAAAATAATTTTCACTTATTAATTTTAATTATTTACTCAATTATTTATTTATAAATCTATTTATCTAATTAAAATTAGAACTTTTATTTTAAAAAAGTGGATATAAATATATATCATATATACTATTTATTTAGTAATTTACACACAATTATTTATCTATTCGTTTATAAATTGTTTTATAAAAAAAAATGTCCCAATTAGGGCCCTTAAAGCACTAATTTCTTTCCTCTTCCTCTTATATATAGCACTCTTGGTTTTACTCCCCCTCGCGCCTCGCCATACATCTACAGACGGCCGTGACCAACAGCCTATTCTCCCATCTCTCCTCTCTCTACCCACACATCTCTCTCTTCTGTGGGTTCCCCCTTCTCCCTTTCTCGGTCCGCCCGCCACTGTGATTTTATTTTCCCCACCACGGTCTCCCGCAACGAACAACCACCAAAACAGCCTCATCTTCTTTCTCCAACTACTGCTCCTCTCCTTTGCTCCATTCTCCTCTCTTTCTCTCTGTTTTCATCTCTCACGCGTGATGGAGGCTGTGCGCCTCTGCTGCTCCCGGCGTGCGACTGTGGAGTTCTCCTTCGCTCGCGCGGCGTTGCTGCCGCTTCAGCCTTAATCTTCTGCGACATCGCGGTGGCCAAACGATGGCTGCGAACCTTGAAAACTCCCCAGGTCAGCCGTCCTTACCACCGCATGGTAAGAACATATTACGAATCAATAGCTTAGAGTTTGATTTCTCTCGTAAATAGGGTAAGCTAGCAATGTGCTCCAATCTTGGAGGTATTCTCGGTCTTTCGGATTGAAATAAATGGTGTTGGAAGCTGGAGTCGGAGCTGAAAAACCACAGGTAAAAATTTCTAAATCCTTTCAAAATTTGATCCAATTTGGAAATTGAATTGGAATCGGAAAAGGCTACGTATATATATTCTAAAAAAAATGTCATTGGTCGAATCGAAATACCTTTGTTAGAGATTTTATATCCGTCCCGATTGCCAGGGTTAGAAATCTGTATAGTACTGAAAAAGGATGTGTTAAAATGATGATAGGGTAGTATTAGATCCTGATTAGGATTGCTTTCTTGGAAATTTGATTGAAATATGTCTAAAAGATTGAAATGAAATTTTGTGTTTGGCATGCGAATGAGATGCAAAAGTATACAGACTTTTGGTATGTAAGTGGTGTAAAAATGTATGCATTATGGCATGGAAAGGGAAGTAAACTTGTATGAGATTTGGCTTGAACTAATAATAGTGTTTGAGTGTTTGTTTGTACATTTAGAGACTTGAGAAGTGTGTGTCAAAGAAATGCATTTATGAAATTCTATGCTTGAATATTAAGGTTGGAGTATTTTTCGATATGGAAAGAAAATGTTTCGGATGATAGAATCATGTTGACTTGATTAGAATAGTTTCTCTTAGAGTTTAATTTGATGAATGCATGAAAACAGTTGAAATTTGGAATTTGAGTTTAAGGATTTATGCAGTCTTTTCATTATAAATTATCCTGCATATAGGAAATCAAAATACAACTTCTATATTATAAAAATAGACATTAATACCTTGGAAATGACATATGGGTTGAAGAAATCGAATGAGAATTGAAAAGTGTATGATTTTTCAAAGAGTTTTCCATCTTGTAGAAAATTTATTTATTTTAGATTGGTTTTCGATTTTGAACGGTTTTAGGTTTGAATTTAAATTGGTTTTGATTGCGTTATTTATTTATAAATGGAAAGAAATTGATTACATTGGAGTACATTTATAAATCGAAGAATTTAGGGTTTGTACGAACTTAAGGAAAATTGATGAAATTCGTGATTTAATTAGGTTGACTTTCTTGGAGACTCGAGGAGTCGAGTTTGGTTTGATTCGTGGTATTATTGGGGAGTGCACTACCCTCTCTCATACTGTGAGTGAGACTACGACATCTATTATTGATTATCATGTATTGTTTACAATTTCTGAAACACATGATTTTTATACGTGTGGAAATTGAATTTTTGAATTTTGATAAGTATATGTACATATTTTTATGACCATTGGAGTGTCCCAACTACTGATTTTATTGATATGCATCCATGAGTTTGATAACCGGATATTGTGCCACCATTTTGATATATTGACATGTTTTAATGCTTCCACTTGCATTGACATATGGTTTTGAATGGATTTATATGTATCTTTTGGGCTGTATGCTCGGCTGATATTATGATACGATGCACGGGGCTATATGCCCTATGGCTTGGTATGGTTTGGGAGGGGATGGGGCCACGTGCCGTGATTTTATATTGTTCCGTAGCCTACGAGGGATCCCCCGGTGTGCCCCCGGATACTCTTCGGCGGAGGTATCCCTTTGTATATAGGTATATGTAGTGAACCTCATCGGAGTTCCCGCCCTCTAGACGTGGGTGTACCTCTAGCATTCGGGGCATCTTTATACCTATATGTATATATGTATATTATTGTGTTCCGTACTAGTTGGAGATTAACCAACATTGGGGTAGAGAACCATTATTTGATATTTGCATTGTGAAAACCCCCAATGCGCCCGTTCTTGGTCGAGGTAGACCATTGTCGGGGTTGTTTATTCGTCCTACATGTGATTTGATACATAGATGGATGCATATGTTATTTTGTGATATGTGTTTTGAGATATGTTAAAGGGCTGTTCCTTTGTTATATCTGATATTGTATTACATGCTTTGACACTCCAAGTTCACACTTGATATTGATAGCACGATGTCCTTCCCCTGACTTGCTGAGTATCCTCCCATAGATACTCACCCCTCTTCTTTCCCTCCCCAAACAGGATTATAGTGCTACGGCGACGCATTTGGCTCTAGAGGGTTTGATAGCTTGTTGGTGGATTTGATATTTCCGACGGTAAGATTTAAGTTTTAATTGAAAATATGAATAATTTACTTCTTTCAGTCTGATATTGAGATCCCCTTGTTATTGGTTTGATTTGTATAATTTTTGGACTTTTGTTTGCGAAACTCTCATATTTCACTTGCATTGAGGCATTTGTAAATATTTAAAGTGTTAACTTGAGAATTTGTAATATATTTGTATAAATTTAGGTCCGCTCGGTGTGGCGGCTCTTCATGCTCTAGTTGGACATGACAGTAGAGGTCTGTGGTTAGGACTGTTGGTGATTTGTTAGCCTTGCATTGTCTGGATGTCGGTTGTGAGATTTGGTAGATTGTTTTGAGACCGGGATGACCTTTTTATTTTATTTACAGGACGATTTTAAATTATACAGGTTTAAACAAGTTAAATTGTACATGTGAGACCTCCGATTTATGGGGAGGTTCTGTTCGATTTTTTGTAGAAATACAACCGGCATCCAGGGCAACGGGCGACTGTTCACGATCCCGATTCGGGACGTGACAACGAGACCTCGCATCGACAGAAATAATTTATACTATTAAGCCTTGTGACCTAAGGCACACCATCGAAAGAGCTCACACAGAACCAAACTCTTAGCAAAAAGAACTTGCAGACGTGAAAACACATAAATTTTCTTTGAGGCAGCACACGGTCACAGACCCCAATTTATAGCCACAGGGGAAACATCTTCGCAAATCCTGAACAGACGAAATAGCTCGATGAGAATCATGTGCAGTGAATGAGGGGTTTAAATCTTTCCAATTTCCCGCAAAACATTTATTTCAATGACATTTGTTTAAATATCAGGAATGTCGACGCTCATGAGAAGGTGAAACGGGCGAGAAAGAAAGCTACTCATTTACAACTTGTTTCAGCCCGTGCCTTAAAGAGTGCGTTAAAAACGATTTGTATGGCATGAAATAGAGCATATGAAATTAAAAGCTTTTGCACCTTCCCAACTATTGACGAAAAGACTTTACTCATGACGTCTTTCTTACAAAACGATACCATGAGTTGGGGGCAAATGATGGGATATGACCCAACGCCACCCAAAGACTTGAAGACTCAGCCAAACTGACACTTTGGCCACGACAAGGAATTTATCTCCCCAAAGGGTAATGTGGATTGACCCTTTGGTTAACTTCTAACGATGATAATCAAACCGATTTGAGCTATTCGGCAAAATTCAAGCTGATGCCTCCTCTAATCTCAACCGACGACCGATATTCTATCAGAGAACCGATAGGGTGGCATTTAACTAACTCCGTATCAGTTTTTGTTTCATTTCCAATCATGAAGCATATCTTCAAGATAAGGATGGAAACTTTGGAATCTAATCGATAAGAAAAGAAATCTATCCGTATCACAAAACTTTCTAAGTGATAAAAATCAAAAATCTCTTAAAAATATTTGACTCTGAAATCTCGAAATTTTTGAACCTCCTTACAAGAAAACTAGAATTGTAATACCCCGAAAACACACGTCTCCTAAGGTAAGAACATAAATAAGTCTTCAGCACATCGAAGTCTAGATACGCTCTGCACATCGAAGTCTAGATACGTTCTCTGAGATTAGACACTAGTCACACAAGTCACAGGGCTATCAACTCTCTCTCTCTCTCTCCCTCTCCCTCTCTCCCTCACATGCTTAGTCTATTTTATTCTTATCAAAAATCGCTGTTTCTGACTTGAGCGTCAGAGCCTCCCCCGCTGAAACACTTTCCGACGGTCTTTTTTATGCTCTTCAACCATCTCTAGAAATAATCGTTCGAGTTGAAGGAGTCAAAATTTGTGGATCCGAAATCTAACTCCAACAGATCCAATCAAAAAGCATAAACAAATATTATAGACATGAAACCGAGAACGCAAATAATAAGAATAAGAAAGAGAAGAAACAAAGATTAATATTTCCGACGCCTAAAAAATGGAGAATTTACGGGAAGGAAGAAAAATGTGCTCACCTGAGAAAATACAAATACTCTATTATCTGATACAAATACTCAATTTTATCTGATACTCTATTAGTTTGATTAAACCATCTTCTCCACCCCCAAATTCTTACTTGACTTCCAAAAAAGAGAATATTGATGATTATAGGCAGGCTGCAGATTTAATGGCAATTCTTCCTCTCTTCCCATTTGCCTCCCTCTCATTCCCTAAAGTAGAAGCAGAAAACCAGATCACCTTACTCTCTCTCTCTCAGTTTTTTAAAGTTTTTTAAGGAGCAGAAGAGAACAAATCATCTATCTCTGTCTTCTCTCAAATTTCTAACACCCAAAGAGCCATTTATAATAGCAGATTACGGAGAAAACCAATATTTTTATGGTACCTCTTTCCTGTTACAACTCTCGTGGTTGCTTCTCTTTTTCAAATTATTCTTTATCTTTTCGACGTGACCGTTATATGACCGTTATTTTTTGTTTTTCAAATAACTCGCACTCTTCTACAGTAAACCAAAAAATATTCTCGACTTAAAAGATTTTACTGTGTAGTGCTGTGATATACAGAAACTTTTTGGTATCAGTGTTTTTCTGTTTTAAAAATCGTTTTCCATTTTTAAAATGTTTTCAAAACATTTTTAAAAACTAAATTAATTTATATTTATATAAAAATTCTTATATTTTACATATTTTTATTATTAAATTATAATTTTTATTTTTTATGTTAATTATTTTATAATTAATAATTACATATTTAATCATTTTAGATTTTTATTATAAAATATGACTATTTTATTATTTTTACAAAATAATTAATATTTATATAAATATTCTTATATTTTTTATATTTACATATTTATCCATACTTTTATTTCCTATATTCTTATAAAGTACCATTTCACCGTATCATATCGTATCTGTTTCCGTTTCTGTTTTCATGCAAAATAGGTGCCATCCGTTTTCATGCAAAATAGGTGTCATGACGATTGACGTTATTAAAATTCAGTCAATGGTATAAACTATTTCTATAATCTCCTTGTGCTAATACAATGTAATATGGTAAGAGAAAATTAGCATTTTACTATACAAATTTAAATGATTATTATGTCACTCAAAGAAGAAGAGAAATCATTTACATAATTTTAGTTCAATGTACTGCAATATAATAAAAAGATAACAAGTGTCTTACCAAACTAATTAAATAAAGCAGAGAGATCATTTTTATAATTTTTGTGTTCAAATGTGTTGTTATATATTATAGAGATAATTTTTCCTAATTCTTTGTACAATGTATTGCCATATAATAAAAGAAATTAGCATCTTTCCAACGATAAAGATTGCCCTATGGGCTCGAGTTTTGTATATTGAGAAAACAAGTATCACGAGAGTTTTATCTCTTAAGCCTCGACTTGAAACAAATTTAGTCGGATTTAATGGGGTTATCAGATACATGTGATTTAAAAAAATAAAATGCCCAATATTGGCTTGTGAGGAGAATTTCTGTGTTGAATATATTTCAATATAGTAAAAAGATGATTTTATGGTGTTTGTATACAATGAATTGTAATTAAAAGAAAATTATCCATTTTTATGTAGACCCAATGAATTTTAAACTAAATGAACCAAATATCAATATAACAATCTATATTAATATGATTTTGATTAATTCTTAATAAAATGTTTTATTTGAATTGATCAAAACATCTTGATTTAATTAAAAATTAGTCAATTGATGGTTTTGATTTATTTAGTTCAAAAATCATTTGGCCCATATAACATTATTATTAGCTTATTACACAATAAAATTAAATATAATTTCTCTGTTCAATGTATTACAATACAATAAATAAAAATTAGCATCTTGCCAAATTAAAATTGAATAAATATTATATCCTTCGGTGATAAAATGGTGGTAGAAAGTGAGATCATTTCCACGACATTTTACTAAACAAAATTAATGTAAAATTTATCTTATATATTAATTCTGTGCCTTAAAACCACAAAAATGTGTTCTTATATTTACTAATGATATTAATAAAATTTTAATTTAATTATATTGTATTTCTTTCGATTAGAATTTTAGGTTTGAAGTATTATGCTAAATGTTTTATTCTCAAGAAGTTAAAAATATGAGTAACGAAGTATTCAGCTCTAAATACTTTATAGTGTTTACAATCATGGAACTTATAACTATACATCTTAAATCCAAATATTGTCACATATTCAAACATGATTCAGCAAATAGTTATCGATAAGAATGGACTTATATATCTCGTGATAAGAGACAGTTCGTTAATAGTCCCCACAGTATTTGGATCGAATTAATCGAGTAAAGTTCGGATATCAATGGGTGAAAAAAAAAAGAATAAGAGTATTTAACAAAACACGAGAATGAGAAGTATGTTGATTTGCTTATTTCAACAAACTATCATTCTGAGGATTCCAATTCGATCATCGTAGTGCTTATAGTCCTTTGACCTCAATGTATAATTTTTCATTCAAGTGATTAGGAAATTTGGGGTATCCTAACATTTATAATAACAAAAAAAAAAAAGAATATTAACAAATAGATAGTCGGTTTAGTATGATATGGTGATAGATCTCTTAATCGAGTTTCAAGTTCGAAATTTGAGAATAGAAAAGACTACGTTGGGAGAGTCGTCTATAAATAGAGTCCTACAGATACTCAAATCGGATTAATAAGACCATGATTCCAGATACCGACAGTGATAAAAAACAGGAAGTGAATATTATGATTTCATACTTGCCAATGATTGGATGAATTGATTAGCGAAGTTGGCATATATTTGCATGACAAGAATAGAGTTTAGGAGCTTATTATAAATAAGCTTGTAAATAATGGTATTTCAACAATACAACACCAGTACTCTTTATTCAGCCATTGCATTTCCTTTTTGCTTTTTATCATTCCTCACTTCTTTAATTTGTGTCTTTCAATTCTTGCTTATTCATCCAGTATTTATTTATTTATTTATTTATATCTTACCTATAGTCTTAAGTCGCGAGGTATCTATTCTATTAACAATCGGCATTAATATGCTAATTGTCATTGTTATGGGCAATCCTTTTGAGATCCCGACTCCTATGGATGGAAATAAGTCGATTTACGGTTCAGTTCGATTAAATTTTGTTTGGTTTACGGTTCTGCTCATTTTTAGTGATATTTTTAATAAAAAAAAAAAAAATCGGTGGAGTAGTGGTTTGATTCGATTCATAAGTTTATTTATATATATATATAATTAAAATTTCTAAATTAAATATTTAAATTAAAAAATAATAAAAATTTAAATATAATTACAAAATTCAAACATAAAATAAAAATCAAAATAATCATTCAATATCAAAAAATAAACATAACCGGTCAATTAATATCTATAAATTGTTCAATATAATTGAAAAAACTTTTAGTAAAATAATAACTTTTAGTAAAATAATCAAAATAATCATTTGAGCCTCTTATTTTTGCATGTAAAATACATCAGTAACTCTAAAATTAAGTTAATTAAATTTAGATGAAATTAATAATCTATACCATTATTGAAAAGTAATGCCTTATAGAGCTCATAGGGAGTGCCACATAAAAAAATAATTTTTTTTATAAATATTATGGTTTAATTGCTCCCTAATTTAATATTATTAATCACACTATGACATTCACCTATTAAATCAACCATTACATTTCCACTCCATTTTGGTGAATGTGTAGGGTATTTATTTATTAAAAAATAGATTTTTTTAAAGGTTATGGTTTAATTGCTACCTAATTTAATGTTATTAACTATACTATGATACTCACCTACTAAATCAACCGTTCCATCTCCACCTCATATTTGTGGATGGGTGGAGCATTTATTTATTTAAATCTATATAAAAAAATTAATATTAGGGGGCAGAGCGAGAGTAAAAAATAAATAAATAAATAAATTAGAGAAATATTATAGAATACCAAACTTTCATCTATTCGTTTTTTTGGAAATACCATTTGATCATTGTTGGAGTTATAGGATTTTATTTCACATCCATCAAAGAATGATTAAGAGATATTTCGTTTAAACTTTTATACTTCATTCTCTGTCACCTTTATATCGATTTAATTTTTTATTAGATATAAGGTATTTTGTTAATTTGATTCAATAAGTTCGTATGATTTTTTCATGTTTGCTTCTTGGTTTCTCAGTATATTATTAGAAAAAATGTTCGTATTACTTTTTAATGTTTGTTTTTGGATTTTCATTACAATTGTATTATTTTATTGAATTGTTGTATATAAATAGAAAATTTTCGTATTCTGTTCTTATATATATCTCTTTATATGTGTACGGTTTTGTTGTGAACAAATTTTCATTTGTCCTCCTCTAAAGTATAAATCATGTTATTGAAGAATGCAAGTGTTGGAGGTGGATTTCGACTCCACAGATTCTCTCTCCTTTTGACTCGAACAGTTGGTTGTTGAAGTGGTTTGAGACTTTCAAAAGACTGTTTGAAGGTGTTTCGGTGGGGAGGTTTCGACGATCAAGTCAGAAAGAGTGGTTTTCAGGTTGAAAGAAACAGACTGAGAGCAAGAGAGCTAGTCTCCATATGGCTTGTGTGTCAAGTGTGGGGGGTTTTCAAAAACGTAACTGGTTTTCGGTGTACCAAATGCTTATATGCCTGAGAGTCGTACATCTCCGAGGTGTCACAATTCTAGTTTCCTTATCTGGAAGTCTGAAAATCTTAGAATCTGATAGTTAAATATTCTGTATGATTCGTAATATTTATCGTTTAGGAAGTTCAGTGGTATAAGAAGATCTCTTCTTTTATCGATTAGGATCTGAAGGTTTCCTTCCTTATCTAGGAGATACGATCCGTGTTGAAATAGGAAATAAGAGATCAATGAAAGGTTTATTAAAATGTCACCTTTAGTCAATGCAATCGGTTCTTTAGGGAGCGCTTGTTCATCGACCGAGGAAAAAGGGGTGTCGGTTCGGGCTTGCCAAACATTTCTATGTGTCAATTGGATTGTCCTTGTCAGGAGCCAACCAAAGGATCAGTTTGGATAATACCAATGACATTCTCTTAGTGTGTTGGGTCGTGTCTGCTATTCGGGGAGATTAATCCCAATCTGTTGATACGTTTAGACGTACCTATTTCTTTGGACCATGGGTTTTATAGAATTGAACATTTTTTGTATTAGACCTTTTGGACTGACCCCATCAGCAAGGTTTAAGGTTTTTATAGATATTGGGTATTTTGTTAATTTAATCCAATAGGTTCATATGACTTTTTCATATTTGTTTTTTTTGATTTCTTAATATAGTATTAGAAAAAATGTTTCTATTACTCTTTAATATTTGTTTCTAGATTTTCATTAGAGTTATATTATTTTATTGAATTGTTGTATATGAGTAGAAAATTTTTGTATTTTGTTTTTATATATGTCTCTTTATATGTGTATGATTTTGTTGTGGATAAATTTTCATTTGTTCTCCTCTCAAGTAGAAATCATGTTATTGGAAATTGTAATTTTTATTATTTTTGATGAAAACTGATTATATTTTTGTTGATTAGTTTCTTAATATAGATTTATTAAATTATAGAGATGGATAGCTTACAACCATCTGATGATATTAGTGCACCACGTGTGATAAGAACAAGAAAAGTAGTCCCATATGAAGGTTATAGAGAGTTCCACTTCAGTAACAGGAATTAGAAATTGTTGATAGGTAAAAATCAACTATATATCATAACTATGTAAATCATTATTCTATTAACTCCATATCATTATTTTATTTAATTTATATTATGTAGTAGAGAGTTCTACCTGTAGCGTATACATGGGCATATGACCTAGTGTGGATTAAAAGAGAATCCTATTTTAGCTTCAAGATTTTTTTGATATTTAAAAATATATAATTAATTTTTAGCATGAAAAGTGCTAAAAAAACAAGAATATTAATGTTGAAGATGCACTTTCTAATTTTTAGGACTGAGGTATTTTTCTCTAGACTATTTGCTCCTTTGAAACACCACACTCTTCTCCATCTTTGACCAGAAAAAATGGCAGATTTTTCCGAGCAAGAGAAAAGAGGAGAGAAAAATCTGGCAGAGGACGAGAGAGGAGAGATAAAGAAGAGAGAGAGAAGAGAGAGTAGAGAGAATCAAGGATAGAGGAAAGAGAGAGGGCATAGAGAGAATACAGGAGAGAGAAATCAACACGAGAAGACTTTTATTTACTTAATTAATTTTGATTAATAGTTTTGATTTATTAAATTAATTATCAAATTAAATAGTGAATTTCATTTCCTAATTCTAGTGACCGCTAATCATAAGGTTTGTTTAGTCCAAATTTTTTTTTTCTTTGAATATCAGTATCTAGAAAATCAATTAATACGATTTGAACAGCTATAGAATTCAATTTAAAATTTGATTTTTTTTTTTATTCTCAAGACATTTAGTATTGTCATTAGAATCAGAAATTTGATAGTTAGCCTGAAATCTATAATGTGAGGGCAAAGTACCACCTCGGCTAATTGCTTGACGAAGGTAATTAAGCAAGGAGATTTGATATGGAGTTGCCCACTACATTTGTTGAGTGACTCGTGAACACAAGTTAAAATCACCTCGACACCACATCAACATCACTATGATTCATGGCCACAGAGCATAAGGTGGCACCCGGCCACCACATAGGATAATTTATACATTTTGTCAGCAAAAGGAATTGATTCACCAATAATCAACAGCCTCCCATCCAAACTTGCTTATTTTCAGAGAATGACCTGTGAGGGTAATCCCTGTGCCCATGTTCTAGCAAAACTATGACTTCTATGAATTTCTCTCTCCTCTCGGTGAAATTCATCGTACATTAACACGTGAAGCTATTTCTTTCCACTTCCCTCCGTGTGTGTGTGTGTGTGTGATGATACCCAATTCAAGTAACATTGAGCCCCAAAGACAGCAAGACCTATGGAGCATAAGAGACCAATCAAGCCTATAGTCCGTTGGCACATCGACGACCAAGTGTATACTAATCACCCACCTTCCTGATGGACATCTGCTCAGCATCCTCACTGATGGTACCCAACAATCGATCAATACTGCATTCGCTCTTCTCGAATCACGGAAACAATTTTATGGAAATAGAAAAAGGATATGCAACCCTAGCTAATAAGTGAAAGAATAACTATGATGATTTGAACTTTCTATATCGATAAGATTTGACAATTTTTATGTATCTTACTGTATGATTCCCTAGATTCTCATGACATCCTCATAAGGAAACTACGATTTTATCACCTCGCTATCATATAGCTCTTATGCCCAGAAGATACATAAACTCTCATATGCCGACCGTGCAGGTAAGTTCTCTTGACTTATATAGGGACACACAACTCACCTCGAGTTCTTTCTCTTTTTCTCAGTTTGTTCTTTCCTTCTAAAAATCACTCTCTAATTTGAATGTCAGAATCTTCCCTACCGGACTACCATCCGGCGGTCTTTTGTAGAACTCACCGATCATGATTTCTAGATGCTTGAGTCATCCTATTCGAGTTAGCATAGCAATTATCCGTAGAGTCAAACTCACTTCTAACAGATTGACATCGTCCGTTGGAACAGACTGACTTTCCTGCCGAATAGGCCCTTATTCGCGCCCTTCTTTTCCTTATACATGGCCTCAACCAAGAGAATAAGACCTACCATTGGTTTTGTCAATGACGATTTGATAAGAATTGACACCAATCGAAATGATCCATTGATTATCACAGCCAAAATCACCTCTTACCTCATGAAGAGGACCTTTGTGGACCAAGAAGCAGATCATAACATCATTTTTTAGAATGCCTTCCAGCAGATGGGACTTGCTTTATCCCCACTCTAACCTGGTGATCGGCCCATTGAAGGGCTTGCTGGTAAATGTATACTCCCAAAAGGCGTTATTTCACTCACTGTAACTCTGGGAATGCCTCCCCATCATGCCACCATAAAACCACATTCTACGTGGTGAAACTCCTATCTCCTTACGCTGCCATCTTAGGGTATCCCAGCCTCAATGGCCTCAAAACACTACCAAGCACGTGACATATGAGAATTAAAATCAGAATGGCCCTGGGAATTTCAACCCTTTGCGGTGATCCAGATCCCTCTACCATTCCCGTAGCGGGAAAATAAGATATAGTCCTAGTAGTTGACACCATGAAACTCGAGGACGACACCAAACGATAGTCCAAGCCCCAGTCCGGGGAAGAGGTGATCGAAGTGTCCATCACAGACACCCCGGTCAAACTATTCAGATTGGCACCTACATGCTAATGTCTTTTTAGAAAGCTATTGTAGATTGTCTACGATGCCATTCCAAAGTCTTCGTTTGGTCTCCTGAGAACATGCAGGGCATCCACTCCTCGTTCATAGTTCACAAGCCGACTGTAGATATTGCTCGAAAGCTAGTCAAACAAAAGAAAAATGTATTCACACTAGAACGCCAGCGTGCAATACAAGAGGAAGTTCAAAAGCTCCTAGTAGCAAGATTCATTCGAGAAGTGAAATATCCTGAGTAATTAGCCAACATCGTTATGGTGAAAAAAGTAAATGAAAAGTGGAGAATATGTGTAAACTTCACTGATCTCAACAAAGCGTGTCCCAAAGATAGCTATCCGCTCCCTAATATCAACAAGTTGGTCGATAACTCATTCGGCCATCAACTCTAAAGTTTTATTGATACCTACTCCGGATATAATCAAATACGCATGGCTCCCGAAGATGAGGAAAAAATGAGCCTCATTATGGATTTTGATACTTACTGCTACAAGGTTATGCCGTTCGGTCGCAAGAATGGAGGGGCCACCTTCCAACGACTAGCTAACAAAGTCTTTAGTGAATAACTTGGTAGAAACGTGGAAACTTATGTTGACAATATGCTCGTCAAAAGCACTGATGTTAACAACGATGTTGCGATCTGGAAGAAATGTTTTGAATATTGGAATAATATAACATAAGGCTGAATCCAGCAAGGTGCACCTTCGGAATCAAGTCCGAAAAGTTTTTGGGCTTTTTGATCACCAATCGAGGCATCAAGGCGAATTCAGAGAAAATTCAAACCATACTTGACATAGCACCACCCAGGACAGTAAAAGATATGCAACGCCTCACTGGTAGAATCGCCACCCTCAATCGCTTCACATCAAAAATGGGAGAGAAATACAAACCGTTCTATGACGTCCTAAAGAAGTCTTAGATTTTCGCATGGACGCTTAATTGCTAGGCCACTTTTGAAAAGCTTAAAGAATACCTTATGTCACCTTCGCTTCTCTCCTGACTGGTCCCAGGTGAGAAACTCTATCTCTACCTTTCTGTTTCTGATCAAGCACTTTGCTCGATTCTCGTGAGGCAAAAATCCACCATACAGAGGCTGGTGTATTACATCAGTCGAATACTCCACGAGTCCAAGATCAATTATTTGGCTATTGAGAAGATAGCCTTCGCACTAGTCATTATTGCCAGATGCCTATGATAATACTTCCAGGCTTACACTATCGTGGTGATGACCAATCAGCCATTGAGACAAATCTTACAGAAGAGAGACACCTCAAGCCGACTCATCAAGTAGAGTATCAAATTAGGTGAGTTCAACATCCCATATCAGTTAAGACCTACTATTAAGGGCCAAGCCTTTGCCAATTTCATTATCAACTTTATGTTTCTAGTTACCACCGAGTAGTCCCCCACCGATGACTTATCTTAGTCGGGCCAGATAATTTTAAGGCAGAGCATGCCCTTCGTTTCGACTTCCGAATAACAAATAACCAAGCCGAATATGAAACCTTTCTAATTGGGTTAAGAATCACAGATCGTTGGGAGTCCAAAACTTGCGAGTCTTTTCTGACAGTCAACTAATCGTCAAACAGATCAAGGGAGTCTACGAGACCAAGGAACCAATGATAGTAAAGTATCTTCTTAAGATACGCCAAGCTATAGACAGTTTTGACAGAGTAGACATACAACAAATCTCTTAGTCTGAAAATGTACGAGCCGACAAGCTCTCAAAATTAGCTAGTTTTGATTTAGTAGCGATTAGTCGCACTGTCTATATGGAAAGCCTGTCACACCGCAATATCAAAGAGCCTAAGCAAATCCTAACGACAGGAAGTCTACTTAGTTAGGAAGATCCCATCGAGTCCTACCTAAAGTATGGACAACTACCAAGTTCTCTCTCTGAAGCAACCAAATTAAGGTGCAAGGCTGCTCATTGTGCCATTATCAACATTAGCCTCTACAAGAAGTCCTATACGCATCCAAACCTAAAATGCTTAACACTCGAAGAGGGGAACTATGTCCTCCAAGACATCCATAAAAGGATATGCGGCAAACACCTAAGCACCCGAAACCTGACAAACAAAGCCCTCCGACAAGGCCTTGGCCGACTATAAAGGCTACAAAAGCTGCAATAAGTGCCAACGCTTCTCGTCATACCAACCGTCTATCGAGATCTGCTCGATAACCAGTCCATGGCTGTCTGTCCAGTGGGGAATAGACATCCTAGGGCCCTTTTTACCAGCGAGTGGATAGCGAAAGTTCTTAGTCATGGTCATTGATTACTTCATCAAGTGGATAGAGCTGAATTGCTAGCCCAAATCATCGCTGTCAAGATACAACACTTCGTGTGGGTATCTATTATCACCAGATTCGGTATATTCCACATCCTAATAACAGACAATGGCAAGCAATTCGCCAATAAGAGATTTTAAGATTTCTGCGATAGGCAGGAGATCCAACACTGCTTTACCTCAGTTGCCTATCCGCACGCCAATGGTCTCACAGAGGTAACCAATCAAACAATCCTACAAGGGCTAAAGACCGCATTAAATAAAGTCAAAATTCGTTGGGTAGATGAGCTCTACAGCATTCTTTGGGTTTTTCAAATAATGCCCTGAAGGGCTACAGGGGAAACATCGTTCAACCTCACATACGACTGCGAAGGACAGAACGAATATGCATTACGCGAGAAACTAGACTTGCTCCTCGAGTTAAGGGAGACTACATTTGTCCGAATGCTGCCTACTAATAGCAGACGACGAGATATTACAATAGACGAGTCAGGGAAGACATTCAAGTTAGACAACTTGGTATTTAGGAAAGTGGAGGCCATCAACCAACCCCAACCTAGGGGTAAGTTAGCACCCAATTGGGAAGGTCTCTACAGGAAACGATCGGAAGCTCAACCAGGCACTTATTGCCTCGATCACTTAGACGGATGACCATACCCAGAACATAGAACTCTGAAAACCTACACATTTATTACCATTAAGGGCTGACGCCCAATCAAATGAGCACATCCAGTCTTATGTGAAATCCAATGTCAGGTAAAACCCTTGTGATTCCATACCTTACTATGCTGATCGATCGACTTGCTCTTGTGTTTTTTAGGATGCTCCATTGTTGGGATCTATCTCTCTGAATGGGCTACTATCACCCAGTCCTATCGTTAGGATCTATCTTTCCGAATGGGCCGATGTCATCTAGTTCTATCATTGGGATTTATCTCCCCGAATGGGCCAATGATGTTTGGTACTATCGTTGGGATCTATCTCTTTGAATAGGCTACTGTCACCCAGTTCTATCGTTGGGATCTATCTCCTTGAATGAGCTACTATCACTCAGTCCTATCATTAGGATCTATCTCCCCGAATGAGCCGATATCGCTTATTCCTATCATTGGGATCTATCTCCCTGAATGTGTCACTCCCCGAATATGCCACTATCATCCAATCCTACCGTTGGGATCCATCTCTCTGAATAATACAATGTCGCCCAATTCCACCATTGGGATCTATCTATTCCTCTCAACAGGCCAACATTGCTTCTCCTACCAAACGAGCATATCAAAGGATGTGTCTCAGACGGATTAAGGTAATCCTCACATTCAGCTCTTAAGCAAATTCACTCTCTCAGTTTCAGACTACTAGGACAATGGTGTCCCGCGCCCAATATAAGGTAAGCCTACCATATGTGGAATTTCTCATCGACTAGATTCGACTGATTGCATTTGTCATTCGACAATCCATTATTCATCGCACATGCCTACAGAATGCAATTGACAAGCAAGATCAATAAGTAAATAATGAAAGTTCTTCTTTATTTCCATATGACAAGTACATATCGAAGTACATGGACAGACATAGTTCACAAGTCCTTGAGTCAAATCTAATTACATCAAAAGAAATACACTAAAAAACCTACAATATTGTTCCTGGACGAAGTGATGACCGACTGACAAAAGTTGAGAAGGCTAGGATTCAAGAAGGTGAGAGATGGCCACAAAGAAATAACGAGAATACATCACCTCTGCCTAGTCTCTCACCACCTCCCAACTCCTTTAATTGCCCAACTCGAAAAAGCATGAGTCAGACGACGAACTCAACCCAAAGTAGGGGTTTATTTTAAAACCCCCTCTCTCTGACGTTGAGAACTCCAATAGAGCCCCGGGCGGACTCCACCACGACATCCAAGCAATAGACGATGTCACGTGACCTCGCATCAGTGGCCCCAACTTTGACAAAACCTCATATCAACAGAAATACTCTATACTACTGAATCTTGTGGTTCAAAACCCAGCACTAAGCAATCCCATAGGAGAACGACCCTTGACAAAAGGAACTTGCTAAATCGAAAGTACACAAGATATCCCTGAGCCAACGCCAGGCCACAAAACCTCTATTTATAGTTAAGGAGACGTGATCTTCGTGATCTTGGATAGGTGAAACAGTTCATTGAGAAACGTGTACAATGAATGAAGAATTTTAACTTCTTTAAGTTCCCACTCGGTATTAAATTTGGAGTCATTTATTAAAGAGTTGAACTCATTCACACCCTCACGACCTTCCAAGTACCTATCCTTTGATTTACTCCTCAAGCTCCTCTTCGAAGTGGGGCAAATGATGATACCCAATTCAAGCCATATTGGGCCCAAAAGACAGCAAGGCCCATGGAGCATTAACAGACCAATCAAGCCCATGTTCCGTTGGCATATCAATAACCAAGTGTATATCAATTACCCACCTTCCTGATAGATAGCTGCTCAACATCCTTTCTGATCAATGCCAAAGATTAGTCAATACTGCATTCACTCTCCTCGAATCATGGAGACAATCTTAAGGAAATAGAAAAATGATATGCAATCTCAGTCAATAAGGGAAAGAATCCCCATGATGATCTGGATTTTTCATATCGATAAGGTTTGACAATTTTTGTGTATCTTACAGCAAGATTCTCTGGATTCTCGGGATATCTTCATAAGAAAACTAGGGTTTTATCACCCCACTATCATACGGCTTTTACACTTGAAAGATATATAAGCTCTCATATGCCGACCGCCCAGATAAATTCTCTTGACCTATATAGGGTCACACAACTCACCTCGAGCTCCCCCTCTTTCTCTTAGTTTGTTCTTTCCTTCTAAAAATCGCTCTCTAACTTGACTATCGGACCCTCCCATGCAGGAACACCCTCCGGTGGTCTTTTATAGGTCTCACCGATCATGATTTCCAGATGTTTGAGTCATTCCATTCGAGTTAACAAAGTCATCATTTGTGAAGTCAAACCCACCTACAACAATATATATATATTGATAATACATAGTCAAAACCGCACAAGCCGTATTAGTTTTAAGACTAGTCCACAATGTAACAAATGACTCTCGGTAACCCAGTTGTTCAACTAGTCAGTATTCGCCTGATCAGCTAGCCCTTCAGCTCGTCACTATCATGAGGTCCCAGACCCTTCCTACCCACGGCTCATGGAGTGCATCGACCAAAACGTATCGTCAATATGAGATCTATCTCTCATACAGGTTGACACGGCTCACTCTTTCTCTTGGTGTACACCAACCACGTCCTGATTGGTAAACAACTAGCCGACCACAATGTTTACCCGGTTATCAGTAGTCATCACCTGGCACATTAAGGAAAATATTCATTTCTTCTAGAACGTGGAAGAGAATCTGCATAACTGCCTGAATTTCCCAAATTAAAGGTCATTCAAATGTTTTGGAATCTTTTTCCCATGATCTTGCAATACTTCCGTAAGAAAACTAGGGTCTCAGCGTCCCACCAACACACGTCTCTTACACCAAGTAACAATATATACATTGGGAGGATGATCAACCAGGTACAAATTCATACTCTCTGAACTTGCACATAGCGCAAGGACAATTTTCTTTCAATCTATTCTTTCCTTTCGAAAACCGCTCTTTAACTTGAGCATCAGAGCCTTGTTCGTACTCCGATGGTTCTTTATAGGTCTTATCCATTAGCATTAGCAAAAGGTTAAGTTTCATCGTTTGAGTTAACAGAGCCCTCATCTGTGGAGCTAAACTCACCTCCAATACATATATATATATAACAATAACACCGCTTTAGGAACCCAATTTATTTCTTCTTCACCAACCAAAAAAGGGACTATTTTATTTTTTTATAGTATTTTTAAAATTTTAGTAAAACATTCATTTAATAAAAATAAAAAAGATATGTAAGTTTCCAATGAACTAATTATTTATTTTTCCTCAAAATTCTGGTATTTACATTTGTTTTAATTCGTGTCAGGGTAAAATTGTAATTCTAAGGGCTATAATTCCCTCTTTTAATTAGGATTGAACCCTCTTTTTTAACATAATATTGACCCTTTAAAACTTACATCACTCAATGCAATGCCCATGTTTATGTAAGGTAACCTAGGTTACACCTGAATGCAAACCGAAACAGAAATAATATAGAAAAATGATATTTTATAAAAATATTAAAATTAAAAATATGAACAAATATATAAAGATAAAAATAAAAGGAAGTGATCTAGCCGCAGTTTTCAGTACGGCTACCTTGTTATGACTTCGCTCCAGTCACTAGTCCTACCTTTAACATCTCCCATTGCAGTTAAGGTATTGACTTTGGGCATGGCCAACTCTCATAGTGTGACAGGTAGTGTGTACAAGGCTCGGGAATGAATTCACAGCCGTATGGTTGATGGGCGATTACTAGCAATTCCGATTTCATATAGGCAATAATTATTTTATCAAAATAATAAAATAGTCATATTTTATAATAAAAACTAAAATAATTAAATATATAATTATTAATTATAAAAAAATAATGTAAAAATAATAATAATTAAATAAATAAATAATTTATTAAATATAAAAAATATAAAAATATAAAAAATACTAGGTCATATGCTCGCGCTTACGCTGCGGGTAGAACTTCTTATCATAGGATATAAATTAAATTAAATAATGATATAGAGTTAAATAAAATAGTGACTTATGATATTTTATCGATCAATAATTTTTTATTCCTGTCACAGATGCGAAATTCCCTATAACCTCTATAAGACCATTTTTCTTCTTTTTGTCATAGGAGTGGAAGAAAGAGATTTTGATTACTGTAGTTCTATGTAAAGATAAAACTTAAAAGACAGATTATTTAGATAAATGAGATGTTGATCAGTGAGGAAAATAGGAAAGTATTAAGCATAAAAATAAAAACATTTCTATATTATCTTAATGCATTGTATAAACCTAATAATATTAAAATTACAATAAATGTTAATCTACCATTAAATAACTTTATTATTGTAATATCAAATAATTTCATTAATTATATTTCTATAAAAATAGATATTTAAATTTATAATCTTTTTAAAAATAAAAAATATACCTACTTTTTATGTGGTATTTTTTACGATCTCCATAAGACATTACTTCTATGTAATGATATAGATAATAATTTTTATATAAATATTAATTAATTTAGCATATAAAAATATTTCAAAAATGAAAATATTTTGAAAACCGAAAAGCTTTAATGTTAAAGTTTCCGTACATCATAGATGTAATCTCCACCCCATCGAAAGAAATAAAAAAATAAAAAATTTAAAGTCTTCCAAACCTGAAAAGATTATCAAATAAAACTGATAAAAATATTTGTTGTTAAAATACATCATATTTATCACAATTAACTAAAAGAAACAAGATACATTTGGGCTATTACGAGACTCAGGTAGTGTCATGGATACTTGTGATACTATGTAATAAACACAAAGAAAGTTTCAAACATAACATCTAATAGTAGAGGAAGTTAGATTAGTTAGAGCTCAAACCATTCAGTAAACCGATGTTGTTAGATTCAGTTGTAAGTTTGTTGAGAAGAAACTTTAAATACATGTAACGAATGGAGGAGGAATGCATGAAATTGGAAAAACAATCTTCTTCTTCCCTCTATGAACTCTCTCTCTAAACCCATTCCCTCTCCCTCTCTTCTTTTATCTCTCTGTAACACTCTCTTTCTCTTTTTCCTCAATCCTACTTTTAATTCATGATCCATTACAATCTTTCTTTACCACCATAAATGATCACCAATGCTCACATTCATATCATTTCCCATGCTCCGTTTTCTGAAAGGCATATTCTATTTTGTGTGTTTTTGGACGGGTAGCTAAGTAAGTTGCAACTTTCTTTTTTTCTATAGTTGGGTTGTAACAAATTGGTATTAGAGCATCGACTCCTTCGCCACAGGCTGAATTAATGGCAGAAGGCACTCGTCAAAAACATAACGGTGAACAAATCAAGAAGCAAGATGCCAAGATGCAAGAACTGACGAATGAAGTTAAAGAACTTCGCCAGATGGTCAATGAGCTAAATAAATGAATGGAAGCCTTTATGGCTAGTATACAAGCTCAAGTTTGTAAACTGTTAAAGTCAAATCAACGAGACCAAAATGAAGAACCACATACTAACAAAATTGTGAACTCTCTATTACCACACACTCCTTGTGATGGACATATAAGAATAAATGGAGATCTACAAATGGCCAAGAAAGACAGCAACACTCAAAGTCTGGTTCCTAACCCCCCAAAGATTGAGTTGCTGATCTTTACAGGGGAAAATTCTCATGTTTGGTTGTGCAAATGTCTGAAACTCTTTACTGTATATCACATACCTGCCCATCAATGGGTTGAAACCATCAAAATGTACCTAGATGGAAAGGTGGAAATTTGGTGCCAAGGCTTAAAACTATCCAAAAAAGATATCAATTTGGAGGATTTTTCCAGAATGTTATGTCAACGATTCGAAAGTAAAAGAATGCAAGATATAGTGGAAGAGTTTAATAAGCTCCAATAGAAGGGATCTTTAGTTGACTACCAAGAGAAATTTGAAGAGCTATGGTCAGCCACGCTTGCCAAGAATCCTTTGCTTCCTGAATCGTATTTCATCTCTAGTTTTATTAGTGGATTACAAGAAAACATGAAACCTATGTTGAGAATCATAAAACTCACTACTCTTTTGCAGGTTTTTGAGATTGCTCCCCTACAAGAACAATATCTTGAGTTTACAAAAAAATGAGAAGGATAATATGAACAATCAACCAGCAACTCAGATTTTGGTCAGGTAATCAATCATAGCTTAGAGAAGTCTACTTGGGAAGATCTGACTTCATAACATTTCATCCTTGAGGACAAGAATACTTTTGAAAGGATGGGAAAATTGTAATAAACATAAAGAAGAAAGTTTCAAACATAACGTCTAGTAGTAGAGGAAGTTAGATTAGTTGGTGCTCAAACCATTTTGTAAATCGAAGTTGTTAGATTCAGTTGTTAGTTTGTTGAGAAGAAACTTTAAATACATGTAACGAATGGAGGAGGAAGGTATGAAATTGGAAAAACAATTTTCTTCTTCCCTCTATGTACTCTCTCTCTAAACCCATTCCCTCTCCCTCTCTTCTTTTCTCTCTCTGTAACTCTCTCTTTCTCTTCTTCCTTAATCCTATTTTCAATTCATGATCCATTACAATATTTCTTTATCACCATAAATGATCACCAATGACCACATTCATGTCATTTCTCATGCTCTGTTTTCTAAAAGGCATATTCTATTTTGTATGTTCTTGGACGGGTAGCTAAATAAGTTGCAACATCTATTTTTTCTATGGGTTGTAACACACTACTCGGTCAAAGCTTGACTCGAGTTCGGGTTCAGATAGTTCGGTATTGAGTTCGAGTCCAACTATATCGAGCTCAAATATCGGACGATTTCAATAAATTATATTTTTAAAATAATTATATTTTTTAAAATAATTTTGAAAATAAGTGACATTAACGCTTGGAATTTTTTAAAATAACCATAGTATACATCCAATGAATTAAACACAATTTTATTTTTTATTTTTTTATTTTTTTTATTTATTTATTTTTTTTTTCCTTCTCTTCTTTTTAAAGATGGGGTTTATCCACAAAATCTTGCTCTCTCTTAAAACCCCACTTTAAATGCATGAAAAATAGGGGTCTAAGGATTGGAGCTTAAAAGATGGTAGCTCAATCCTCACGCCTCTCCTTGCAGTCTGATTACCTCCTCTTCTGAGTTCCAACCCTTCGCACACCCAATCTCTCTTCTCCTTCTCTCTCTTTAGTTCCAGTTTTGTTGCAAGAGAGAGAGAAACATAGCTGAAATGGGGTTCTGCTATTATACATCATCCGCTGCAAATTCTCATTTTTTAGTTGGTGACTTCTCTCAGCGGCTCAACATACCCAATTTTACTCTTCCGGTAATGATCCCCCCCATCTTCTCAGACTTCTTTTTGGTCCATTACCCATGAAATTGAGGTATATTTTGTTTCAATGCCGTTTGCAACTTTCCAATTATTTAATTTTTGTTTATTGCAATTGTGAATTTTTTTCTTATATTCGAACTGTTAATTGTGGATTATGACTGAAGTAATGCTAGAAAATATCAACAAAATTTCTTGGTCAATGGAGAGCACATTTAGATACCTATTACAATTTTCAGCATTTTCCGTCTTTGATTTTTTTTTTCTTTTTTTGGGTGGTTATAGAATTCCCCATACGAGGAAATGGTGCCCTTGGGGTAAACCTACAAAAATGATTTTGTATTTTGAAGTGTGTCATTTGGAGGTTCTAGTTTCGCGATAATACCAAGTTGGAAATAATTGTTTTGGGGCTTTCTTTGATAGCGAATTTGCAGTATTGATTGCAGGAAAGAGAGAATTTGTTTATCAGTGAGCCGAGTTTTTTGTTAAGTACATAATGGTTCATGTGGGAGTTTTTAAGGGAGAAGAGGGGAAGGGAGCATCCATGAGGGAAGGAAAAGGAAAGGGATGGGAGGAGAGGGGAGCAGAACATTCCCTCTCATTCAAATCTAAACCCCTCTCATAAACCCCCCAAATCGGAGGGGTGAGTCCTTGAAGAGCCAGACAAGATTGGGCATTATCTCGTTCCCTCCTCATTAATAAAAACTCTCAAACACAGATAAAGGGTTATGTAACCTGCCCTCCCCTTCCCTTCCCTCCAATCCCACCCTTCCTAAATATACGTTTGGAGAGTATCTTTTAATAGAATTTTCTAGCTCTGGCTGCGGAGGCTGACATGGTCAATAATAACTTTGCTGTATGGATGTGGCTTAATAGTTTAGTTCCTGGGTAATTATAATATGGTAACAAGTAGTAAGTGAATAATTTATGAGAATAATTTATTAGGAATTTGTATATTTTGTTTGGATAACTAAATATATATTTCTATGTTTTTTTTAAGAGAATTAGATAAAACATAATATTCAATCTTTTTTGGTTTTTGTTTTGTTGAATATATTGATCTCTGAGGTGGTGTTACTTATTGCTAAATTTCTTGGTATTGCTTCTTTCGAAATTTTGAACTGTGTACTAGAGTATATTGTTATGACATTTTTTATGGACAAGCCTTCTCATGTTCTTAAATAGGTTTATAAACATCTGTGGATGGATTGCTATGTGATCAGCATTTACCATTTCTCTTTCTTTTCAATGCTGTAGGAGAAAAGGCGATTTCGTGCCTCTCAAAGTGCTTCAAAAGTTTTTGCTTTCTATGGATTGAAAACCCCTCCATATAATCTTGTAAGCTAATTCCTTCTCTGTGCTCCCTAAAATCAAATATCTCTTTGTAATTACCTCCAGCAGGGGGCAGGGTGGGGGGAGGGTAACCAATATTTTGGCATGATTAACTTGCCTTGTGATATTATGATTTTTGCCAACAAGAATAATATCTACCTTTCAGCTTATGATTTGCAAGAGCATCAGCCATTCACATTATATTCATTATTTTTTCATTGTGAATCCCTTTTACACAGCAATTGTAGCAGTACGGTCATTAGGACCTTTGGACAATGTGCCCTTTGCTCACAATCAGGAGTGGCTTTGCAGGTGCTGCTTTAGAGGTTCCAATTAACCTAGAAAATCTATGTCATAAGTTGCCTGACACTTATACTTTTGGCAAATTTGTCCTTACACACCGTCAGTAACAAATTGGAATTTTAAGAATTGAAAATATTTGAGGTAAAATTTAGCTGGTTTCTAGTTTAAGTCTTACCTTGACGTTTTCATAGATATCAGTTTGTTTTGGTAGTTTAAATCCGACAACAGTTTCTCATTTCTTTGGTATTTTCCTTTGTTAAGGAAATCCAATTCAGATTTAAGATCTATGCCTGCATGTGCCTATGCACATGTACATCTTGGTTTAGCAGAAGGGCATTTATGGAAGTATGTCAACTTCCTGGATACACAGTTAGTTTCCTGCAGAATGATACAAAGAAAAAAGACATGCAACAGCGGAATAAAAGCATTACTGACACGGATTTGATCATGAGTTCCAGGTGGAGATTGAGTTTGGTTGAAGTTGCCTTAGGAAGGGTAAAAGCATTTCAACTGCAAGCCTAAACAATTGTGGAGCGATTCACTCTACAAGAGAAGATTGGGGAGAATGCATAATGAGCCGACAAGTTTGCTCCTCTTTATAAAGCCCCAAATCATTGCCCATGCTAGTTCAACACAAGCTCTCTCCCTTAACTTACTGTATTTGTTGTTAGCAAGCAGAAGCTCACTTTTTTAGTAGTTACGGTGAACAAATGCAATCCTACGTATTTTTCTTTTTGATATCACTTTCAGAAGCTAGGTTCATGCAATAAAATAGACTTATCTAATTGTTCTATACTGCCCTTGGACAAATGTCTTTGGGAGTTGGTTTTCCTTTTTTTTTTGGGGGGGGGGGCTTCATATCCACTGGGTATCAGCTCAAACTGTTTGTGAGTTGTCTGCGTAGAGAGGTAAGTGGTGTTGTTAACAAAGATGAAAGCTGTTCATTTTATCTCTCTACGTTTGTTTTGGTAGGTGGAGGGAGAGAAGTGCGAGAATCTTGAAGGGATGAACAGATGCCTTTTTTTTTTGTAGACATTTGCTGAAAAACCTCTATAAGTTGTGGTTATCTTCTCAGCTTTTTGACTTGAAGGCTGACATAGCCTCTTCTATGGTGTCAATCCCTTTATATTAGGTTGTCAAGGGTGTGGCCCCTTGTTGCTCTTTTATACTATTTCTCCTTTATAATAGAAATATATCGGTTTCTTAAATCTATTTGACTATAGTGTTCTCAGACCTCCAATACTTGTGTTCTTCTAATTTACAATGCATGCCCTTAGTTGTGTGGTTCTACTTTATGAATTTAAATTATGGAATTGGTGCGTTACATTTTCAACTTTCATGTTTTGCCATAACTTTATGTTGTGCTTGCAGGAAGCTTTAGAACCTTATATGAGTCGTCAAACATTGGAGATGCATTGGGGAGGACATCATCGTGGTTACATTGAAGGTCTAAATAAACAGCTTGAAGGTAATGACATATTGTATGGGTGCACTCTGGACGAGCTTGTCAAAGTGACATACAATAACGGGAACCTGTTCCCTGAGTTCAATAATGCTGCCCAGGTATGCATGATCTTGATGGCTCCAAATAAAATGGTAGACTAAATGTCTCAGAGTTTTTACTGATGTCGGTGAATTGTACCATAATATCATTTTTATTGTCCTATGAGTACATCCACATGTTTTTGTTGATGAATTGCTTGTATGGGAAATGCTCTGGATTTGACATACATTAGACTTTGACATTTCCTGAAGTTGAAGGATTTGGCTACAGAAGTAATTGCTAATCTCTAATATCTTCCCATTCTTATCCACACAGTGTGTGAGGAGATATTAAAGAAGGATAAACTCTTTTCAGGAGTTGGGCTTGTGTTGAGTGCGACAACCCTGCCATCCACATGTTGCATCCCTTTACTCTTTTAAGGTTTCACTCACAGACATACACACACGCAAAAAAAAAGGACATTTTGTTGTGTAAAAGCTTTTGATAATCCCTTGTAATATCTACGTTACTTGCAACTCTCTATATATATGGGTACTTGCAACTTTATAACAGAGAAACTAGGTAAAGTAACTGGATAAGAATTTTTGGTGCGAACCAGGACAACCTATTTTTTTATAAATGGGGAGAATATTCTTTTGAAGATCATGACCTAAAATCATGCAAATTATAATGCTACACATACAGTCATTTAACTTAATTCTTTCTATTTGTTGAATTGAAAATTGTTTGTCAATTGGCTCAAATGTATTGCAATTATTAATATTTTTTTATTTGAAATGTTTTGATATTATAAAATGTAGTAACATAAAATCATCATAGATTTCTTATATACAGATTAAAAACTAGAGAAGTCCAAGAGAATATAATGTTTTCATAAGATGGTAAATACATTTATTAAAAGCAAAGTGCGATAACCTTTTGGGTTGAGCCTGACCTGTATATTAATGAGTCTAACACCCGGCAGTCTGACAATTCAATGTATGGGCTATGATATCTCACTCCAACCTTTTGAATTATGAGATAAGTGTGTGTGAGATGATAATCTTGTAAAATCCCTCTATATTTGTGAACATTTACAAAGTTTAAAATAGATCCTTTCAGATCAACAATTACATGTTTTTGTTGGGAATGAGGTGGAGTTCAAAATTTCTAGTTTAGATGGATGAACTATTTGAGGGTGTTAGGGATGGCCAGATGTTTTAGTCATTTGAAGGCTATATTAGTTAATTGTGTATTTCAAAAGTTTGTGGTAGAATATGACAATAACTTCTTGGGACAGATTTGAAATCTAACATATTAGAAAGGAACTTTTAGGTCAGTGGCTAGCGAAGACCATCTATAAGAGGTGCCACCATAATAACACTTTTTTCATGCTTTTTTGATAAGTCTGGCTTTCTTTGGTTTTTCCTCCTTTTTTTTTTTTTTTTTTTCCTCAAACCTGGTTAGGCTACTATTCATCATTTCTGGTAGGACCATATTATTTTCCTTTTTCTCTCTGTAAGTTTTTGTTTTTTTGAAAGTGGAGCAACTAACTTCAGCAGTACAAGTGCTCATGAACCTAATATTCCAGGTATGGAATCATGACTTTTTTTGGGAATCCATGCAACCAGGAGGCGGGGACATGCCCAAACTAGGTCTTCTTGCGCAGATTGAAAAGGATTTTGGTTCCTTTGACAATTTTAAGGAGAAGTTTGTAGAGGCAGCACTCACACTATTTGGCTCTGGCTGGGTTTGGCTCGTTTGTAAGTCTTCTTTCACGTTAATTTCTTGAATCATTTGTTTCTTCCATTTCAGATCGGAGAAATCCATGTCCCTTTAATCGATTTGCCTGGCACTTTGGAGGGATCTAGTTATGCCTTTTTAATGATGCTCTGGGAACTGCTTGGTGGTGGTTGGTCCCATTGAAAGGGTTTAGATTGGTCTTCAGTTTTATATCTTGATGGAAAATTGCTTCCTAATCTTGTCAGTGGCTTTATCATGGTTTGAATCCATGCAGGCTGGTTTTCCAATCACCATTCCTCTGAGCTGTATGAATATTATTGTACCATAGTACAAAGGTTGTAGGTGTTCCTCGCTAAATAAGATAATGAAATAACATGAGTGAAAGTATTGAAAATTGCTTTTCTCACCGTCAAGTTGAGCTGCATGAATGGTCCTTTTCAGTGGATGGCCAACAGATGAAGACTAGATCAGCTTTTGAGAAATCTGTTTTCATGTTCAGTTGTTGAGAATTATGTGAACAGTTGGATGGCAGCTTTTCAGAAGTTTGCTTTGAATTGCTGATCTGAACCCTCGTATAGAACTGTTTGAAAAAAAAAAAAACACCATAGTTATAAGTACTTCCTTCTTGATTAGAGTTTGTTTGATTGAATTTGCAAGTGTTCAGTGTAAATTCTGACTCCATTTTATGCCAGTGGAAAGGATGAAAAGGAGAAAAGGAAAGAAGAAATGAAGGGAGAAATACAAGGTGAAAGAGGGAGGATAAGAACAAGGGACGAATGCTTGAGAACAGGAAAGAACTCTGTTAATTTAACTAGGATAATCCTAATGGCTGGTTGCTATGCTATCTAGTTGTGCTGAATTATCACTGCAGTCCTATCTGTTAGCACCAGCTGTCTGCTGATTTCTTATTCAGTAAAGATAGTAAGCTTCTCTTACGTCACTTGGTAACTTAAGAGTGGGGGTAGATGACATGAATGTTTGTATAACAACAGTCAACTGAACCACAGATGATCATGTCATCTCATGGATTGTTTATTTTTTTATTATTATTATTTTTTTTTTAAATAATAAACAGTAATCAACTATGAGACATTTACTGAATCATGAAATTATCTTTCCTCGTGGTTGGCCACTGCCTCCCTTGGTGCTTTTTTATAATAAAGTTCACGTAAATGGTTGAAGAGCAAGTGTGCATGTACTTCATAATTGACCCTTTGAAGTCTCAGTACCAACGCTTGCAAATGAAAATACTTGGTAGGGTTATCAATTGACCTCCATACTCCAGTTCCTGCAAATAAGTTATGAGATGCTTTGTCCATATTATACCTCTGAGAATCATCGTAAGTTGTGGATAGTATCTGACATTTGGGATTTCTATAAATTATGGTTGTTAAGTGGTTGGGGATAAAAATGCAACTGCTCTCGGGAGGCCATAGTTCAAGGTTTTAGGTCCAAAGCCAATCTCTTGGGAGGTGGGAGTTGTGAGTAAAAGACTAGGCATTGCTGGCAATGACAATGATAAGATAAAATTATTAGGAAAATAGAATAATCTTGAGGTTCAATCCTTGAATCCCTTTCTTGTTGTAATGCCCCGGATGCATTGGAGGTAGTTCAGTAACAACCTATCCAGAAATGTAAGGTGTCTCTTGGTTGAGCACTTGGGACTTGATGCATTTTTTTGACATAATTACATGCAGCACCTTAGGGTATTACTTGCTCGTGATTCAAGTTCCATCCTTCTTAACTTTCTATTTTGCTTCACCTTCTTGGTTTACTTTCTATTGCAACTCAAGGCTTGTACATATTACTTTCACCCACTTTGACGCTGTTACTAATATATATTTATATTTTTTCTCTCCCTGGTAGTCTTATGTTGTCTAACTTCTTGATTCTGTTTGCTCTTAATGCTTGCAGTGAAGAGAAATGAAAAACGGCTTGCAGTGGTTAAAACATCAAACGCTATTAACCCACTTGCATGGGATGACATTGTATGTCATGATCTACCTGCCTTGATATTTTATGTCAACGTTAAATTACCATCTCTAATTATGCATGGTTGATGAGAATCACCTCTTTTCATGCAGCCTATTATCAATTTGGACATGTGGGAGGTCTCTCTCTCTCTCTCTCTCTCTCTCTCCCCCTCTCACACACACACACACACAGAGTTTGAGTCGTTTTATTTTCCATGAATTGCTTTTGTTGCTGATGCTTGTACTTTTTCCATCTTGCAGCATTCTTACTACTTGGATTATAAGGTACGTAAATATTAGAGGTCAATTTTGAATTTGGTAATCGTTATTAATTCTTACTAGTGTGTTAACAAACAGAATGAAAGATTGAAGTATGTAAACGTGTTCATGAATCATCTTGTATCATGGGATGCCGCAACAGCTCGAATAATGCGTGCAGAGGCCTTCATAAATTTGGGTGAGCCTAAAATTCCAGTTGCTTGAAGTCGCAGAGTTTAAGAATGCAAAGCCATTTCCATATTCGCCATGTCTTGAAGTGCTTCAATGATACCATAATCTACGCCGGGTGGTTATTATTGTATTTTTGTTAAAGAAATTGGGAATTTTGTGAATTTCCCGTTATATTTTTATATCAGAAAACATCCATAATCATGTCAATGGATCTTGCCTCCGGATTTTGTAGATTCTTGAGTTTGTTCTGCATGGGAGTAATTTGATGTAATATATTGTGGAGGGTTCTTCTCAGTTTGGACACTTAGCCTATTGGAGGTATTATTAAAGTGATTCAACTACATATTGGGGCCAGGAAACACTACATCTAGAATCGGAGTCGTCTTCTGGGGGTGTGGGGATGGGGGTATCGCATTAACATAAACTATTAGTATTTGATAATCACATAGCATAGTTACTAAAGTTAGGGACATTGGGCACAAGAGGGATTTAATCACCAATACTTAATTGATCTAGTGATGGGATACCGATTCCATTTAAGTAAGAGCTCAAATTCGAGTTGTCACTGGTTTCTCTAAAATAGATCTTGAGTTCGATTTGTGTATGGAAAAAAAAAGATATCAGGAGAGATATTCCCATAATATGGTTTGAATTGAATTTAGTTAAATTCAATATGATTACCAAAGTGGTTTATAAAAAGAGAGGAATTTAATTAGGCTTGGGCCGGTCTTTGTTGGGGTTGAAGAAAAAATTTGGGGGCCAATGGCACCAACTAGGTTTATTTATTATATTCAAACAAAAGGGTGCCACTTGAGATTGGGCTTGTTTAAGTTTCTAGTTAGAGGGAAATTTCAAATTCAGATTTTATAAACATGCAGGTCTCTCTGGCACTAGTGAATTGAATTTGAATGTAATGTTAGTTGAAAATTAATTAATTAGTTGGTTAGTGTAATTAATAGTTAGAATAAATTAATCGAAAGTAGTTAGATTGGTTAATTGATTGAGAATGGTGTAAGGAAAAAAGGAAAAGATATAGAATTTGATAGTTTTAATTTGTTGAGAAGCAATAATGTATACATTGGTATAAGGAAAAAAAGAAAAAGATATGGAATTTGATAGTTAATCATTTTCTCTCCCTCTTTTCTGCTTCTTTTCTTCTCACTCTGTCCATGCTTTCCATTGTCTTATGAGATGCAAGAATGCAAGAACTTGTAATTAAATTAAAAGAAAACTGCCTTCAGTAGGATAAGAAACCGAATGAAACAAACACAAATAATGAAAACTTTTATGGCTAAAATAGAAGCAAGATTTGATACATTCGTGAAAATGATGAATAAAGACAAGCACGAAGAATAGAGCATTGAAAGACTTTCTAAATCTTTTATTCTACTTACTCCTAGTGAAAGAAGATTGAGGATAAAAGGAGGGTCTTAAAGGTCAAAGAAAAAAATCTATTAACCATGGTTTTTTGCCAAATTCTCTAAAGATTGAATTTCTAATATTCAATAGAAAGAATCTTTTACAAGAAAAAAATTCAAGAAAAGTCTCTCTCAAACTCTCTCGTCTCATCTTTTTTTTTGCTGCTCTCTCAGCAACTTAAGTCAAATTCATTGTTCGTCTCTATTATATTCTCTCTTAACATAAATACAAACCATGGTTTAAGATTTATTCAATCAATTAAAGAATTCTGAAATCCATCCTAATTTTCTTTCTTCTAGAACAATACCATCGCAAGAAATTGAAAGATGCTTTCCCACACAACTTTTCTTTAATTGGTAACATTGTTGATACTAATATATTTTGTTTTGGGACTCCATTTCTTCATAAACTACTTCACTTTGAGTTGAACCGTCAATGTTCATTGAATTGCTGAGAGAATGGATTAATCTCAGTCCAGAAGAATCGATATGGCAAGATCTAGATTTCATCTGATCACAACTCCCAGTATTTCATCCAGACAAAGATAGAGGGGTATTGTAATGGCTAATGAATTAAATTTGAATTTAATGATTAGTTGAAAATTAGTTAATTTACTTAGCGTGGTAAATAGTTAAAACAAATTAACTAGAAGTAGTTAGATTGGTTGGTTAATTGGTTGAGAAGCAACAATATATAAATTGGTATAAGGAAGATGATACTTGATTCATTCTCTTTCCCGTTGTTTCTGCTTCTCTTCTTCTCTCTCTCACCTTGCTCTCTCTCTCTCTCTCTCTCTCAATAACCCTTTTTCTCATGTCTGCTAGCTCGATTCTACCGATACCAGTTCATTTCCACTGCCTTCCACTGCAAACCCAAATCTCATCTCTGCTGTTTTTCGCATACTCTGCTTTCCTTTCTTTTGAGTCATGACAACACAAACGACTCTATTTTTCCTTTTCTTGAATTGAGTTGCTATGGTCTCAACCGGCTTGGTTTGAATAGGCTATACCCAGCCCGCAAAATTGTCAGAGTTGGGTGGGTAACCCAAACCTAACAATACTGAAATCTAGCAGTTATTTTTTAGGTAGCCCATAAGAGTCCTTAATAATTTTAAAATGTCTAGTTTAGTCCATGACCATGGTATATTGGGTTCGCCAGAGCCCTACCAAAACAATGGTGGTGGTCCAACACACATGGTTTTGGAATTTCAATGGCACTGAGCTTCAACACATAGTTATATTGAGATATTTTTGATATTTAATCATGAGTCTTATATATAATGAAAATAAATATATGCGCACATATTTATATACTAAAAATTCAAAATAATGATTTAAAAAATTAAAAATAATAAGTTCTAACTCAATATCTAATTCCACATAATTTTTAAAATTTTCAATACGAACAAAATATCATGCATTTGAAAATAAATTTTAAGGTCGAGATTATTAACAAATGTTTAAAATAAAATTTAAGATAGCCTAATAATTCAAATGTTAAATATCCGAGAACAAATAAGTTTTAAATATTCAACAACAAAGAATTTTTAAATATTATTTTCATTGTTTATGTAATGATAAGGATATTGATTGTGTTCGTACATATAAAAAATCTTTAACTAAACATTCAAACTTCTGCTAGAGTTAGGGACATTGGGCACAAGGAGGATTTAATCACCAATAATTAGTTGATTCAGTGATTGGACAATGATTCCATTTAAATAAGATCTTAAATTTGAGTCAATTCCTTAAATAAGATCTTGGGTTTGATTTTTGCGTATAAAAAAAAAAAAAGACATCGGGAGAGATTTATCACTCATGAGCCTAATATAATTCGAATCAAATTTAATTAAATTGAAAATGATTATCAAAATGGTTTATAAGAAGAGGGGAATTTAATTATTCTTGGGTCCGTCTTTGTTGGGGTTGAAGAAAAAAATTGGGGGTCTTTGTTCGGGGTGAAGAAAAAATTTGGGGGCCAAGTTTGGCCGGGCTTGGCATCAACTAGTTTATTTATTATATTCAAACTTGGGTTAGGCCTAAGGGTGCTACTTGAGATTGGGCTTGTTTTAAGTTTCTAATTAGAGGGAAATTTTAAATTCAAACCTTATAAACATGCAGGTCTATCTGGCGCTGGTGAACTGAATTTAGATGTAACAGTTAGTTGAAAATTAATTAGTTTAGTTAGTGTAATTAATAGTTAGAACAAATTAATTGAAAGTAGTTAGATTGGTTAATCGGTTAAGAAGCAATAATGTATAAATTGGTGTAAGGAAAAAAAAACAGATATGGAATTTGATAGTTAATCATTTTCTCTCCATCTTTTCTGCTTCTTTTCTCTCTCTGTCCCTATACTCCATTTGTTTTCCGAGATGCAAGAATACAAGAAATTACAATCAAATTAAAAGAAACCCACCTTCAGTATGACAAGAAATTGGATGAACAAACCCAAATAATGGAAGCTTTTATGGCTAAAATAGAAGCAAGATTTGACACTCTCTTAAAGATAATGAATAAAGACAAGCACGAAGAATAGAATATCGAAAGACTTTCTAAACCTTTCATTGTACCTATTCCTAGTGAAGGAAGATTGAGGACAAAAGGAGGGTCTTAAATGTCAAAGAAAGAATTTATTAACCTAGTATCTTACCAAATCCTTCAAAAATTAAATTTCTGATATTCAGTAAAAGGAATCCTTTGCTAGAAAGAAATTCAAGAAAGTTTCTCTCAAACTCTCTCATCTTATCTTTTTTTTTTTTTACCGCTCTTCCAGTAATTCAAGTCAAATTTATTGTTCGTCTCCATTATCTTCTCTCTCAACACAAATGCAAGCATTGACTTAAGATTCATTCAATTAATTAAAGAATCCTGAAATCCATCCTAGTTTCCTTTCTTCAAGAACAATAACATCACAAGAAATTGACAGATGCCTTCCCACACATATTTTCTTTAATTGGTAACGTTGTCGATACTAATATATTTTGTATTGGGACTCCATTTCTTCTGAAACTGCTTCAATTCAGTGAGTTGCATTGTCATTGTTCACTAACTTGTCGAGAGAATGGATTAATCTTAGTCCAGAAGAGTCGATATGGCAAGATTTAGATTTCCCACAACTCCTAGCATTTCATCCTTATGGACAAAGATACTTTAAAAAGAGGGTATTGTAATGACAAGTGAATTGAATTTGAATGTAATGGCTAGTTGGAAATTAGTTAATTTAATTAGTTAGTGTAGTAAGTAGTTGAAATGAATTAACCGAAAGTAGTTAGATTAGTTGGTTAATTGGTTGAGAAGAACAATATATAAATTGGTGTAAGGAAGAAGGAAAAGACATTAAATTTGATAGTTGATTTATTCTCTCTTCCATTGTTTTTGCTTCTCTTCTTTTCTCTCACTTAGCTCTCTCACTCTCAATAACCCTCTTTCTCATGTCTACTACCTCGATTCTACAGATACTAATCATTTCCTTCATCTCCATTACCTTCCACTACAAATCATAATCTCGTCTCTCCTATTTTTTGCATACTCTGCTTTCCTTTCTTCTGAGTCATGGGAGTACAAACAACTCTATTTTTCCTCTTCTTGAATTGAGTTGTTATAGCCTCAATTAGCTTGGTTTGAGTAGGTCATGGGCAGGTAACCCAAACCGAACAATACTAAAATTTAGTAGTTATTTTTTTAGGTAGCCTATAAGAGTCCTTAATAATTTTAAAATGTCTAGTTTAGTCCATATCCATGGTATATTGGGTTTCCTAGAGCCCTACTAAAACAATAGTGGTCCACCGAGCATGGTTTTGGAATTTCAATGGCAATGAGCTTTAACACATAATTTTATTGAGATATTTTTGATATATCAGAGTCTTATATATAATGAAAATAAATATATACGCACATATTTATATACTAAAAGTTCAAAATAATGATTTTAAAAATTAAAAATAATAAGTTCTAACTCAATATATAATTCTACATAATTTTTAAAATTTTCAATACGAACAAAATATCATGCATTTGAAAATAAATTTTAAGGTCGAGATTATTAACAAATGTTTAAAATAAAATTTAAGATAGTCTAATAATTCAAATGTTAAATATCCAAGAACAAATAAGTTTTAAATATTCAACAATAAAGAACTTTTAAATATTATTTTCATTTTTTATGTAATGATAAGGATATTGACTGTGTTCGTACATATAGAAAATCTTTAGCTAAACATTCAAACTTCCAGTTGGAAGTCTTAGATAGACACCCATGATGGGTTGACCCGAGATCTTCCTCCTCCACTGCCCAACAAGAAACTTTCTACAGAAATCTCAAGAAACTTTCGAGGGAAAATTGCCTCCCAAAACTTTCAAGGGAAACTACATGTGAAGCTTCCAGGAGAAGCTACACCAAACTTCTAAAGGAAGTCACATGAATCTTCTAAGAGAAATTATCTGCGAAGCTTCCAAGGGAAGCTTCACAAAGCTTCTGAGAGAAGTTTCATAAAGCTTACAAGAGAAATTTCACTCTTTCATAATGAAACTTATAAAGGAAACTTTAGAAGTGACTTCTGAGAGAAACCTTAAGAAATTTGTGGGAGAAGTTTCAAAGGTGGCTTCTAAGAGAAGCCTTAAATGGCTTCCAAGGGAAGCTTCCTAAGGCTATATATATGAGCTTGAGTAAGCTTGGAAATGATGAACTTGAGAGAGAACTTGAGGTAATGAAATTCAGAGAGAAAGGTGTGGAAAAAGTGAAAAAGAGCTCTCGAGCTTGAAATAGAGCCTATGAGTCTTTGCTCTTTTACCACAAAATCATCCTCTGTTAGAACTCTTTGTAAGGAAATTATCAAAGGACTTGGGTTGTGGATTGTGTGTGGTTTCCGTTTGTGATTCCACGCCGACCAAAAGAGCTCGTGATTTAATCAAGCGTTCAATCCGAATTCCGCTGCGTAGTTAGACGTCGAACAAGAGGTAACTATTTTATGTATTGAATTCCTTGTCTGATGTTGGTGATGTCATATATCTCTTCCTTCACTGGTATCAGAGCCGTGTGATTGAATTCGTGCTTGATTGAACTGTCCTTTGCTAGAATTTTGCATGCATATTTCTTGCATGAAAGTGAAATTACATGCAAATTTTTATGGCAATATCTAATCTAATTATTGTTTATGAATGTTTTCTAAAATTTATGACATATTATTATTTATGCTTTTGGATAAAATTAAAATTAATTAGATGAAAATTCAAGAAAATATGTTTTTTTTTTTTTGTGAATTGTTCATCCGCATGAATATTTATGTGTATATCATACATGTTCGTTGTGCATGCTTTAAAGTGTGACATATATGCATGTTTATGCCATGTAAGCGGGATTTTTATCCCAGTGGGAGCATGGGATAGTTCAGTTGAGACTCCCAACCCTAGAATTTAGTGCATGTATATTGAGATAAATTTATTCAGATATTTTAGTTTTCAAGAGATAATTGAGAGCTATGCAAACTTTCGATCTTGTGCTATCTATATTTAGTAAATATTATTTCAATGATATATAGCGACTAACATGCTCCAATGCTAATAAATGGTTTGTGCTTGTGCTAATGTCTATATGCCTTAAACAGAGAGAGAGAAATAGCTATTATAACAAAGAATATAATGGCTGAGTTGAATAAGGACAAGAAACCGAACTGTGATAATTTCTATATTTGACATCGAAGAGTTCAGTATATTCTTGAAGAGCAAGAATGTTAAGAAACTCTACATCACACTATGAAAGGAAAGGCTTTGGTGATACTCCTCAACACAATAGAGATCACGAGGCATACAATATCTGGAAAAAGAAAAATAGTTACGCTTACATTACATTGCTGAGCTATATGAAGGATGATTTAATGGTTGAGTTTGAGGTATACCAAATTGCATATGAGATGTGGAATGCATTAAAAGCAAAGTTTGGATTGATTTCATCTATTAAACTGAGACAACTTATAATCAAGTTTGACACTTATGTGAAAAAGCAACATCACTCGATGAAATAGCACTTGAGGGAAATGTCAAACCTGATTAATGAGTTAAAGTCTCTAAACATACGTTGACAGATGAACAACAGATACAAGTTATCATTAGATCGCTTCCTCAGAGTTGGGAGTCGATGAAAATGAATATGACTCACAATCCTACTATTAAAACGTTTGAGGATATGAGGAGTCATATTGAGTTGGAAGATGAGTGCCTAGAGGTAGCCAGATCTTCTGGACAAACTTATGTTGCTAAGTCCAGTCCAAACATGGGTTTTAACTTCAAATGTGGAAAGAACAATAGATTTTTCAATAAAAACATTCTAAATTTTAAGAAAACTCAAACTGAACACCGCAAGAGAAGTAAGAGTGGAGATAGAAAGAAAAAGGATAAGAGTAATCAAGCATGCTATAATTGTGGCAAGTTAGGCTACTATGCTCATGAATGCACTGAACCAATAAAGGTATTGTTTGAACTTTTTTTACATGATATTTGTATTTCTAATACTGTTATACTTGCTAAATCGAATCTTTTTTGGACTCTTGATTTAGGAGTAACGGACCACGTAGCTAGAAATAGAGAATCGTTTGTCGAATATTGTCGAATCCCACCCAGTTCGAAATGGATATATGTAGGAAATAATGCCAAAGTTGCTGTAAAAGGCATCGACACTTATAAATTATTTTTTAAAGGTGGTCGCACTTTATTCCTACATGATATTTTGTATGCAATAGATATTTGACGTAACCTTGTGTCGATTACTGTTCTCATACGTTTGGATTTTAATATGAACTTTCATAGTGATATTGTATATATTTATTTTGACACTGAGTATATTGGTTCTGCACACCTTATAAATGATTTTCTTGTATTAGATGTAGTACAAAGTAATGAAAATCATAATGGTTGCTTTTCATTTATTGTATTATCTGATGGCTGTAATGTGGAAGCAAATATGTGACTTGCTAGATTGGATCATATTGGGCAAGAAAGAAAGCAAAGACTAACCAAAGAAGGACTTTTGGGTAGTGTCTCAAAAGCGAATTTGCCAATATATGAGCATTGTCTAGCAGGAAAAGCAACAAGAAAGCCATTTGGTAAGGGAATCAGAGTATACCTCCCATTACAATTGATCCATTCTGATTTATGCGGTCCAATGAATGTGAAAGAAAGGCATGGAATGTCATATTTCATCACTTTCATCAATGATTTTAGTCATTTTGGTCATATTTATTTGATCTCCCATAAGTCAAAAGTATTGGATTGCTTTAAACTTTATTTAAGATTGGCTAAGAATCAATTAAACAAAACGATTAAAACGATGAGAACTGATCGTGGACGTGAGTATCTGTTAGATCAATTTAGGGATCTGTGTCATGAAAAAGGGATATGTAGATAGTTAACTATTTCTGATACTCCGTAACAAAATAGTATTACAGAAATGAGGAATAGAACCTTGCTGGATATGGTTAGATCAACGATAGCGTAAGCGAATTTGCCAATCTCCTATTGGAGAAATGTTTTATTAACTGCTGCTTACATATATAACCGTGTGCTCTCTAATTCGGTTACTTCCACTCCCTATGAACTTTGGACAGGTCAAAAGCCTGATCTAAGTGGTTTGTGGCCCTAGGAGTCAGCAGTATGTTCAAAATTCAAACTATAAATATGAAAAATTGGGTCCAAAAAGAAAAAAATATATTTTTATTAGATACTTTGAACATTCAAAGGGATATGTGTTTATTGGAGAACAAAGGATGGAAGTGTAATTGAAATAGAATCAAGAGATGTTACATTCTTGGAAAATGAATTTCGATCGAGGAGTGACATTGATAAAGATCTTACTTTATATGAAATGCGAGATCCTGATAATATTGACGTTCCAAGTAGTTTAATAATGAGAAATGATGAGATAATTCATTCTCTTAAATCTAGTGGGAGCGACATTCTATTGAATGAATCAATCTCATGGAAAATTCAATTGCGGAGAAGTACTCATAAAAGTATTGCTCGCCATCAATTTGAGATTGAAGAAGAAGCTTTTATGATAGCTCCACTTGATGAAAATGAGCCAAGAACATTTGAAGATGCTATTTAATCAATGAACAAGGCAGAATGGGTAAAGGCAATAAAAAAGGAAATGGAGTCTATAAAATCAAATCAAGTCCGGGACTTGGTTAATCTGCCACCAGAGCATAAAATTATTGAGAACAAGAAGGTTCTCAAAATTAAATATAAGACAGATGGATCTATTGAAAGATTCAAAACACGTTTGATTGTTAAGGGCTATACCCAAAAAGAAGGTATAGATTATAAAGAGACGTTTTCGCCTATTGTAAGTTTTGTTTCAATACGCTTTATCCTTATTGTTGTTGCTTATTTGGATCTTGAATTACACCAAATGGATGTTAAAACTGCTTTTCTCAATGGAGAATTAGATGAGAAAATCTACATGGAGAAGCTTGTAGGTTTCATTATTAAAGATCAAAAGTGCAAAGTTTACAAATTCCGAAAATTGATTTATGGTTTTAAACAATCATCTAGACAATTGTATTTAAAATTTTATCAAGCCATAGTTATATATGGGTTTAGGATAATTGAGAAGGACCTTTGTGTTTATATAAAACAATTGGAAGATAATTTTGTGATATTGTTACTTTATATGGATGATATTTTATTGGCTGTAAATAATTTAGATATTAGTATTGTCATTAATGAAGGGTTATTTTTAAATTTCGAAATGAAGGATAAGAGTGAAGCAACTTACATACTTGGTGTGAATATCGAAAGAAATCGTTCAGAGAAGTTTCTTGCATTATTACAGGAATCTTATATTCTGAAAATCCTGGAACGATTTCATATGCTGAATTATAAGCCAATTAACACATCAATTGCGAAAGGTGAAACCTTAGCAAAAATATGTATTCGAAAACTCCACAAGATTTTGAGTATATGGAAAGAGTTCCATATGCAAGTGCCATAGGGAGCTTAATATTTGCCATGATGTGCACTCATCCTAACATTTGCTATGCAGTTAGATTGGCAAGTAGATATCAATCAAATCTTAGACTAGCTCATTGGCGAGCGGTAAAAAGAATATTGAGATATCTGAGAGATACGACTAATTATGCTTTATGCTATTAGGGTACTATCTATATTTAGTAGGTTACACTGATGTAAATTGAAGCGGTGACCTAGATGAAAAAAAATCCACATCGGGATATGTGTTCTTACTAAATAATGACTTCATATCTTGGAGTAGCAAGAAACATATTTGCATAGTATTATCCACTATGGAGACTGAGTTTGTTGCAAATACGATAGTTGTCCAGGAGACTATTTGGCTTAAAAGATTTTTGAAAAATCTACGAATAGTTGCCATTGCCTCGATGCCCATAAGGATCAATTGTGATAGTCGAGCGGCAATAGACTATACAAAAGATCTGAAGTATCATGACAGGACAAAGCATATAGATATGAAATATCATTTTGTCATGGACATTATAGCATAAAAAGAAGTAATTTTACAACATGTATCTACACATAAGATAGTTGCGGACTCTCTTACAAAGCCAATCCTTAGAGATGTATTCTTGTATCATGTGAAGACTCTGGGATTGCGTAAATTTTGATGAGATGTTGTAAGTATTGAAACAGTGATGTAAATATTACATGTTTGAATATGAGAAAACATGTGATATTTGTTATTTACATCTAATCTATTATTAGCACTGATAGTATGTCATCAAGCGTTAGGTCAATTCTCTCATATGAGTGACCACCTCAAGCACTATGAGAGCGTATTGAGATGAGACTTATTTACACTATTGATTTGTGAACTGTTGAATAGCGCTAGTAAAGTCAAGATATGTGTAATATTAGAAAAATCACCTTGATATAAGTCAAGATGAGGTCTGATTGACAGACCGGACATGATAGTTCACAATCATGAAAGTTTGGTTAAAAGCCGAATGTGAGGTTTATTGAGGCACTTTGGATAGCGAGTTATTAAGATTTCTGACTAAGCGCTTGGATGATAGCGTTTGAGTTAAGATCCGTATGGTGGTTTTATTATTATTAGAGGAAAAGACATACGCTCTCGTACAATGGGTATAGAGAGTTTACTACCATAGCATGTGTTTCATACCATATATACTAGAGATGACCGAAGGAGGAAAGTGAATGAGTTTTGTTTTATGAAAATCTCTGTCTCCTCACTGTATGAATTCCTTCAATAGTGCCCTATGTGACTTTTGACAATGTTACAAGGTGTTGAACAGATGTTTGCTATTTTGGCATGTTTTATATAATCATAATTGATTCGATCTTCCAAAACGTATTGGTAAAGCAGTTTGTTTATCATTGAGTAACATGTGGACGGAAAGGAAAACTATTTTGATTATACCCTTCATATGTATTCACTGGTCGACAATTATGTTTCCTTTTTCGGGAGTTGAGACATAATTATGAATTCATGGTGAAATGTTGAGATCAAGTATGATCTTTGAGAGATTAGGTATACTTAGGTGTAACAAAATGAGTCTGGGGCACACGAGACACAAAGATATTCTGTACATTTTTTTTTTTTTGTAGCCGCTATGTTATCCTATGTTATCCCTAACAGGTGAATAGCTTGGGCTCCCAAGTGCAGCTGGCGTGTTCGTAGATTGCACGACTCATTTTCTTGTATGAAAACGATGATTTCATAGAATTGAATCTCAAGAAAGTTTAGATGAGTTTGTCTCATCATGTGTGAGTGGGAGATGTTGGAAACCTTAGATGGATGCCCAAACTAGGTCGACCCAAGATTGACTTACTTCCTTTTACATTGCCCAGCAAGAAGCTTTCACAGAAGTCTTAAGAAACTTCCAAGGGAAGCTTGCCTCCCAAGGCTTCCTAGGGAAGCTACACGTGAAGCTTTCAAGGAAAGCTATACCAAGCTTCCAAAAAAAGTCACATGAACCTTTCAAGAGAAGCTACCTGCAAAGCTTCCAAGGAAAGCTTCACAAAGCTTCCAAGGAAAGCTTCACAAAACTTCTAAAGGAAGTTTCATAAACCTTACAAGAGAAGCTTCACACTCTTTTACAATGAAGCTTATAGAAAAAGTTTTAGAAGTGGCTCATGAGAGAAGTCTTAAGAAACTTCTGGGAGAAGTTTCAGAGGTAGCTTCTAAGAGAAGCCTCAAATGACTTTCAAGGGAAGATTCCTATAAGATGAACTTGAGCTTGAGGAAGCTTGGAAATGATGCACTTGAAAGAGAATTTGAGGCAATGAGATTGAGAGAAAAAGGTAACGAGAAAGTGAAAAGAGCTCTCAAGTTTGAAATAGAGCTTACAAATCTTTACTCTTTTACCACAAAATCATACTCTGTTAGACCTCTTTGTAAGGAAATTATCAAAGGACTTGAATTGTGGATTGTGAGTGGTTTCCGTTTGTGATTCCACGCCAACCAAAAGAACACGTGATTCAATTAAACGTTTGATTTGAATTCCGTTGTATAGTTAGACATGAACAAGAGATAACTATTTTATGTATTAAATTCCTTGTCGGATGTTTGTGATGTCATACATCTCTTCCTTCACTTCCCTTAGAAAATTTTGTTTTGTTTTTTTTTTTTTTTAATTTATGAAATTATAATTCATAAAAGTATAAACATAATTTGGTAAAAAAAGTATCCTAAATACTGAGTATTAGGATCTAAGGGAGTAGAGGGAGCAGGAGGGTGGGAAGACGAAGGATGTTGAAAGTGTTAAAATCTTTTGAGCAGCTGAGACATCTGAAGCTGGGCTTCTGACTGGAATAGTTGAAAAGCATGCCGCGACTAGGAAGAGGAGGAAACTTTAGAAGATGGTGTCTGGTGGTAAGCTGGTGTCTTTCTTCCTCTCAGACCTCAAAAGGGATGGACCCTTCCTGACACTGATCCAAGCCTCCATGTCTCGCTCGCAAATATGCAACCTTGAACAAAGATACCATTCCAAATTTACTATACATATGAATTTAATTAGTGTTTCGCAGAATGCAATACATACCATCACACTTTCTTTCTTTTCTTCTAACATGTCATTCTTTGTTCCATCATTTTACATTTCCAAAAAATATAAAATGAAGTAAAACTTGCAATCCTTTATCTCTGAATGGGGCATGGGGGTGCAACAAGAGATGTGCCTAATTGGCCAGCAAGGGTCCATGTACCTCCGGGTTAGTCTTATTTCTTTGTGCATTTGATATTTTTTACGTTATATCATTGTGAGAAATATTATCTATCATGATTCAATTGGAAGTCTATATAACATGTAGAAAAGTTAAGATGGGGGTATTTTTTCTTTTTTTTTTTTTTTTTTTTTTTGGCAATACATATTACATAGAAAATTCCAATAATGAAAGCCCACAAATACATATCCTTCTATTTGCCTATTATTTAAATAAAAAAACTAATTTAGACAATTTCGTTGCCGGGAATCAAACCCGGGTCTTTCGGGTGACAGCCAAATATCCTAATTGACTAGACTACAATGGATTTGCTTCCAAAGAAGGGTTACCACAAGTCCTCACTATAGGTTCCCTCGAGCTCTATGTAACCCTAGAGATTGATGTTAAAGTGCGACATACGACTTGCCATCCAAACCCTCACTAACCAACATTTCATTCATGGATTTAATAACATAACACTAAATTCTTTTAATCAAGATCTCAGTTCAAGTTTTGAAAATGAAAAAATATGTATTGAAAGTGCCAGTTCTTAGATTAAGTCCCATAATACTAGAACCAAATTAGTTGGATAGTTCGGATACCTGTTGATCAAGATAAAAAAAATCCAAAGCCTCACTGAGTATAGAAGGAAAAAATAGGGAAAGCTTGTGTAAAAGATGAAAACAGGCTTGACATATAAAATATAAACAATAGACTAGAAAAATAACAAGTATGGAATGACTAACTAACTATTAAATCTGTTCTTACCTGATTATAAGTCCCCGGTTATAAACTCTCTCAGTCATATCTTCTATTTTAACACACTTTACATTTTTTGAAAAGGGATACGTAATTGCTAAACTGTCCCTTTGCAGACAACCATATCTATAATTTAACTTCATTGTAAGTCCTTGGTTAGCTTATGAATGCTCAAAAATGGATAAGCATGGTCTAACATAAAGTACTAAATTAGAAGATTTAAAACAATTTCTTATACAATAGACATGATCATTAAGCATAGAACATATGCATATTATTAAAAAAATAAATAAAACCCAACAAACCCTCACAGCCATTAGCCAATCCCAACAATGGAAAACTAGAACAATATACAGCTGCATGAGTCTATAGCGGATGTAGCGATCCTTGTAGGGGTACATATATGATACAGAATACAACTGCTAGAGTTCACAATGAACTTAGTGAGAGAGCTCTCTGCAAAAGCAAAACAAGTTGATTGATGCACGAGACACAACGGACATGCAAATATCATGCAGAGAAGTCTTGCCCATAGCTTATATAACATAAGTATTGGAAAAAGTAATATAACAGTTGCAAAGTAAGGTAACAACTGATGCCGAAAAAAAGAATTCAAATTGCAAAAAATAATCAAAATCACAAAATTATAAATTATAAATTTCAAATATATATATTTTTTTCAATGGCTTGGCCCCCATGGTGGATCTTGGCAGGTTTGATCATCGTGATTTCATTTCCATTTATTATCAGCTCTCGACCATGGCAGGTTTGATTCTCCATCAGTTATTAACTCCACTAAATTATGCATGGATTGCTTTCTTGACTTTTAGTTGAAGACTAATCTTAGGGGCAGATAAAATCCATTACCGGCTATGTGATGAATATTTAGAATAGATTAATGACTAAAACTTGGGATTAGGGTTCAGTTTGAGTATTTAAAACGACTGATTTTAAAATTTGAGATTAAGTTTTAATTTGTTATTGTTATTATTAATGAGGTGAATATAGAATTGAATCGATGATTTTAAACGATTAATAAATAAATGCCGTGAGAGGTGGGTAGTACTTGTTTTTTGCTCCAGAATATTTACTTGGAGAATTATAAGCTATCAGGACAAACTGATACTTGTTTGAGGGTCTTCTGTTATTTGTTCACCCATCACGTCTATTTTTTTTTTTTAATTCGGTTTGTAATTTTTTTTTTCATACTGTCGATTCCAAATTTAGATAATAGAGGATGATTACGATAAGTTAATAGTCAACATAAATTTTTTGTTAATTATATGAGCGATCAAATTAGAAAAATTGTTGGGCGTTTCTTTCTCAAGGACGTGTTGCACTGGGAATGTGGCCATACCTACTTGCATGCACAGCCTTATATTTGTATCTAGGTAAAACAAGAGTTTACTTAGAAACCTGATTTTATTCTCAGAAGGTTTTGTTTGCCAGTTAAGTCATATAAATCGAACTTTTTTATTATATTTTCAGAATTATGAGAAAATAAAAAACGCAAGGTTCTTTTTTTTTCCCTTCTCTCTCTCTCACAGCCCGGAAAAGAAAAGGACAAAAGTAGTGACTTTCGTCCCATAGCATTCAAAGTCATTTAGGTCACCTTTCATGCCACTGCCCCCAATGCTTTTCTCTGAACGCGAGTTGTCTTGACCATTGTGGGTGAGATTTTAGCTTCTGGGTATCTTCCTAAAGACTTCCATTCTTTGAGTAGGTAGTAATGCTTGACTTTAAGTTTATTTTGATTTAGAAATCCTTCACTCATATATCTTTCCAAATAGCGTCTGGACATTGATTGTGAACAGTGGCATGAAAGGTTCCTTGACTCGGGATTCAAGGCCATAGTCTGAAGTATCATCTTCATCCAACAAAAAGAAGATTAAAACTCAAGATCAACTGGAGGAAGTTCCACCGCTGGGATTATCGTGAATTCATTTCCATTTATTATCAGCTCTCATGGTGGACGAAGGCAGGTTTGATTTTCCATCAGTTATTAACTCTACTAAATTATGCATGGATTGCTTCCTTGACTTTTAGTCGCAGACTAATCTGAGGAGCAGATAAATTCCATTCCCAGCCAAGTGATGGATATTTAGAATAGATTAATGGCATAAACTTGGAATTGAATTGATGATTTTAAGCGATTAATGAATGAATGCCGTGACAGCTGGGGTTATATTTGCTTTTTTGCTCCAGAATATTTACTTGGAGAATTATAAACTATCAGGACAAACTGAGGCTTGTTTGAGTGTCTTCTAGTAATTGCGATAAACTGGAGAACTCTTTGAGATGATCAATACATTCTCATTTAGAAACTGGGTAATTTCTGCAAATTTTATCGTACTAAATGAATTCATCCATGTGTAATATGGCAGAGAACAGAAACAGAACTTGTGCATTCGTTGATATAACCTGCTGATAAACTAATTATCATTTGCTTGTTAAAGAAACTCAGGCTTATGGCGGAGAGGACTGTCGAACCAAATAGGAAATATATCTTATGTTTCTGAAATAGTTTAGTATCAATTAATGTGCATACCTTGAAAATACTTATTGCTGCGCTATGTCCTGTACCGTTTCTTCCACCCCCAAAGTGAAGATTGTTAGATAGTATGCGAATGCCTTGATTGTGTTATGTCCTGTGCTGAGGGAAGAACTTTTTTTTTGTGTGTTCTGACACGGTCTAGAGTGTAGGATTTGTATCCAAAATGGTTGATAAAATTCCCATAAGAGTTGTGGAAAGAAATTTAAGTAAAAGGGATCATCTTTCATGGAGGTTGATGGAGGTGGGTTTTCTCCTCAGACACCGGCTCTGACGGCTTGATGAAGTCTCGAAACTGAGAATGACCCTGAGCTCTCAACCTGTAAAAAACTATCAGAGTGTGCTCCGACGAGAGAGATTCCAATACTCAAGTCAGAAAAGAACGGTTTTTTGTTTATTAATGTTCAAAACAGATAAAGAAGAATTCTCCCTTCAGGCTGTTCTTTGTGTGTGATTTTTCTGTGTTCAGTCTAGAAGATTCTCCGTGGTAGCTGTCGTTCTTCATATATATCTCTCACTCTGGCCTGTTGCCATAGGTCCCCCCCTCCTTCTGCGTGTGCATGCCCTAATTTCCTTTTTGATGATTCCATTCTATTTCGAGATTGTCGGGGTGATTGTGCGACGTCGCGTAATAACCTCCCACTTTTCGATAGGCCTGTAATTATGGGAACTTTCCTCTTCTGCTGGTGCAGTAATTAGGATAAGTTTTTACATTTTAGGATTACTCAGGGAAAAGGAAAGATTCTTCCCTCCATAAGGCAAGTTTGAAGCTATTGGCAGATTCGTTTCCCACATGGCCCATTAGGGATCACAGCTTCCTCCTTATCATTTAGTTTAGGGGTAAGGCCTAGCTTACCAAAGAATAGAATGACTGAGAAATAAGAGATTACCGAGGAGCTGCGAAGTTCCTCGAGCTAAAGCTTATATATTTTTTAGGGGGGAGGGCCCAGGAGGCAAGACCCAGGTCTAGTTGGCTTCTGGGCCATTTCCTAGGTCTTTTCCTAGGCTGTTTTGTGGGCCTCAAGATGGGTATCATCATTTGCCTCCAACCCCTAAGGTTAACTTAAAAAGGTGACATTAGGAGTTGTTAAGGAGGCGTAACTCCCGGGATGTGCGGGGTGGATTTAATGGAATGGGAATTGTCTCATAACTCTTTAAGTAATGAATGTGGGTAATTATTACGGGCTATGGAAGGTGGAAAGTTAGACCTTTTTCGTGGTAACGGTGTGACAATTCCATTATTTAAGGTGGTAGTGGCTACTTTGTTTACAGCGCCAACATTAAAACTTTCCTTATAAATAGTAGAATTACGTGCAGGATTGTGGGGGGGGTAAGGTTCAATTTGAGTGTTTATTGTTCAAATTAATGAAACAGAGTGGAAATGATAAGGTCATCTGAATGCAAGAGCATGTTATTTGATAATCAGAATCGATAGTGATTTACGGTGTTGTAGTAAGTGAAAGATGAAAAATTTCGTATGGTGATTTTTATGTGCTTTCTAGAACACTATTAATACAAGATCCTATTAGAGACAGAGACTGTTGATATGAGATCTTATCATGGGATCAGGAGTCCGGTCCCGGAGTGGGTAGTTTTTGATGTCCTCGAAGATGCCTCGCATCTGGCGGGATTCCCTTCTTTCATTTGTATTCCAAATTGGAAGGCCAAGGGATTCCTCTTTTATGAGGCTGGGCAGAGACGTCCGAGTGTGTTCAATGTTGTTGCCCCCTGAAGAGGATGGGGGAACCGTATTCAAGATAAACATCTCTTAAAAGGATGGAGGAACTTGATGTTGAGAAGAGAGATTCCTTCTCCTTTTGGTCTCCCTTACCATTGTCCGTGTAAAAAAGTTTAGAATAGGGCACGTCGATGGTCTAATAGAGATATAAAAATGGCTTTGCCCAGTGGTTGTCCTATAATGACGTGATTGGAAAACAAATAAATGGAATTTCTTTTTTGCGTACCTTATGTTGTTCCCTATTTTGTATTTTGTCGACTCTTGCCTTTTTCTTTGTGTTCACACTGTTTCAAATCTTATCGAGGGGGTCTTGTTATTGATCAGTTCAGCAAATTGTCCACTGGCATTGCGCCAACGACAATGAGGGGCATGTATATCTGGCATTGTGCCGAGAATACTAAGAGGTGTTGCGCCTTGGCAAATTTATGTATTTGGCATTGCACCAAGAATATTAGGAGGCATTGAGCCTTAGAAAATTTATGTATTTGGCGTTGTAGCGAGAATACTAGGTGGCATTACGCCTTAGAAAATTTGTGTATCAGTGTTGCGCTGAGAATATCAAGAATCGTTGCACCTTAGAAAGTTTGTGTATCTGGCATTGCGCAGAGAATACTAGGAGGCGTTGCCCTTTAGAAAGTTTGTATATTTGGCGTTGCGCCGAGAATACTAGGAGGCGTTGTGGCTTAGGAAATTTATGTATCTGGTGTTGCGTCGAGAATACTAGGAAGCGTTGTGCCTTGGGAAATTTAAGTATCTCCTTGTAATGAATCATGTGGCCACAGAAGGAATGTCCATTTGTATTGGAAATAGGGTCCTTGACGTTGTTGACTCAGAACATTTGACATTCATGATCAGCGAACAATAGAGTTCATTGCTGATAAATATGTATATTTTAAGTGTTTCAAGTATAAGGTAAGTTCATGCCATCCAACTAATTGAGTCAGTAAGCTCTAGGTCAAAGTGGCGAATGTATCACGTATGGGCCTTTCCAATTGGGTGTGGGCTTGCCCCCTGGTTGCGGTCGTCCGATTGCAACCACCCTCTGAAGTACTAGGTCCCTAGGCCTGAACATCCTCATCTTGACTCTCTTATTGAAGTAGCGAGCCATTTGTTGTTGGTAAGCAACCATTCGTCCGGATGTGGAATCGCACACTTCTGATAAGAAGTCCAATTTCTCATATAGGGCAAACTCGTTGGGCTCTGCTTGGTATTGTTCCACTCGTAGGGAATGAATCCCTATTTCGATAGGTAGGACCACTTCAAATCCATAAGTTAAGCTGAACAATATTTCTTTAGTGGCTCTTCTAGGTGTAGTGAAATGGGCCTATAAGATTCCCCAAAATTTGTTTGCCCACTCACCCTTTACTTCATTGAGTGCCATTTTGAGTCCCTGCAGGATAGTTCAGTTTGCTACTTTGGTGAGACCGTTTGATTGAGGATGAGCAACCGATGTTAATCGATACTGGATTTCTAACTTGTTACAAAACTTTTTGAATTCCCTATTATCGATCTGTTTTCCATTATTAGTGATCAATGATCTAGGTAATCCGAACCTTGAAATTAGCGATATCCAGATGAACTTCTGGATTCTCTTGGTCATGATCTGGGCTACTGGTTTCACTTCTACCTATTTGGTAAAGTAATCTATGGCAACTATGAAGAATTTTCGTTGTCCATTGGCACAAGAGAACGGACCGAGTATGTCCACTCACCATTTTGCGAAAAGCCAAGGGCTGTTGTAAGACACAAGTTGGTTAAAGGTTGGCAAGAGGCCGAGGAGAAGCATTGGCACTTATCACATCTTTTAGCGAAGGCGTGTGCTTCTACTTTCATGGTAGGCCAGTAATAACCCTGTCTTAGGGCTTTGTTGGCCAAGTTTCGTGCTCTCAAGTGGTTTCCGCATATCTCTTAGTGTATTTTCTTGAGAATGTAGTCTTCCTCCTCAGGGGTCTGGCATTTGAGGTAAGGGTGAGTGAAAGACTTTTTGTAGAAAGTTTCACCGATAATAGCATAGTGCACCGCTTGATGCTTGATCTTGGCTACCTCTTTCGACAATTCGGGAAGTTGTCTATCGTTCAGGTAGGCCTGTATGGGATCTTTCTAGCTTGGCGAGTGGCAAGTCGATAAGACTTTTTCAAGTTCCTCAATGCTAGGGTAGGGGAGACTTTCAACATATATTGCTCGGTTGTTTGCTATAGAATCCAAACTAGCTAACTTAGAGAGTGTGTTAACTCGAGCATTCTCCGATCTCGGGATCTATTGTATGTTAACCCTCTGAAACTTCTGTATTATTTCCCGCAATTTGGCTAAGTATTTAGCCATTATTGATTCTCTAGTTTCGTAGGTGCCTCTACCTGTTTCACCACAAGTTGGCTATCAGTGAACACCCTCACCTCTTGAGCCCCCAGCGAGGTTGCTATCCGTAATCTCGCTAGGGGTGCTTCATATTCAGCTTAGTTGTTGGTAGCCTAAAATTCAAAACGAAACGCGTATTCAGTCTTCAAGTTGTCAGGGCCCATAAAGATAAGCCCTGCCCAACTCCCAAATAAATTGGAAGATCCATCCACATGGAGCATCCAAGGCGGCAATGCGCACTCTCTCTGAAGGTCACCGAGCACCTTTGGAGTGTTGCTCGGGAGCGTACATTGGAGGACGAAGTAAGCGAGGGCTTGGCCTTTGATGGTGGGTCTCTGTTGGAAGATGATATCAAATTCTCCAAGCTCGATACACCATTTGATTAATCGGCCTGACATGTTCGCTTTCTGTAGTATCTGCTTCAGCGGTTGATTGCTTATGACCACGCTTGTGTGTGCTTGAAAGTACGGGCGAAGGCGTCAAACGACTATGACGAGGGTGAATATCATCTTTTCTATGGGTTTGTAGTTTATCTCAGCTTCATGGAGGATGCGATTGATGTAGTATATAGGCTTTTGTGTGTCTACATCCTATTGAACTAGTACTGCACATAGAGTATGGTTAGAAATAGAGAGGTAAAGGTACAATTTCTCACTGAGGATGGGTCGAGAGAGTAATGGTGGGGATGTTAGATATTCCTTGAGTTTGTCAAAAGCTATCTAGCACTCGGTAGTAAGGCGTCAAAAAATGGTTTGTGCTTCTCCCCATCTTTGGACATGAACCGGCTTAAAGTAGCGATCCGTCATGTGAGACTCTGCATCTCTTTTAGTATTCTGGGGGGCTTCATGTTCATGATGGCCCGGATCTGTTCTGGATTTGCCTCAATCCCCCTAATCGTGATTATGAAACCAAGGAACTGGCCTGAAGTAATACCGAAAGTGCATTTTGCTAGATTAAGTCTCATGTTGTAACGTTCAAGAGTTATGAAAGTTTCCTCAAGGTCTGCTACATGACTATCTAGGCTGGCGCTCTTAACAAGCATGTCATCTATATAGGCTTCTATATTTCTACCGATTTGGTCATTAAAGACCTTATTGACCAATCTCTAGAAGGTGGCCCCGCGTTCTTTAGATCAAAGGGCATGACTTTGTAGCAATAAGTACCATATTCTATAATGAAGCTTGTCTTTCTAGAGCCATTCGGATTTGCTTGTTGCCAGAGTAGGCATCTATAAAGCTGAGAAGTTGATGACCTGAGGAGTTGTCCATGAGCTTGTCAATATTAGGCAGTGGGTAGCTATCCTTCAGTCCTCCATTTGTCGTTGACCTTTTTCACCATGACTATATTTGCCAACCATTTTGGGTACTTTACCTCTCTAATAAATCCTGCTGCCAAGAGTTTTTGCATTTCTTCATGGATGGCACATTGTCGTTTAAGGGCAAATACCATCTTCTTTTGCTTCACAGGTTTTTGGTTCGGGTCTATAGTTAATTTATGCACGATTACGGAGGGGTGGATCCTTGGCATATTTTTCGGTGACCATGCAAAAACTTTGGAGTGATGGTGAAGGTAGGCGATGATGGCCTTTTGTAGGGATGAGGATAACCGGGCTTCGATTTTGACAGTCTGATTGAGGTTCCCGTTGAGCAAAATTTCATCCACCTGCTCAGTAGGTTGAGGCTTGTCCCCCGCGGTGGGATCGTCTTTGAACTCGGCTACTTCTATGGAGAGACCTTCCTGATTCTCCTTAGGTTTCAGTGGTTGAGAAAGGGGATCACAGTTGATTGTCGCAGCCCCTTGTGCCGTTTGGCATTTAATCTTCATGTGTCTAGTGCTGGGTAAAGCCTCTAGGTAATTCAGGCTGGGTTGGCTGAGGATGGCATTGTAAGGAGATGGGGACTTGATCATGTTGAATGTTACTATGGTGGAGGTACAATCCACAGGAACCCCGAGCGTTATGGGGAGTGATATGATACCTTCTGGATACATTGGCTCTCCCAGAGGCCCCTTTATTGTAGCTGTCCGAGGATACAGATCCGCATGGGTGAAGCTCATTTGGTGAAAGGCATCCCAGTAAAGGATGTCGCAACCTAAACCTTAGTCGACCAGAAGCCTCCTGACCAGATGTGAACCTAGTCCGGTCGTTATGACGAGAGGGTCATGACAATCTGGTGGCATTCTGATTAGATCGTCGTTATCAAAACCTATAGGCGGTCTCTTCCTTTCCTATGGCATGAGGTTTACACTATCACAGACTTTGGATAGAGAATGAGTTATTTCTTAGTCTGATTTTCCACAAACGGCGCCAATATGATAAATGTGGGTTTTCTCCTTAAACACCGGCTCTGACGGCTTGATTGGGAGTCTCGAAATCGAGGATGATTCTGAGCTCTCAACCTGTAAAAAACCACCGGAGGGTGCTCTGGCGGGGGAGACTTCAACGTTCAAGTCAAGAAAAAGTGATTTTTTATATATTAATGGTCAAACCAGATAAAGAGGAATTCTTCCTTCGGAGTTGTTCTTTGTGTATGATTTTTCTATGTTCAGTCCAAAAGACTTACCTCCGTGGTGGCTACCGTTCTTCTTACATATCTCTCACACTGGCCTTTTGCCTTTGGACCCCCACCTTCTAGGTCTACTTGCACTAGTTTCCTTTCTGAGGATTTCGTTCCATTCCGAGATTGTCGGGGTGATTGTGTGACGTCGCATAGTAACATCCCGCTTTTGGCGCAAGCCCGTAATTATGGGAACTTTCATCTTCTGCTGGTGTGTTAGTTAGGATAAGTTTCTGCATTTTAGGATTGCTTAGGGAAAAAGAAAGATTCTTCCATCCAGAAGGCAAGTTCAAAGCTATTAGCAGATTCGTTTCCCACACAGCCCATCAAGGATCACAGCTTACTCCTTCAACCGTTCGGTTTAGGGGTAAGGCCTAGCTTACTGAAGAGTAAAATGACCAAGAAGTAGGAGATTATGGAGGAGCTGCAAAGGTCCTCGGGCTAAAGCTTATATATTTTTTTAGGGGGAGGGCTCAGGAGGTAAGAACCAAGTCTAGTTGGCTTCTAGGCCATTTCCTAGGCAATTTTCTGGGCTGTTTTATGGGCCTCAGAGTGGGAATCATCAGTAGGTGATTACCACCCAAAAAAAGAAAGGAGTTTCACTTTATGACCCCTGTAAATCCTACCACGAACTTAGGAACATAAATTGCTCATTGGTTCATGCACTTGAATTCTTTATACAATTTTCCATAGCAAATTTGTTTTGTAGTTCTTAGGATATTAAAATGTAGGTAGTTGTTATATGTTCTCATGGAGACTTTATATTCCCCTAGTCTATATTATAAGGTTAAACTTGTCTAGTTCTAGAGGTTGAGGGACACAATTTTCCATATGATTTAAGTTATTAGTTGGTTTCTCTTAGCCCCAATCCACAAATTTTCTTACTCAATTTGAATGTGTTTCCTTAAAAATCCTACTTAGTTTCCTACTTCAATAGGTTCTGAGAGCAATGTCCATCATCATCTTGCTCTGCTAAGTCTAACTGGTCATGAATAGAATAGCACGAGCTAAGCTTTGATTTTAGTTTCATTGTCACCCAATCTTTGAGTTAAACAATCAAATCTCATTCATGTAATTATAAATTACGTTGATTTCTGACAAGATGTTCATACCTCAATTCTCTCTTTATTTTTTCCCTTTATATTTTCCTTAAAGGAATTTGTTAGACAATTTAAGCTTAGAAATCCCTTGTTAGGTAGGCATTTTGTCACTCTGATGGTGATTCAGATGCTCAAGCCTTTTTCGATGAGCATTCTTTAATCCTCCCTTTAAGACCTTTCTCCTGATTTCACTCCTTCAAATCAAGGAAAAACATCATATGCCCAAGGATGCAAATGCAAGTCGTAAGAATTATCTATACAGATTTGAAATAAGAAGGCATAAAACTAAAACCATTACTTAATAATTGTCAAAATGTTTTCTATATCTAAAATTTTCACAATATTGTCAAAAGACTAAACAAACAATAGGGACTAGAATAATTACCAAAATTCTATTCCTTAGCAAAAACCACAAAAATAAGGGAAAAAAAAAGTATCAATCATAATTTATCCCATGAAGAGCTATCCAACATTCTTGCTGGCGGTCAAAGCTATTATGCACCATTATCCAAGAGCAAAGATCTCCTCAGGACAGAGGAAAGCAATATAATTTTGTGAATAAGCCTATAACAAGAAACCAAGACTGAAGTGTAACCTTGATTTCAAACAAAGAACCAGTTTATAGACATCAGATTGAACTAAGATAGGATAGAGGAAAACAATATAATTTTGTCAATAGGCCTATCACAAGAAACCAAGACTGGAGTGTAACCCTGATTTCAAGCAAAGAACAAGTTCATATACATCATATTAAACTAAGATAGGAGGCTTGATCTGGAGGAGTAGGAACTTCAACTGCTCTTTCCAGCATTTTGTGACTTTTCTCATGGGAGGTCTAAGTGATTGATCTTCTTGAATACACCAAATTGCTACCATCGCATAACAATCTAAATGATAGAATATAACATCATCAGACAAAGAAAATAAAATGGTTATCTCTTGTCCGACAACACGATGCGCAGCAGAATTTCAGATCTCACGATTGAATCACATGCTCTGGTCGGGCATAGAATCACAAATCGGAAACCATACACATTTTACGACCCAAGTCCTTCAATGATTTCCTTGCACACAGCTTTGACAGAGGGTGGTGTGTTTCGTGTATGAAAATAGAGAGTACTCTCTCTCTCCTTCTCACTTCCCTATTCTCTCAGTCTCTCATGTGTCTCATCTTACCAGCTACGCACACTTAAATAGAAAGCATTGAGAGTTCTTCAACAAGCTTCATTCCATGGCGTAGAGAGAGATGCGATCCTTTAGAAATCTTCTTCCTAAGGTGGTGGAGAGACGTGATCAATTTAAAAAGCTTCTTGCTCTTGTCATTGGAGGAGGAAGTAGGTCCGGATTGGATTGACCCATCATGGGCACCCATCTATTGCTTCTAACATCTCCCACTCGCACATGATGGCTCTTGTCATTGGAGGAGGAAGTAGGTCCGGATTGGATTGACCCATCATGGACACCCATCTATTGCTTCTAACATCTCCCACTCGAACATGATGGGATGAACCCATCCAACCTTTCTTGAGATTTAGTTCTACAAAAATCATCGTTTTCATATAAGAAAATGGGTCGTATGACCTATGAACACACCACCTACACTTGAGAGCCCAAGCTATGCACTTGTTAGGGATAACATAGGGGGCTACAACCCAAAAAAAAAATGTAGAGAATACCTTTGTGTCTCATTATGCCCCAGACTCCTTTGTTTACACCATCAAAGTATACCCAATCTCTCAAAAGTCATATTTGATCTTGACATTTCATCATGCATTCATAATTATGTCTCAACTCCCAAAATGAAAGAGAATTGGTCGACCAGTGAATACATATGAAGGATGTAATAAAAAAAATCTTCCTTTCCACCCACATGTTACTCAATGATAAACAAACTGCTTTCGCAGCACGTCTCACAAAATTGAATTAATTATGATCATAAGAAACATGCCAAAATAGCAAACATCTACTCATCACCTTGTAATATTGTCAAAAGTCACATAGGGTACCATTAAAGGATTTCATATAGTAAGGAGGCAGAGATTTCCATAAATAAAACTTACTCTCTTTCCTTTTTCGGTTGTCTTTAACACATGTGGTATAAAGCACATGCTATGGTGGTAAACAATCCATACCTCTTGTATAAGAGCGTATGTATTTTCTTCTAATAAAACCACCGTATGGATCTTAACTCAAAAGCTATCACACAAGCACTTAGCCTGAGATTTCAATAGCTCACTGTCCAAAGCACCTCATTAAAATCTCGCATCCAACTTTTAACCCATCTTACATAATTGTGGGCTATCATGTCCGGTCTGTCAATCAGGCCTTGCCTTATCTTGACTCATATCAAGGCGATTTTTTTAATATTACACCCATTTTGACTTCACTAGTGCTATTCAACAACTCACAGATCAAGAGTGTAAATAAGTCTCATCTCAACACGCTCTCACAACGCTTAAGGCTGTGATTCGTATGAAAGAGTCGACCTAATGTTTGATGACATACTCATCAGTGCTAATAACAAATAAAAATCATCGAATGCTTTCTCATGGAATATTTATATCACTGTTTCAATATTTACAATATCTCATCACAATCTATGCAACCCCAGAGTTGTAACATGATACAAAAATACATCTTTAGGGATTGGCTTACTAAGAGGGTTCGCAACCATCTTATGCGTAGATACATGTTATAAAATCACTTCCTTTTGTGCTATAATATTCCTGATAAAATGATATTTTGTGTCTATATACTTCGTCCTGCCGTGATAATTTGGATCCTTTGTATAGTCTATTACCCCTCGACCATCTCAATTGATCCTTACAGGTATTAAGACATTCGCAACTATTTATAGATTTTTTTAAAATCTTTTAAATCAAATAGCCTCCTAGATAGGTGTTGTACATTCAATAAACTCAGTCTCCATAGTGGACAATACTATACAAGTCTATTTCTTGTTACTCCATGATATAACATTATTATTTAGCAAGAACACATATTCCGATGTGAATTTTCTCTCATCTAGGTCATCACTCTAATCTACATCAATGTAACGTACCAAACATAGATCACTACCTTAATAACACAAAGCATAATTAGTGGTACCTTTAAGATATTTTAATATTCTCTTTACCGCTCGTCAGTGAGTTGGTCCAGAATTTGACTGATATCTATTTGTCAATCTAACTGCATAGCAAATGTTAAGATGAATGCACATCATGGCACACATTAAGTTCCCTATGGTACTAGCATATGGAAATCTTTCCATATATTCGAAATCTTGTGGAGTCATATGACACATTTTTTTGCTAAGAGTTTCACCTTGCACAATTGGTATGTCAATTGGTTTACAATCTAATATATGAAATCATTCTAGAATTTTCAAAATATAAGGTTTCTGCGACAAAACAAAAAACTTCTTTGAACGATTTCTTTAAATTTTCATACCAAGAATATAACTTGCTTCATCCAAATCCTTCGTTTCAAAATTTGAAGACGACCACTCTTTAATGGCAATGATAACACTTAAATTATTCACAGCCAATAAGATATCATCCACATAGAGTAACAATATCACAAAGCTATATTGTAACTACTTTATATAAACACAATGGTCTTCCTCAATCATCGTAAACCCATATGTAACTATGTCTCGATGAAATTTTAAATACCATTGTCTGGATAATTATTTAAGACCATAAATCAATTTTTAAAGTCTGCAAACTTTGCGCTCCTGATCTTTAACAATGAAACCTATAGGTCATTTCATGTAGATTTCTGCATCCATTTTTCCATTGAAAAAAGCTATTTTAACATCTATGGTGTAACTCAAGAGCCAAATGGGTAACAATAGCAAGTATAAGGCATTTTGAAGCAAGCCTTACTATAGGTGAAAAGGTCTCTTCATAATCTATACTTTTTTCTTTCATTGCCTTTTCTTATTTTGTCTTATTAATTGATGAAATAGTCTCTTCAAATGTTCTAGTCTCATTTTTATCAAATGGAGCTACCATAAAAGTTTCCCCTTCAATCTCAAAACAATGACGAGGAACACTTTTATGGCTGCTTCTCCATAATTGAATTTCCCATGAAACTGAATCATTTAATAGAATTTCACTCCCACTAGGTTCAAGAGAATGAATCACCTTATCATTTCTCACTATTGAACCATTTGGAGTGTTAATACCATGTGGATCTCGTGTTTCATATAAAGTTAGATCCACCTCTTGATAGAAATTCATTTTTAAAAAACGTGGCATTTGTCGACTCTATCTCAATTATACTTTTATCCTTGTGTTTCCCAATGAACATATATTCCTTTGAATGTTCAAAGTATCTAATGAAAATATATTTCTTTCCTCTAAGTGTTGAAAAGGGACATGAGGATAGTAAAAGCATCTATCTTTTGTGTACTATTTGTGTGGGGGCAAAGGTGTGTAGTTAATTACATATTTTCTTTGGTACATTTTAACTCTTAATATCCCTTTATCATATCCATAACCCTAACCATGTTACAACTAAAAGAAAGGCCTTTTGATTGGTATGTGAAATTCAAATTTTTAAGTAGTAGAGATTTGATATATTTGCAAGCATATGGTAATTCTAATTTCAATGTGTTGATTTTAGTGATATATATATTTTAAATCCCATTTTGAGTGAATTTGAGTGAACTTTTGGAAAAAAATGTTGAATCTTGTAGTTTTGATTTCATAAGGGACTGTTGAGATTTCTAATGATTGTTCTCGTACGAAATACTATAAAATACTTGTTGTTTTGATTATTTTTCTAATTTAACTCTTGTAGTATATGTTGACTTAGTAATTCGAAAAAAAAATAGGTTGATTACAATAGTTTTAGTTTTATTTGAGTTAGAATACTTGAGAATAAGTATCATCAAGGTTTGAGAGAATTTGATAGGGCATAAATTAATGTAATATTTGTGATCGATTTTTTTTTTAATTTTTGAATAAATATTACATTAATGTCTATAATTTATGGTATTTTATATGTTAGAATTGATAGAGAAAACCGATGAAAGAAAGTGGAGAAAAATAAGCTAATTTGGAGCATTCATGTAAAGAATAGAAAAATGGACAACAATGCTCTTTCATTAACACGTGGGCACGTGGATCTCATGAAGATATTGCAAGACTTTCTTAAAGACCAAATCACCCTTTCTAATTACACAAAGATTCAAAGAAAGAGGAAGCCTAATTTGAAAATATTGAAAATTTACAAAATACATTGATTTATTTCTAATATTTATGAATATAAATTTTGTAAAGTTCAATTTTGTAATCTCTTAATTTAGTTAGGCTATGTCTTTGAAAAGTCAAATAAGATATCTAGATAGGAGAAACTTCCTTTTATTTAGCAATTACCTTAGGGTTTAGAGAAGTTTGTCTTTTTAGAAAATAGGAATTCACTCCCATATATATAGGACATTACATGTTACGAACTAGGGAGCCCAAAAAGGGGGCTACGGCTCTTGTAGCCTTTCTTCCAATGTAAGCAATAAGTCACAAATTGGGCAGCAGTAGCAGTCATGTTCCGGTAGACTTGTTTGTTTCCCAGTAGCACTTTTTTTGGTAGACCATTGTTCTTTCTTTTAGCAAGAGGATGGCTGAAACTTGTCTTTCATTCCCAGCACCTTGTGTTGATTTTTTCAACAATAATAATATCATTTTATGAGTTTTTCTCATCCTATGTTTTCCTTTTAATTTAATTTTTCTAGTCGAAGGGTTTATTGAAATCTTGAGGAATGAAGATTATGATATCTAAATAAAGTTATTGGTTCAATATTTTATAAATATTTATTTAATCTTCATACCCTAATGTTCATGATTATTTTAGATTTATTAAATAGAGACCTATATTTGATAACTCTAAAATAGTTTACAACCATTTAAAAACAATAAGGTTTGTTTGTTTTTAATAACGTAGTGATTGGCATAATTTTATGATCTCGCAAATGATTTAACTTATGATAAGAGATTAGATAGTCTAATTTAAATAAATTTAGATTGAAATTTATTAATTAGAATTAGGTTTCTCTAGATCTTAAAGTTGTTGAAACACTAAATCTAACGAGAGTCTCTTGGATTGTTTTTCGACTAAAAAAGTAATTAATAATAGTACCTTAATTATCGATAAAGTAAGGAGAAATTGATCATTTCGTGATACTTAACGGTTATAACCAATTTATTTACATGATATTGGATAATTTTTGGATCAATGATCAATCAAATACATCAAGGTAGAAATAATTTCTTTGGTTACAAAATTAACTTTCCATTAGTTTTTATTATTTTAATTTTGAGTTCTTTATTTTTAGTTTATTAGTTTAGTTAATTTTTCAAACCCTATTTTTATTTTTATTTTCTTAAAAGAAGTAAATCCACTATTCTCTAAGAATACGATCTTATTCACTCTATACTAGTATTTAGTGAAATAGATTAATTTATTTTTGATTATTTAACGACACACCATTTGTAATAACTAATGATAACAAGTAACAGGTACTCAATTATCACCGACAGGCATAAAGTGTGATAATAGGTGGAAAAGTGCGATAATATTATTATACATTGGAAAAATAAAATAAATACAAAATTACAAAATTAAGAGTTACAAAAATAAAGGGAAAAATTTTTATCGAATAAGCACATAATATAATATAAGTTGAATGAAATGTGAAAATATTTTTATCTCACATTATGAATATTAATATATTAAATAGACATAGATTATAGAGAGAAAAAGGGGAGAGGTGAATTTTTAACACAAAATTAATCAAGCCAAAAAAAAAACAAAAAAATTGTCACTTCGAAAAAGGAAAAAAAAATCAAGGACATGCCAACACAATGCTTACCCATTTAATGCAACTCTCACTTTCTTAAAAAAAATGAAAAATGAGTAAGCAAAACAGGCGCAGTTTACTGCACATGTGCATGGTAGGACATGCTGGCTTGCGCGGTAGACTGTGCAAGCGCACGGTAGGCCGCATTGGCTTGCATGGTAGACCATGCAAGCACACGGTAGACCACTCGCACCTTTTTTTTGCACTCTTTTTTTTCAACTCTTTTATTTTTTTTAACACTCTTTGTTTTTTTTTTTTTTTTCTATTTTTTCTCCAGCTTAGTCAACACATATTTTTCATTTATTTTTTTGCTTAAAACATATAAACAAATAAAAATTGTCTTCAATTTATTCGAATTTTTTTGGTAATTTAATTCCATTTTTTTGGTGGGTTAAAAATAAATTATTTTACCTCAATATTTGCTCACCACTATATATTAAATTAAATTAAAAAAACATGTGTCATTATCAAGTCGTTTGAGTGTGAAGGTGATAAAAAAAATATTTTTTAACTCTCATCGATTTTTCTCTAACCTTGCTGGCCACGTTTTATATTCCAAGAAGAGCACGTTGCTGAATATGGAAGAAATCTTCTAACTTTTTTTATATATACGTAGGAAAAAAATGAAAACAATGAAACTCACCAAAAAAAGAAGTGAAAAGAAAAAGTGGAGAGAGTAGAAGAGATAGATTAATAAGGGAAGAAAAAAAAGGAGGGTGAATGGCAAAAAAAAAAAGAAGTAAAAAAGAAAAAGAAGAAAACAAAAATAAGAAAAAAAAAAGAATAATAGCAACTGGAAACAGTGAAACCCCCAAAAAAACAAGAAGTACAAAAAAAAAAAAAAAAAAAAAAAAGAAGAAGCGTGAAGGGAAGAAAAAAAATAAGTATATAAATAAAAAAAAAAAGAAGAAACCTAAACAAAGTTAAAAAAAAAAAAAGGTGAATGGTAAAAAAAGCAAAAAAATAAAAGAAAAAAAAAAGTGGAAAACAAAATGGTGAAGGGTGAAAAAAAAAGTAAAAAACGAGAAAAGAAAGAAGAAACCAAAAAAAAAAAAAAAAGTAAAAAATAATGGGAACAGTCATCCGAGGTGGCAACTTTTCCCCACTTCTCACCCTTCCCAGGAAGAAGGAACCAAAATAAAAAAAAAAAAAAAAAAAAAAAAAAAAAAAAGGGAACAGCGACCTTTGCACGGTAGATCACGAAAGTGTGCAGTCTGCCCTGTGAGCTTTGCACGATCAACTGCGTTCTTTCGCTGTTTGCCACGCAAAGCTCATGCGGTAGACTACGCGCTTTTGCAGTCTACTGCCCAAAGTTCGTACGGTAGACTGCGTGCTTTCACGGTCTACTACCTGAAGCTCGCACGGTAGACCCCACTGGCATGCACGACATGTCGTCTTTTTTTTAACACTTTTTTTAAGAACTCTCTTTTTTTTAACCCTCTTTGTTTTTTTAACTCTCGGTTAACCGAAGACAATTACTCTATGAGCTTTTCTTCCCCCTTCACATATATATTTATTTCGTTGAAGCTCACTCCATCTCAAAGCCGTCTACAATCTGTGAACATTCTTTAGAAAAGATCAATTGCAATCGATCTCTAATAGCGCCCAAAACAAAAATTCCAGAAAATACAAGTCTTCTTTTTCACTCATATCCTTGGTGACAAACTACTGTACACTGTAGATAAAAAAGCCCAAAAAACAAAAGGAAAGAAAAGAAGAACGAAGAAGAAGAAAGAAGATAGCGGATAATCACGATTTGAATATTACATCAAAATCAAAAGTGATGACGTGAGTCTATTTGAATATTACATCATGACAATTCACATAAAATTATCAATATTAATATTAATTTAAATAATGTAATTATATAAATTAATAAATACATAAATAATATTACATGATAAATAATATTAATAATTACATAATTTTATATAATATTAAAATTAGTAATTTTATATAACTTAGTGATTTATATTATATAGTGTTATGATATAATAAAAATTCATTGACTAATTATATATTATAATCAATCTGAATATTATAAGAAATTATGAATTTAATATAATTATCAATATTAATAATTTAAATAATGTGCAATTATATATTGGAGTTGTGATACCTAGTGGTAAAATTGCGGTAATAGGTAATAAGTATGCAATAAAATGTAGTAAGATTAAGATAACTGGTGATAAGTCATGCGATAATAAGTAATAAGTATGGGATAAAATGTGGTAAGTCAGTGATAACAAGTGCAAGCATGGTAGATCGCCCACGCATGCGGTAGACCGCGCAATCATTCTTGCATATTAATACAATCCTTATTACATTTATATTATTTTTATAATTTTTTTTATTTTATAGTTTCTTAATTTACCTATTATAATTCAAATCTATATAATCTTAAAAAATTCATTGATATCATATGGTAATCGACACAGTAAATTTTTACATTTCCTATAACCAACGTAAAATATAGTAATTTTTCTAATACTTGCAGTAACCGACGATAAAAGATAGTAAATTTTCTTAACAATTGTAATGTGATACATTCATTTAAGAGTTTATCCCAACTGTTGAATGAAATGTGATTTATCCAATTAAGGATTAGCAACGTGCCAAAAAAGGAACCAATTCGGGATTGCTTTCGTGACATACAAATATATCATTGATTTTTCAATGTCAATGTTACATTACTATTTGTAATACTATATTACTATATCTAATGCTAAATTAAATTATATAATGTCAGCTGTTAGACCAATTTAAGATAAGTTCAAGTGGTATTATAATTCACCATTACATCACGTGGTATTGTAGTTCTCTCATGAGTGAAGTAAGTTATTTAAATGTAATGACACTATATTACATAATATAGTGTTATAATATGAAATTATGATAATTCATTGACCAATTGAATATTAAGACTAATTAATTCATAATATAGTGTTACAATATGATATTATGATAATTTATTGGCCAATTGGATATTATGACCAATTGTTACATGATATAGTGTTACAATATAATATTATATAATAGTACATAATAACATATTATTATATTACGTAATTAATTATCAATATTAGTAATTTAAATAATCTTATATATAGTGTTACATTGTAATTCACTGTTGGATTAAGTGACATTGTAGTTCTCTTATACATGGAGGAAGTTATTTAAATGTAATGATACTATTTTATAAAATATAGTGTTACAATATGAAATTATGACAATTCATTGATTAATCAGATATTATGACCAATTAATATATAATGTAGTATTACAATATGACATTATGACAATTCATTGATCAATTGGATATTATAATCAATTGTTACAACAATTTACATATTAGAAATATAATAGTATATAATAACATTATATACATGTCATCAATATTAATAATTATCAATATTAGTAATTTAAATAATGTTGCATATTGTCCAATATTTAAAATTACTTAAAATTGGTAATTATCCATATTATATAATAATGTTACATAATATAATTATCAATATTATATAATTTGAAGTTGAAAAAATATTCAACCAATTACCCTCAGCCGTTAAATCAATTGTAGTGTGATATATTCATTTTAGACTTTGCCCCAGCCATCGGATGAAATGTGATTTATCCAATTTGGTATTAACAATGTGACAGAAAATAAACCAATTTTGGATTGCTTTCGTAGCATAAAATATAAAAATGGTGAGTTTTTGAATAGCCTAAATAATGCACAAGACGGATGTTAACTAAAAGCGTGGAAGAACAAGACAGGTAAAAGTAAAAGTATGGAAAAAAATGATGAAAAAATTTATAGAGTACAAAATTTTAAAAAAGGGCAAATTTTGAAAATTTATTTGTACAGTCAAATGACTAAACCAAATATATTTTAAATCATTGCCTTAAAACTATCAAAACTCTCATTCCTTTGAAAACTCTCATTCCCTCAAAACTCTCAAAATCTATCAAAAGTTCTAACTCGACCAAACATATAGTTTCATTCCTCATTCTCCTGAAATCTTTCATAATCCATAATCTATAAAAAACTCTTACTCAACCAAATCTATTTTAAACCAAAAATCGAAACCTTTCACTCTCTTGAAATCTGTACAATCAGCCAAGTATATTTTCAGCCTCTAGACTCATCCAAAACTCTCACTCAAACTCTCTATAACATATATTCAGAAACCAGCAAATCAAATCTACAAGATAATCAATAACTTTGTAAAGTTTCATCAAAAAATAATCGTATTTTTTTTATATAAAAAAAGTTACTCCGTTGTGTTGGGAGTGAGTATTTAAAAGATTTAAAATTTTTTCAACTATAAATATGGGACGGACTAAATGACAAATGAGTATTGTAGCTGACCATAAAAAATCACAAATATCCTAAGAATAAGTTTGATCTGAAAAAGTCCAACCATCCAAGATGTTATCTCAGGTTTAAAATAAAAATAGGATAAATTATACTTTTTTCCCTTGTGATTTAACCAAAAAGCATATACTTCCCCTATACTTTTTTGAGTCACGCAAAGAATGATTTTATTTGTTTATTATATTCTAGATATAGTGTGTTGATTTAAAAAAAAAAAATAGGTTGTTACTTTGTCGGCTAATGTATTAATATTTATATGTATTTTTTATTATTATTATTATACAGATTATAATATCTTGCATTATAACAATACTTATTTTTGGATTGTAATATAACATTTGTTGGTACGATGATGGTGAATGGTTGTTGATGGTGAACTTACATTGTAATAAATAAATGACCATGCATTATGATGGTGAATGGTAGACCACAAGTGCAAGCATGGTAGAGCACGAGTTAGTAACTTTTACCTAACAGTTTTCTAACTAACCATAAAAGGTAGCAATTGGTAATCGACGATAAAAGTCATTAACATTTCTTAACACATATGATAATCGATGATAAATGACAGTTACATTTTTTTACAATTGCGATAACTGATGATTAAAAACAGTAACATTTCCTAACACGTAATAACTAGATAGTAACAGGTAGTAATCAGGTAGTAACATTTCTTAACACATGTAATAATCAGATACTAACATTTCCTAACACATATAGTAACCGACGATAAAATATAGTAACATTTCCTAACACATGTGATAACCGACGATAAAAGACAGTAACTTTACCTAATGCTTTTCTAACTAACAATAAAAGATAACGATTTTTCCTAATATTTATGGTAAACGACGATAAAATGCAGTAACATTTCCTATAATACTTGTGGTAATCGACAATAAAAGACAGTAATATTTCCTAACATATATGGTAATCGACGATAAATGGCAGTAATATTTCCTAACAGTTGTGGTAATCGATGATAAAAGACAGTAACATTTCCTAATATGTGATAACCGATAATAAAAGACGGTAATATTTCCTAACACATGCGATAATCGAACATAAAAGACAATAACTTTAACTAACACTTTTCAAACCGACGATAAAAGACAATAACTTTTTCTAATACTTGTGGATCAATGATAAAATGTAGTAATTTTTCCTAACACATATGGCAATCGACGATAAAAGAGAGTAACTTTTGCCAACACTTTTCTAACCATCAATATATATTTAAGATATGCTCCAATGGCGACCCAAACCATGGAGAAAGACTTATCCCGACTGGTGTATAGTCAAATGAAGGCTCGTTCGTTGGAGAAAATTTTGCTGACGGTTTTAGTGGATTTTGTAGATAGTTTTCGTCCATCTGGATAGGACATTTGTTTTACAGTGATGTATTCTCAATGATTTAAATATGGAAACTCTGATACTAATTGTTGAAAATATACCATATTTGAAAATTATTACCCAAATAAAAATATATCTTAGGTCTCATGCTATACCCTAAATCCCATGTTAAATTATTAAGAATTTCTAGATAAATCAAAGAAAACATATTTGATTACATGGAAACCAAATGATTGTTCAAGTCCGTAAGTTGATCTTCCAAATTAGCATGTATCAGTTATAGAAGTATTGTTGGGAGTCAGAAAGTTGCAAAAAAGATCATGATACCTATAATCTAGGGATGATTTTTGAAATTTGAAAATAACTACTTTTATTCTTTTATATTTCTAATTTGACCCGTCACAAAATAAAAATTATCTTTTAGTCTCTATACATTTAAAAATTCCACATCTTTATACGCACACACACATATATATATATATATATATATTAAAATCCAATTTATTTTAATTTTAATAGATCACTTTTAAATAAATTTAATCTTATATGACAGTATACAACACATAATTATTCACATATAAGCCTAATAAGAAATTAAGCATCCAACATTTCAGGCTCCCAATTCATCAAAAGAGATGCTGATTTAATCGAAATAAGAACTTTTTGTTTCTTTAAGTTGTTACTCATTATTGAGGTTATAGCTGCGGTGTCCTTTCTGAATCTAGTGGTATTACTCCACAACTCTTGGATTGCAAGTGCATATATGTTCAAATGATTAGACGAACAAATCTAAAACTTCTACAATTTACGTATAGAAATAACTTTGTATTTAATATAATAGTTAGTTTAACACAGGATTGAGTCCTTGCTATCAATTCTAACTTTATGAAGTGAAATGCTTGTTAGATGGGCTAAACGTGCAGCATATGACGACAGTGTTATCCATAATCTGTACTACTACAACCGAAAATTTTTTGATTTTGATAATATGGTCAAACATGTAGCGTGGGAACCTATATCACTACCAGAAAACACAATATTAGTAACGAAAATTAGCGACGGATCTATCCATTGCTAATTAATAACAAAATTGTGACGAAACAACAATGAAATAATTAGCTATGGAAAATTCTGTAAAAAAAAAATTCCGTTGCTAAAACAAAAAAAAATTCAAACATATTAGCGACAAAAAATTTCCATAGTTAAAATTTTCGTCATTAATCTGTCGCTAAAATTTGAAAAAAAAATTCAGACAAATTAACGACAAAATTAGCTACGGAATTTTTCCGTCACTAAAAATTCACTCGCTAATCCATCGCTAAATATAATTTTGCATTTTATTAAATATAATTTTATATTTTTTATGAAATTAGGATATTTTTTATTAAATATAATTTTGTATTTTTATTAAATATAATTTTGTATTTTGTATTTTTATTAAATTAGGGTATTGTTTTTTATTAAATATAATTTTGTGTTTTGTCTCTTTATTAAATGGGGTATTGTTTTATTAAATATAATTTTATATTATTATTAAATATAATTTTGTATTTTTATTAAATATAATTTTCTATTTTTATTTAATATGATTTTGTATTTTTATTTAATTAGGTTATTGCAATTGTATTAAATATAGTTTTGTTTTTTTATTAAATATAATCTTATATTTTTATTAAATATGATTTTGTATTTTTATTAAATATAATTTTGTGTTTTTATTAAATATAATTTTATATTTTTATTAAATATATATTTTTTTGTTTTTATTGAATATAATTTTGTGTTTTTATTAAATATAATTTTGTATTTTTATTAAATATAATTTTTTTTAAATATAATTTTGTGTTTTTATTAAATATAATTTTGTATTTTTATTAAATATAATTTTTTGTTTTTATTAAATATTTTTTTGTGTTTTTATTAAATAAAATTTTATATTTTTATTAATATAGGGCAATGTATTTTTAATATTAAGAGTTTCAAATAAAGTATAGAAATAGAAACAAATAAATTAATAACACAAATATGATGGTGGCATAGTGATTAAGACTCTCCGGATCTATCTCTCATACTCAGGTTCGAATCTGGGTAAGAGTAATTTTTTCAACATTTATAACAAGGGGGGGAAGCGGCGGCGGGCGGCAGCGGTAGCGGCCAGTTAAGCGTGGATTTAGGCGAATTTTTCGTCACTAAAAACGTCATTGCTAATCCGTCGGTAATTAGCGACGGATTAGCGACAAAAAAAATTCATCAGTAAAAAATCCATCGCTGATCCGTCGTGAAAATTAGCGAGGTGACTTTCAGTGATGGAAAGATCCGTCGTTGATACTTTCAGCGATGAAAATTTAGATATTAGTGATGGATTTTTCTATTATTGATACCTGTTTTTCTAATAGTAGATGTTCCGGGTGAGCCATCTGGGGTCATATTGAGTGCCCCAACATCAATCTGGATGCCTAAGCCGCAATGGAAGCTATTTAGGCATAATAAATAGCAGAGAAGCCAGTAGCATGTCTTATCCATTGGCAAACCAGTAGAAAAGATGGTTCACAACATTCCCAAGAGCCACGATCATGCCAACAGCTTTACTCTTCTTCGCGTCTGCGTGAGTTTTCATCTTCTACTATATCGTCAAACATCATTGGTGTGCCTTGATTTCATCAACCATCATTCAGTTTTTATTTTTTCAAAAGAATCATTTTGTAGTCTGTCAATTCTGCAGAAGACAACATGCTCATATTAGGTCTGTCTGTAGTGTATGCACCAGTTGATATTCAAGCCCCAAATTTGGTCATTTTTGTCGGGAATTTGCTTATGTTGCTCTGTTGCCATTAGGATTCGATTCGAATATCCCCCGATGGTTTTCAGAAATCTGATTTAACCATGAACATTAAGGGGAATGACACAAAAGAAGTAGCCTTAAAAATCAACGACCCATTAGCCAAAAACGGGGGAATTCACTTATGGTAACTTTCTGATGTTCTTCCACAGAGCCAAGAATATTAAGGGGAATAATTTAGGACAAGAAGCTTTCAAAATGAATTTACAAGTTAAAGGAACACAATCAATACATGAAAGAGGCACGAAAAGGACAGCTACGGCAGAGGCATGCAGGAAGCTGCATAGAGTGCAGCTGTACTCGAGAGGTAGCGCAGACGTTCACATTTGGTGCAGTTACACCAATGCAGGAGCACCACCTTGGCAAATGGAACACCTGCACCACTCGACCAGCCCCTACCATTCAAGACCCCATCAAGATGCGACTCAAATATTTAACCCAAATTAGATAATAATGTTTCCTTTTGATTGTACTTTATTTTTTCTTATTTGTTTGCTTATTTATATAGGGAAAAACAAAATAGATAATAATGTTTTTTATTTTTGTAATGGGCAAACATTTAGATAAAAATATATCTTATGCATATCTTTTTTTCCTTTTTTGTTGGTTACAAATAGTACTGGCGATTGGGCTGAGTTCGAGCTCGACCCGTTTTAAAGGGTTGAGCTTGGCTCATTTAGAATCGGATCGAGTTTGAGCCTAATTTTTAGATTCGATTTAATTACAAGCCGAGTTTGAATATAAGTGGACTCGGCTCGATATAAGTTTAGCTCGTTTAATATTAAGCAGCATGTAGTGTATATATGTAGTATAGGATGGGTAGCTATTTGTATTTGACATTTTTATTTTTTATCTCACTGAAAAAAGAAATCAAGAGTCAAGACCCAAGTAGAAAGTCCATATCCTTTCCTTTCCCTAACCTATGTCATGTCTCATGTATATGCCCAACCTTAACTCCAACACCTTCCCTTGCTCTCTCGGAAAAACCATTCAAAAACCAGTAAACGTTATGGTTGTCCATCATACATTCAAGGTAGAGAATCGTCGTGCTAATTTTATGGTCCTCTTAGGCCACTCTCATTCTCAAAGACTCAATGAGTTCAGGACTCATCGTCCTCTGACTGCTTTATTTCTGTTTTTGAAAGATGATGCGAAGATAGCAAAGTTCTAAGGCTGAGAAGAGTTTTTTTTCAGAATCAAATAAATTATAATTCAGTTGATTTGATCTAAAAATATTTTGATTAATTTGAAATTATTAAAATTAAAAGAAAATTTGATTTTTTGTATATTTAAAGAAATTTTATAGGTAAAAAAAAATTATTATTTGAACCCGACTCTAATCCGAAATAGGTCCGAAACTCTTTTAATTTTTCAAGCCGAGTTTAAGCCTAGATTTTTTGAGTTTTCTCGAGCGAGCCCGAGCACGAGCCCATAAAATTTTAAACAAACCAAGTTCAAGCCTTACAAAACTCGACTGAAAAAGCTCAATTGTTATGCCTAATTACAAATAGGGCGACAGAACTGGACCCTAAAGGAAGTCTTATATCATATATCACATTTTAGAAATCCGTAAATCTTGCAAGGAGGCGAACACAAATCATGACGGGGACTAATGACCCTAACCTAACAAGAGCATCTGCACAAATATTCCCCTTCCTCGAGGAAAAAGAAGAAAAAAAAAACCAAGTGAACCAGAGTTTGCCACATAAATTAAATGATAATTATAAAGTTTAAAATTATCATTGCTGAACTTTAACATTTAAAGTTTAAAATTATTTTGCTATTCATTACTTATAAATCAAATGAAAGTACATTTATTTGATACTCAATTTTTTTAAATTATAATTTATAATAATCAAAATACTTATTACGCTATGTCGAAACTCAAAATTTAAGATTAAATCTAAAATTTATTACTTTGTATAAACTTTTGATAGTAATAGACTTGATGAGTTAAATAAGTGACATAAAATAATAGAATCTTCAAAAAAAATATTTTATTTGAATTAATATTTGTATTTTATTTATAGTTATTATATTTCTTTCGATGGCTGTCGATTTATAAATCATTGTATTATGTCCTTTTAGAAATATTCAAATATTAAAAATTTCTTATCTAAATATTTTTTATTTTAAGATAAGCTTAGTGTTTGGATATCTGTAAATAAAATTATTTTCTTGATAAAAGAAAGGGGAAGAAGAAAAGGGAAAGTTATTGTATAATAATAAATAATAAAATATTGCCGTACCATGATGAGCACCTTGTACATGGTCCAAGCGACGTGAGAGCGTTTCAGTTAACCACTCTTGCCGTTTGTTCTTTTTCTCTCTTCCTTCGCGAAGAAATACACGAAATTGATTCCAAAAAAAAAAAAATCCTAAGAAAAAAATTCAATTTTTAACCTACTTGAATTTTAAAAACTCAATAAATATTATTTATAAATTGATCAAATTTTAAAAACTCGATTAATAATATTTATATATTATTCACAGATTGATCAAGTATACAAATTTAACCAATCTCTATATAAATAATATTAGAATCAGCTTGGTAGAGTTTTTTTTTTTTTTAAGAAGAAAATCTACTGAACACTATTTTGAAAAACTTAAAAAAAAAAGTAACTTCACTTTTGATGAATAAAATAAACTTTTAACAAAAGCTCTTTGGAGGAGTTTCTACTTCTTTTTTTTTTAAATCTAATTTTTTATTTTTTATTTTTTTTATATCCCCACTTAAAAAATATAAAATTTTAAATATATCCACATTATAAATTCATTTACCCTCATATTTTCTTTTTTTTCTTTAATTTTTATTTTTTACTCTTAATTTTTTATTTTTTACTTTTAAATTTATTTAAAAACTATCAAATAAATTTGTTTTTAAAATAAAAACTACCAAATAACTTTTAATTTCTTTCTAGAAGTTATTAATTTTTACTTCTCTTTAAAAGAAGTCAAAAATAAACTCTATCAAACGGGTATTTAGTCAAATTTTAAAAATTTAACTAATTTGTGAATTATATATAAATAATATTTGTCGAGTTTTGAAAATTAAACAAATTTATAAATAATATTAGTTAAATTTTTAAAATTCTATCGATTTAGATTATTTTTGAAATATATTTCAAAAAACGTTGTTTTAAGAAGTGTTTTTTGATTTTGGATCAATCCCCAACTTGACTCCTCCATGCCTCAGACGCGTTGAACTCTCCGCGCCTCTCCGTCTCCCCTCCCAACCTGGTTCCCTCGGAAAATACCAACGTATTTCTCGTCATTTGTATCACCAACACATTCTCATTACTTAAACTCTCTCTTTCTCTCTCTCTCTTACACATTATGGCTTCTGCAACTCTCTCAAATTCCCTAATTACTCCAATCAACAGTCACTCATCAACTCCCTCCAGTCGAAGAGACTGCAATTCCCTCTGTTTGCATCAACCCATCAGATCAAATTCTCTTCTCTCTCTTCAAACCAACACTCGAATCACTCACTTAATCCCAAAAGCCTCTTCTGATGTTCCACAGAACACAAGTGTAGAAACCCCTATTGAAAAGAGTATGTTCATAATCATCAATTTCTCTCTCTTTCTCTCTCTACTAATTTTTTGTTCATTTGTTTCAGGGTTTGCTGCATTTCCTTCTGTCATGGACATCAATCAAATCCGAGACATTTTACCCCACCGGTAATTCTCTTTTCTCTCAAACAAATTTAGTTTTTTTTTTTATATATATATAATTCTTGAAAATTTTTTGGGGTTTCTTCATAATGTGGTTTCATTTCTTTCTTTTTTTTGGGGGGTTGTAGGGCGGTTAACCTGTAATGGAGTTTTAGATCTAATTTCTGAGGGTTTTTTTTTTTTTTTTTTTTTTTTGATTGTGGGGATATAGATTTCCATTTCTGCTAGTGGATAGAGTGATAGAGTACAACCCAGGAGTATCAGCTGTGGCTATAAAGAATGTAACAATTAATGACAACTTCTTTCCTGGTCATTTTCCTGAGAGACCCATCATGCCTGGTGTTCTTATGGTTGAGGTACTTATTTTAACTTTGCTATATCATTCTTTTGACTATCGATATGGATTACTTTGTTTTGTCTTCTCTTTCGGGGTTTCACAACACTTTGCATTGCTTTCAAACACCATTCACTTGCTTAAGCTACCTAAGATTTCATTCTCGGCTTGATTACAATCTTCCCATCTTGCTTAGATCGCATTCCTAGCCACTTTGTGGATTGCGGTTGTGAGTACAATTGCCTTTGAAGTGCACATCTGTTTGTTCTTTGTCCATGGAAATCTGTCAGCTACTTCAATTTTCTCATCTCAGCTACTATCATTTTCTTTATTATACAACACTGAAAATTGTAGGTTTATTATAGTGTATAGAATTTTTCTCCTCAGATGGTTGGAACTTGAATATTATCTATGATGGTGACTTGCTCAATCAATATTCGGGGCCTCTTATTACCCACTGAAAGAATAATAATAAAAAAGAAGATCTCCTTCATCTTCAGGTTTCATAGTTAAGCATTCATAAGCTTTATCTTGGTGTGAATAACTTAAGGTTATGGACTAATCTGCTTCATTATCATTAAGATTTTATTCTGTTCAAGTGCATCAAGATTTTGCACCCTATATATGATTAAAATAAAGGGAACACAAGTTTTGATAAAGGCTTTGCATTCTGAGATGTGCATATAGATTGGATGGCTCCTAATCTCTTAATTTTTGCTTAGTGGATCAAGGTGTTGCATTCCTTATATCAATTAAACAAACAGACTGTGATTTCAAGATGTTTCAGTCTCAATCAACTAATCTCTCTATCCTACTTCTTGTTATTTATGTATTTGCTTTGGCTTTGCTTTTCTTTCTTCTGGTTAAGTCAATCCTGCTCCTTCGCCATTTTCTTTATTTTCTTTTTTTTAATGGATTATATATATATATATATATATATACAGTTTTGATGAAATGGCTTATTCAGAGAGAACAACCTTTAGTTGCCCAGGTAAAGTTCTGTTGATTTTCACCATTAGTGAATCGAGTCTTACTAAAATGCCCTGCAAGCTATTGTCATAATGGACTTTTGACATTGAAACTGAGCAACAGGTCTCGTAAGTGTTCTGAAACTGAATATATAATTTAATTATTTATGCCTAATTGGGTATGCTTTTTAAATTTGGTGAGTGATGTTGATAGAAGTTCTAGGCAAGAAATAAAGAAGAGAAGTATGCCATATTTGTGGTGATCAAGTTTTTTCTGCATAAAATGATTTAGTATTATTAAATTTTGCATCCCAGAATTAATTCATGTAAAACAACTTATTTAGGTTTACAGTGTCTCTTTGCTAAGTAACAGAGTGTTTATATTGTGAAGTATGTGGTAAGATTTTTATTTGACATATGCAAGTTATTCAAGATGATTTCCACGCCACTCTGTTGCAAAAGACAAAATACTTTGAGGTTAACTGTTACTCAGTAATCCTAGGTGTTTTGGTATCCTATCTATATTCAGTTTTTTATGTTTCATTTCTTTGAGGGTCTGCTAACTTCTAGCCTAATGGTAAAGTTGCTTGCATCTTTACTTGAGGTCTAAGGTTCAATTTTTTCTTGAAATGGCCTCTTTTTCATTGAAAAGGAAGATAAGACTATCTATATGGTGCACACCCTAGACCCCACTTGCTCATGAGGTTAATTGTTATTTCATTTACTTTTTCTAGTTCTTAGAGGGAATGCTGATGCATTAGCATCTTATCTGTGTTAAAACTTTAAATAATTTTTAGGACTACACAATTTTCCATCATTTACAAGATGAATTTAAGATATCAAATTTCCAAAAATTCATGGACAACATTAATTGTTGGGTGAAATCTGAAATCCCATTAGCATGAGCTCCTTTTCTGTTGTGAATGTTTTCGCATGTAGTCTTTCCTTGTAAGGAATTGGATTACTTACCTACCTTGTTTAAATATCAAAATCAAAACAAATTGTTGAGGAATTTGAATTGCAAACCAGGAATTCTTAACTAATAGATGAAAGAGTAACTTCTTGATATGCATAGGTGGTGGCAATGTTCTTGTTGACCATTTGCTTAATATGTTCTGCCTCTGTGTGCTAGATCAAACATTGGTGTTGAGTACCACATTATGGGAAAGTTCTGTAGAAAAGGCAAGGGGGGAAGATGAACTATTTCTAAAGGTGTTACTTGTACCTGGTTCAAGTGAATGCTGTCTAATCATCTAGTGTGCCCGTTTCTCTTTTTCAAGATTTGCAAATTTTTTACCTAGAGGTTAGATGATATAAAAGAGAAATTTTGTGAGGCTTTACTGGAGATTCTTTTAAGTACTATCTTATTACTGAGACGGGTTACATAAAGAAACCTTCAGGTACAAAGTCTGTGACCATTCAATGAGGCTTGATAGGTTAAATGATTATGGAGGTTTTAAAGGAGGATGGGCCACTGGGGTAGTTTGGTCTAGATACACTTCTGTAAATATGAGTTTGAGATGGCTAAACATTTACTGTTCCACAGGGGTTGATGCAGGAGATTGTGGGGTGTAGCTATGCTCACTCTGATTTTTTGCTTGATCACATGTAGTCTTGTAGGGTTTAGCTACTCCTTTTGCTTCTGTTCTGTGATAGGATCTTTTGATATTTAATTTCTTTTTTTCTTATTCACTCTTTATAGCAAGGCACCACTTTTTACTTTTTCTAGCACGTGCAGCTGTTGATATTGTGTTTTTAGGGAAAACTTTTTAATATTGTATATCACATGTGTCACAAGTTAGTGGCTAAGAGCAAAAGTGAAATAGAAATGCACCTGGAAGCATTGCCAAGAGAACAAAAATCAGAGATGACCAAGAGACTGGACTACCTGGCATTCACACGCTTCTTGAACTCTCCCTCAACCTTAATACAACAAAGCTTGGCCCAAAGTGTATGGGCACCGAAAATTCTTAATGAAATCCTTCAAATGCAATTTTTTGTTATATTCCTTCCAGGAAAATTTAGGCATGAGAATAATATGGAGAAACTACTTCCCACCACTTTCCAATCCTTGCTAAACCTGAAATTCCATCTCTGATTGAGCTACCAATTGCTTCTTACACCTAATGATCAAGTAGTTCCTCTATATCTTGCTTGTGCAATCGCAGTTCAATAGCTACCTTCTCTTTGTTTTCGTATCACAGGGAAGATATGTTGATAACTATTTGCCTTATTCTGCAGGATTATCAATTGAAAGGATGCCAAACCAGGCTGCTTCCAAGTGATTGAAGGATTAGGTCATCATGTCTGTTTTCTCCATCTGCTTTTTCTTGAAATCTGATAGGGAGGACTTGACTCATAAAGAACTCTTCTATATACCTACATGGTTTTGTCCTCACTTATGTTAGCAGTTACTGAACTAGATAATGTGTCAGAGAAGGTGAAAGCTCTCTAATTCCTAGTTTATTCCTAGGTCATCATCTCAAACTCATAACCAGGCAAAAACACTTGGCTGTAGTCTTTCTTCTGTTGAGCCTGCCAGACATCCACACATCTCTTCCCATATTTTTCAAATTATAAAGTAGGCAGGCCTGTGTACTTTCCACCCAAGACCTCGGGAGCAACTAGCCTTCTAAGAAATTTGCTGCTGACGCAGCTTTTAGGGTGGCCTGGAACTGGTAGTCTAATTATGGAGACACAAGGGAACTGTCAATTTTAGAGAGGGTGAGGTATGTTGTGCACCCTGGATCAGACTCCTATAAGTGACAGATCCAGCAAATTTACACAATAGATAGGTTCTTAAATTCCCTTAGAGTAAGTTCTGAATAACATGGGGATAATTTCATCAGCTGTACACTTTCATACCATGGATCAGAGATGCAGGTTGGGATGCACTTGCTGTCATGCTGGCAAAAGCTTTGACAGCCGTGGGTATAAATTATGGCAAAAGCCATTATGATATAATATCATCTACAACTGCCATACTTCTTATTATGTGTCTAGTAGCAACCACGATAACTGGTTGTGTTAACCATTGTGACTGCCAAAGATAATCAACTGGCCGACCCCAAATTTTTGGGATAGCAGGCCTAGGTGGTTGTTGTTGTACTGCCAAAGATAATCAACAATTGCATCAATGATTTCCATGAGTTGTAGTTTGCTGTTTGAAGTTATGGTCATCTGATGCTACAAAATTTAATTTTTATTATAATGATTATAAATAATAATAACAAATATGTTAGCAATTATAATTGTTCTTGATTGTAACCTGTAATGCTCACGGTTATGAGCAGTACGAAATTGCTGTTTCAATCTGTACAGCCTTTTATTCTAATCCACTAATCCCTCATCTGAGCCAAAGCCATGTAAAATGGTTTCTTCATTAAAAACAAGCAAGATGTAGACTATCTGTTCAAACGCTCGTCTTCCAACTTCAAGATTGAGCTAATTTATAGCGTATGATTTTCCCTGTACTTGCATTTACAAAGAGAGTTGAACGCAATCATTAGCCTGGGAGAATCCCATCTCATACTAAAATCTGAGCATTTTACCATATTACATTAGTACACTTGGCATAATAAAAATTTTGGTTAAACCACAAAAAAACCCCGTGGTTTGGATCAGATGTACTTGACTACTCTCTAGTTCAAAAGCTGGCATAGGATATCCCTGGCAGCTTTTAACATTAAGCACAAGTGGCAACATGATAATCATGAAAAATCAATTGAAAACACACAATTTTAACAACTTGGACAAATTAGTCAATTATTTTTATTTATTTGCCATGTGCAAATCATGAGACTTTTCTGTTGATTTTATTTGGTGGGCGACAAAATTCTAATGCTTGGGTATTAGGTCATGGTTTCTGTAATTTGTCCCTAAATTTTAAACAAGGCCTTTTGTATTTGATTAATCCGCTCAAATTCCACAACAGAATTTGCGATCCAGTGAAATTAAGTATTTGACTTTGCTTTGCTCATTTAGAACAAATCCCTAAACGTCCTATAATGGTTCACTTGAGCAGTTATTATCATACATATAGCTGCACCATGATTTCCTATATTATCGTACATTGCATTAATTATATGAGCAACTATATGAACTCTCCTTGTTCATGGGCTCAATGAGTTCATGATGCAAATAGAACTCCTATTGAATCTTTATAAAGAAGCTAGCATGTTGTATGCAAATCCTAGAGGCAGTGTTAGGCACCAGCCATTTTGAGAAGGCTTTTTCTGTATGTTCTGCTCTTGACAGGGACCTCTTTGTCTCATTTGAACCATGGCTAATTGTTGTTTAATCTACCAAGCAAGGTGCAATAATTGAATTTTCTTGGAGGTGCTAACTATAACCTTATTGAAGCCTGTAGATTGGGACTTGCTTATAGCAACTCTTAACAAAATCAATATGGACATGAATGATCAAAACCCAACCTGGTCAAAACAGTAGTGAAAGGAACTGTTAGGCTGAGAAAGCACAAATATCTGGTTTTATTGGTGTGAACTGTTTAAAGGAATGTTGCGCTAAGCTGGAGAAGCTTATGTTCTGGGTGACCCAGGATGAATAGTTCTAATATGGGAGCAGTCAAGTTGGAATGGAGGACTAAGTTAGTGGTCGCAGGCCTTGGAATTTGTACATGATGGTTATCCATCCCACGTCTCAATAAAGATGCAGTGGAAAGGCGGCCCGAGAATGTTTTCTCTACCTGCTGCCCTGGCTCAGTTGTTAACAATATATCTTGTTTTTAATACATCTCATCTGTGGTTTGCTTAAAAATCTTTCATTTCCCATGAGATCTTCTTACAAAGTTACTTTAATCAACCGTATTTGTGAAATAATGGACAAGAACTGCAGAATGTGTTGATGCTCCTCATTTTCAATTAATTGCTTTGCCTTCTGAAATTCTGGGTGGCTTCTTTGAATTTTAATTGCAATTAGTTTCTTTGTGTGCTGCTATGTCCGTTCTATTTCTTAAGATTTGTTCAACAGAAGTAATGAAATACATTTGTGGTTTTTTGATGCAGGCAATGGCGCAAGTGGGTGGCATAGTTATGTTGCAACCTGATGTAGGAGGCTCTCGTGAAAATTTCTTCTTTGCAGGAATTGACAAAGTAAGATTCCGTAAACCCGTGATTGCAGGAGACACTTTAGTTATGAGAATGACACTCGTGAGGCTCCAAAAACGCTTTGGAATAGCTAAAATGGAAGGTAAGGCATATGTTGGTGGTGAGATGGTATGTGAGGGTGAGTTTTTGATGGCAACCGGCTCTGAATGATGATCAGCCATCTACTCAGCCTGTTCTCTTTTTGCTTTTATTATCCTTTTCTCTTCATCCTTTGTCTTGGTTTGGTATTGTGGAAAACTCTTAGATTTTCTCTTGTTTTTCTGATTTTACTGCCTTTTATTCAAACTAGGTTTATCAGATCTCTAATTTATTTGAGGCATGACAATAAAGCTACTCTTCCTGTTAATTGCCTTTAATTCACAAAGAAACTTTTAATTAATTAGTTAATTAATTTATTGTTCATTTTTTGTTTCCCTTTCTATTACTTTGGAAGAGATGTTAATTAACCAGATGGAGGGATAAAGCATTTCTCGATTATTGCTGTCTTCTTGGTTGAATTTGAAATTAGAGAGCATGCTTTTTGGAGATATGATTGCACGGGCCACTTGCTTTTCTTGTGGTTCTTCTCTAGTCATGAAATTTTTGTCCAACTAGTTGCAGAAAATTATTATTATCATTGGGAGATTCAGTGAAACGTCGGATAACCCATTAAAAATATAGATGCAAGTTATCCGATAAGTGTCAAAAGTCTAGTTGAGGTAATGATAACTTCAGATAGAAATGAACGGCATGTGAGATTATGAACCTATATCTTATATTGATTTTAAACGATATTAAAATTTGGGATTAAAATTAAGTTTATTTTGTTGTATTATTTAATCCTTGTCCATGGGTGAGAATGATGCCTTTCTGTTTTTTTTTTTTTTTTTTTCAGCTTTTTTTTTTTTTTTAATCTGTGTCAATGCAATTAATGCCTGGTGGTCTTCAGAAATGGTGCCTGTGCCTATGCTTATGAAGGGATTTAGTTGCTCGATACAAAAATCAGGAATGTTGTCTAAGTTTCATGTCATGCAAGTGTTCCCCCTCGGGAAAATGAATTTTGTCCTGAGATTTGTCCAACGTGGAACAATTCTGTTGGATAGAAGAAAATGGCACATACAAAGTTGGAATATGTGGTGTAACGGACAGCTCAGAGAGGCAATAGCTCAAAAAAGTTGTAATTTGTGGTATCACCCATCTCTCTCTCTCTCTCTCTCCCTCTCTGGATAGAAGAAACCAAGAAGAACTACCATATCGCAAGAAGGTAAGAATTGGTATCGATGGAGGAAACTCATTTGCTCGAATCATGGATTCGGCTCTTCTTTTAACTGGATTTCTTGCCTCTAAATCATAATAATATACATTCAACACAAATTGTGGTACAAAAAACAAGTTACAAGCCAAGAGCTCCAAGGGGTGTCTTTCCTTGTCCAGCCTCAAAGTAGAAAATCAACATAGCCACCATAGCAAGTCTAGCATGCTTGATCTCAGCAACCTTAAGTCTCTCCAACTTCTCTCTGTCAGGAATGTAAACTCCATTCTTGATTGTCCCGGCAAGGCACAACGGATCGAAGAACTTGCCCCCTGGATATCCTTGGTCACCGGTGGCATTGGCAAAGTTCTCGGCGGTCTTCGACCACGGTGTGGCCCACTCAACGGATTGTGAATCTTGGTTGAAGAAGTCCACCCATCTCTTGCTCTCAACCCATCCCATGAGGAGGAGTTGAGTGCCGAGGAGAGTACCAAAAGAGAAAGGAGCGATGGCACCAGGGTCTGCACCAGCCTCGAACCAAGGGATGCCACTCCATGCCTGACCAACAAAGATGCCAACCACTGCTGTCATTGCCCATCTGCCGTGGATCAGCTCGGCTTCTCTGTACCATTTGAGGAATGCTGGGTCCTTGCCTAGACCAAGTGGGTCAAAGCCATAGTCACCTGGAAGCCTGAACATTTTTTCATCAATCATGTGGTTAGTCAATCCTCCTTAAGATGCGAAAAGTCTACATTTTGCTTGAGAGAGAGAGAGAGAGAGAGAGAGAGCTTACGAGCCATCGAGCCATTCAGGGTCAATAAAGTTACCACCACCCCTGACGCCAGGGATCCAAGACTTCTTGGGAGCCACGGCAGCGACAACAAGCCTGCGGGGAGCGACACCGCTGCCAACTCTGGCACCTAGTACGCTTGAAGACAACAAGGAGTAGCTTTTTCTACCCCCAGACAAGAAGGGAGAGCTCAAGCCATTTAGTACTGCAGTTGATGCTGTGGCAGCCATTCTCCCCCTCTTTCTCTCTCTCTTCTCTCTCTCTCTCTCTCTCTAAGAATTTGAATTGATGGTGTTTGCTCTTCTATGTTAAGAATACACTTCTGTTTAGAGTTTTATGATATTTGTGTGATGGAGAGAGACAGGTTGTGGAGGAGTGAGTGGGGGATTGTAAGTAGCCGGGTAGGACGTGTGGAAATCTAAAACAAGTTTGGAGGATAGATTGCGGACCAATGGGATCATCAGGTCCATCCTCATCCCCCATATTGCTCTTGTCCACGTGGGTCCTTTGTCGCCTCTATTTTGATATTGTTCTCAACTCCTCAAAAGTGGGGCACTTTTGTTATATTAAATCAATAAAATAAATTTATAGTTTTCATGGAAAATATTAAAAAATTATAATTTTTATAAAATAAATCCACTAAGCAAAAAATCACTTAGGATCCTATTCACCCTATATGTGGTACAAGATGAAATCGATTTGCGTAAAGAACTATAAGAATTTTTTTTTATTGTTGAATTATCATTTAACGATCTCGAATCATTGTAACATAAAAATGAAAGAATCATGTTAACACGACAAAAACCAAATAAAGGAAAAAAGAAAAAGAGATGGTGCCAAATCATTACTAAATTTCCAAATCAAGAGGGTCTAGATCCTCAGATTTTGTTTTTCTTTCTTATTTTGCTCTTTTTTGGATAGTGTGACAAGATAATCAAATCTTGTTTTTGATTTAATAATCTCATAATAACTTTCTCTTTTAGGAGAAAAGATTAATAAAATCAGCACTTGCTATTTAAGTTTAGTTGAATTTGTTCCAGACACAACAACTATATAAAAATCCTCTCATGTCCACAGTCCTCACCCTCCATTTTCCTCTCTATAGTGGTCTCTCTCTCTCTCTCTCTCTCTCTCTCTCTCTCTCCCCTATGGCAGAGGCAAGCAGAAGCAAGGGAAGAAAAAAGATCCCCATATGCAAGATTGAGAAAAAGGCTAGCCTTGATGTCTCCTTCTCAAAACGCAAAAAGGGTGTCTTTAAAAAAGCTAGTGAACTTAGCACTCTTAGTGGTGCAGAGTTGGCCATAATTATTTTCTCTCCTGCGAACAAAGTCCATTCCTTTGGGAACCCTAATGTCGAAACGATAATTAATCGATTTTCCTCAAGAAATTCTATCCAAAACAGTTCTACAATAGGGCAGCATATTAAGGCTCTCCAACTTGCCAATGCAAGTGAGCTTAATGCGCATCTTCACAACATGGTTAGCCAACTGGAGATGGAAAAGAAGCGCGGTGAAGAGCTCGACCGCACTTGGGACGGAAGGCCTCACAAGTTTTGGTGGGAAGACTCTCTAGATGAAATGGACAAAGAGAAGCTAATGGAATTGTATAAACTTGTAGAAATTACTGAAAAAAATTTGGAACAAAATTTTGAGTCCTTGGCTAGGTCTTCAATGATTAGTAATGCACCATTTCCCTTTGCTTATAACAATAGTGATAATGGATTGTATCATGGTGAAGGGAGTAGCTATGGCCCTGTTAGATATCCATTTCTGTGAAGAAGAAGAAGAAGAAGAAGAAGCATAGTAATCTTCTTTTGCACATTTTTAGTTTGCTTCCATCTTTTACACATGCATCTAGTTACATATTTTGTCATTAATAAAATGTTTCAGAGTATTTTCAAAAATTGGAAATCTTGGAAAAATTTTGGAGCATACATGCTCTTGAATGACAAAACCATTTTTTTTTCCCTTAATTATACGGTCCGCTATGGATACTCATTGATGGATAAAAAATTTCAAAAGAGTAATTCTTTTTAACCCTTAAAAAATACACTCTATGATCTTAAGATATGTCCAATTTTATTATTTCATTTCATTGATGTCAATGAAGTGAATGAAATCAGTACAAACGGTCGAAATACTCGATAATAAAAAACCAACCTACATAGGTTACAAGATAATCGTACATAACCTCCGTAACATATGAGTCTCAAAATAAAACTATAAGGCGATAGAGTTACAACTCAACCAAAGTGTATTAGACATGAGAAAAGAGCCAACAAAAGATCCAAAGGTACAACAAAACTAGCTGCATGCTCTCTCCATTCAAGTGGTCTCTAGGCCCCAAAAGCTCTGCTCGTGTTCTTTGCTCTAGCACCTCACAAGACCTAGAATGACATTGAAGTGTTTAGTTTGAGTATAAGTTATAAGCTAAGCAAGGGATATATTTTTGGTTTATAAGAATATAAAGGCATAAGCGTACGTGAAAAATAAAACTTTTTCTAGCATAAACTTGAGACATATCATATTTTATTAGTTTCTTCAATTCAAGAATAATATATGAATAACAAAATACAAGTCTTCTCTAGAGGATAATCCACAATTAGAGGGATAGGGGAGAATGGAAAGGGAATACTGCAATCTAGATGAGATAAGAGAAGAGACTGATCTGCTACAATGAAGTAACAAAAAGGTTAAACAAAGTGTAACAGATGATGGAAATTAACCAAAGTGATCCTTCAGAGATATGTTGTTGGGATAGTCAAATGAGAACCATAGTGAAGTAATGGAACAGGATCCTGAATCAGACTCAGATTTGGAAGGCTTCTTGGAAGAGACAACAACAAGGAGTGTGTGGGTCAGATACCCATTATCCAAGTGTCTAATGAAAAATTAAAGGTATTGTGGAAGCCTTGAAGAAATTCTTTGATAATCAAGTTACTGAAAAGGACATTGGATATCAACAAATGAATATGAAGATAAGACTAATGTAGAAGAATGAGGAAGAAATTGAACTATTGGTCTAGGCGAATGCTTCTTCTTAGTAAAGTTTGCTCTCAAACAAGACTATTACCATGGTTTAACGGGAGGGCCTTTGATGATTCATGACCATTACTTGACAGTGAGAAAATGGCAGCCTTGGTTCCAAGCTCAATCAGTGAAAATTACCTCCACTGCAGTCTAGATTTGCCTTCCCTAATTGTCGATAGAATTCTTCGAAGAGGAGATTTTGTTCGACATAGGGCGAGCAATTGGAAGAACAATTAAGGTGGATGGCAACATAACAAACGCTCTCAGGGGAAAGTTTGTGGGAATTTGCATAGGAATAGATTTGAACAAACCACTAGTGTCTAGGATCCGCATTCGAAACAAGATTCAAAGGGTGGAGTATGAGGGACTCCATACCCTATGTTTCGTCTGCAGCAGATTTGGGCATAAGAGTGAAAACTATGAAGAGATAAGCTTATGGGAAGTCCAAAGGTGCCAAGCTACATAACCAAATAAGTAGTGTAAGGGGGGAACTCCGGCGATCGGTAAGGAGAGAGACGAGGATTTGGGACCGTGGATGCTGGTGATATGAAAACATAGAATAACCAAAAATGACAACCAAAAAGAGAAAGGAGGGAAGATAGGTCTTCAGGCCAACATGTTTGCAAGTTTAAGGAAAGTCAATGACATCTTGGAGTTTGAAAACCCTATGTTAGCAAAGGTCTCAGAAGAGAGATTGCAGGGGGTCATCATCAAGGGATGGTTCATGGGAAAGGGAAAAAGGTCAGAGATAAAGACACCGATGACAGAAATGCTGTGACAAAAAATGGGGGGACAGTAGGGATTAAAAGAGATGCGTCAGAGTGAAATTTCAGAACACAGAAGAGGGATGAAGATGATTTGAGAAGGAAATCTTAAAGCTGTAGATGCAAAAGACATTGAGCTGAATGATAAGGGCCTAAGCTATTGGGTTGGTGGGCCTAAAGAGTTAAGAGGGGGCATCTTGGATTTTAACAGGGCTGATGAGCGACTTGGGTTTGGGGGTTTTCTAAAAGGGTCCAATGGCTCTGAGGATGGGGACTTGGACCCGAGGTAGTCCAGCAGGCAACAAATTCTTCAGTGAAGGTGGCTTTATCATAGACATAGGAGATGAGGGCCTAGAAGATGAGCATAACAACTCAAACGTAATGGTAACTAAGCTAAACCCAGGGCAATGGAGAGAGAACGAAATTAAGGAGGGAAGTATAGACTAGGAAGATGAGGGCCGCCAAGAGTTGACGGAAAAGAAAAAAGTGGTTTGTAACTACTATTGAGAAAGCGCAATCTTCACCGTCCTTAATTCCTTATTATCAATGAATTGTAAAATTATTTGCTGGAACTATAGAGACATTAGAAACAATGGGTTTAGGAGAGTGTGCAGGGACTTAGTGAAATTCCAAAAGTTGAATATTCTGTGTCTTCTAGAAACGAAGGCTGGATCTAGTAAATTCTCGTAATTTCTATCGAAGCAGGGATGGAGGGAGACTTTGTTGTGGATGCGAATGGGTTTAAGGGAGGTTTGTGATTGAAATGGGGCAAGGGCAAAGTAGATGTGAAAGTGATAAATCATTCCTATCAGTGGATTCACTTGGAGGTGACAGAGGGTAGGGTCAAGTGGTGGACCACCTGTGCCTATGTGTAGCTGCACGACCGGGACAAAGGGGTCTTCTGGAGAGAGATTTAGCAGCTGTCTAGGGAGATCAAAGGGCCTTGGTTCTTATTGGGTGATCTCAATGATATAGCCGGGAGAAGTGAAATTACCAATAGTTGTGTGCAAAACTTGAAAAGATATTCCAATTTTAGAGAAAGATAGGTATCTTATAACCTCCAAAGACTACAAGACCATAGGAGCCAGATTCACCTAGACCAAGAAGTAGAAGGGTAAGATCATCCTCCAAAAGAAGCTAGACCGAGTCCTTAGTAATTTGGAAGCCAAATTTGCCTTTCCGGAAATGAAAGTGATCATTCTTTCCCACCTTCATGAAGACCACAATCCGATTATGTTGCTTACAAGTCTATCTTCATATCCAAAACCTTAGAAAAAGCCTTTTAGATGTGAGGCAGCTTGATTGACCTATCCGGATTTCAATTCTGTGTTTAAAAAAGCTTGGGAGGAAGATGAGGGTTTCCTAGCTCAAGCGATAAAAAATACAGTGGAGGAGTTAAAGTTAGACTTTAGAGTGGGCGTATATATATGTAGTCTTCACCTTGCATTTTTGCAAAGACGCTATTTTTACACCTCGAATCCGTAACCTCGAGGTCATCAAAGGAGCAATTCAACCGTTATGCCAAAATTCGTAAAAAAAAAAGGATTTCTTATTGTAATAATGAATGTTATAACCCAGAGGCACTAGTCTTGCGCCATAATCTATCCCCATCTAACATTTAAGAAAATTTCACAGCTCCTAAATCTGGTATCTTAGAGTGGAAGATGTAAAAGAGGCTTGAAAAAAGTCCTAGAGCAAGAAGGGCTTTTTCGATACCAAAAGTCTAGAGTCAATTGGCTCACCAAAGGGGATAGGAAGACAGAGTTCTATCATATCACAACCAAAATTAGGAGACAAAATAATAGAATTGCGGCCCTCAACGTAGGGGATAATTGGTGCACTGATCAGGAAAAGTTAAGGGAGCATGTGAAAAATCACTTCATGGAGTTGTTCAGGGGGAAGAAAGTGATGCAATCCAATAACATGTATAAGAATAAGATTAGGAAGATTGATGGAAAACATCATAATTATCTATGCAGGTGGGCGGCTGAAGAAAAGATAAAGTGTCCAGTTTTTTCCCCGCAAAACTACAAGGCTCCAGGGTTAGATGGATTACAACCAGTTTTCTATCAGAAGCAATGGCTGGTTGTCAAAGAGTCCCTGTGCAAATTCGTTAATTCAGCCCTTAAGGATGGTGCTTTCTTTTTGGGGATAGCTGAGGCACACATGATTCTTATCTCTAAAACTAACTGCCTCATAACTGTTAATGATCTGAGGCCAATCAGTTTGTTAAATACCTCCTATAAAGTTCTCTCCAAAATCATTGTTCAGAGGTTAAGGCCTTTTCTTAAGAATCTGATTGGTGTCCATCAAGCTAGTTTTATCTCGGGCAGAGGAATAACAGGGAACATAGTAGTGGTCCAGGAGGTCATTCACTCTCTCTGCAAAGGAAAATAACAAGAAGCATGGCATAATCCTCAAGGTCAATCTTAGGAAAGTCTATGACAATACTAGTTAGAGCTATTTAGAGAAGGTCCTCTTAGATATAAATCTCCCTGTGGCTCTAGTCAGATTGATAATGTATACTGTTAGTTGTGGAGAAGTCTATCTTATTTGGAACGGAGAAGTGCTCCCTCCCACGAAAACTGGTCAAGGGTTGTGCCAAGGGGATCCATTATCTCCTTATTTGTTCATATTGGTGATGAAGAGATTAGCCTGCATGATCCAAGAGAGGATTAGAAAAGATAGATAGAAACCAATCAGGGTGACTAATAACAGCTCTTCGATTTCTCATCTCTTCTTCGCAAATGACTTGTTGCTCTTTGCGAAGGCAAAGCAGCTGAATCTAAGTGCCATCCTGGAATGTTTAAGAGAATTCTCTAAGGAGAGTGGATTGGAGATTAACCCCCTCCAAATCTAAGATTTGGTTCTCCCCTAAGACTCCATGGATTACCAAAAGCTCTTTAACAGCGGTTAGCAAGTTTGTTCCTTCCGAGTACTTGTGAAGGTACCTTAGAGTCCCTACTATCCATAAGAGGGTGAAGAGAGACTTTTATAACCTCTAGTGGAAAAGGTGCAAAACAAGTTAACCTGTTGAAAAGCTAAAGTTCTTAGAGCGGCTGGTAGGAAGACTCACATACAAGCTGTCACAAGTGCTATCCCCATGTATACCATGCAAACAACTTGGCTTTTGAGAGAAACATGTAACAAATTGGACAAGCTCAATAAGGATTTCTTGTGGGGAAATAGAGAAAATGAAGGAAAAGTCCATTTGATTAATTGGGATACGGTTTGCAAAACTAAGAGTTTGGGAGGTTTAGGAGTGAGAAAGACCAGAGATAGCAATGTAGCAATGTTTGCCAAGCTGGGATGGCTAGTTATGAAGGGAGAAGAGCCTTTTTGGTGCAATGTTTTAAGAACCAAATATCTCAAAAGGACCAACCTACTAAACTATAGGAAAGTCTCAGGAGGATCAGGAGTTTGGAGAGGAATATTGAATTGGACTGCTAGGTCTAAAACGGAGAGTGAGTAATGGGAAGGATATTAATTTTTGGAGGGATAAGTGGGTAAGGAATGAGAGCTTTTCCTAGCATGTGTTAAGGCCCCAGCCAAGAGAGCTCCCTTTTTTCAAAGTTAGTGATTTCATTGATGAAAATGGTAGGTGGAAAATTCAAAATCTCAGTAATTGGGTGACTGCTGACAAAGTTAAGGAAATCTTTGGGATCATGATCCCAAGAAGAGCAGGAGTTAAAGATACAATCTTTTGGGGGGAGACCAATAATTGCAAGTTTACTGTTAACAGTGCCTATGGCCTTCTTCTAAAAAATCATGCCTTTGAGTCTCAGGTTGATAGGGGATGGAGTTGGATTTGGAAGGCAAAAATCTCCGAGAGGGTTAACCTCTTTATTTGGATTGCTAGTTTGGGGAAGTGTCTGACCAACATGGAGAAGAGGAAGAGGGGTTCACGGAAGATAAGCCGTGTCCTCAATGTGGCAAGTGTGCCGAAACCATCTAGCATGCCCTCCGAGATTGCCATGATTCAAAAATTGTTTGGAGAGTGCTCTGGATGGGTATAGAAGATATCACTTGGTTCTGGGAAGAGGACCTAAGGAACTGGTTAAGAACGGGGTTAGAGTCTAGAGTTTCAGATTGGTAGTGGAGGGGTTGGGCTAATTTCTCAGCTATCAAATGTTCCTTGTGGAAGAGAATGTGTAATCTCACAATAGAGGGTAGAAGAGAGGATACTCAGGTTTTGACAAGTAAAATCATCATGCTCATTAGGGAAGAATGCTTTTGAAGGCAATGGAGCTGATAGACCTAATACCAACATATAGGTTAAGTGGCACCCCCCGAAAGTAGGGAGCTTAAAGCTCAATTCTGATGGTGCAATCTCCCTATCTACTAGAAGGACCAGCATGGGTAGCCTTCTTAGGAGAGAGGATGGGTCCTGGGTTAAGGGATACATCATAAACATTGGCTCTACGGACGTCATTATGGCTGAGCTTTGGGCGTTAAGGGAAGGCTTAAGATTAGCTAAAGACTGGGGGGTCGAGCATCTGTTGGTAGAAGTTGATAGCTTCTCATTGGTAAATTTACTAAAGGCTGAGAGAGAAGATGATCATCCTTTGCATTTAATTATTCTCGAGTGCAAATACTTGCTTCTAGAGCTAAGGGTGAATCAGGTTTTACATGTTTTCAGAGAGGCGAACTGGAGCGCTGACTATTTGGCTAGATTAGGCTCCAACTATCCTCCTGGGGTTACAGTTCTCGATCTCCCCTAGTAGGAGATGTCTAAGATGCTGGTTGAGGAAATGTTAGGTGCAAGGGTTACGAGAAAAGGTGCTTATGAGCTTGGTTTGTTGGGGACTTAGTTTTGTTGTGTGGGGGTGTCTGTGGGTTTGGCCTTTAAGTGTGCTTTTCGTCTTTTACCCAAAAAAAATAAAGACAAACATATTCAAAAATTAATAACTAGTTAGAATACAAATACCTTACATGTTGAAGAACCGAAGCCTCTTTGACTATTGGATCAAACTCCCTGACTATAAAACCTCTGATCCATCCACATGACTAACATGAACAATAAAAGTTCGACAAGATCCAAAAACTTTTTCAAAATTTTTAACTCAATTAAGAGTTCCTAAAACAATCCTCTCAAAAAATTCCTACTCTATGAAAAAATTTTCTTATGTTAAAAAAATTTTGGTGTATAGAGAAAGATACAAGAGGGGTCTATTTATAGAGTAATGAAGGGGGGAAGGAGAAAGGAAGTCGCTTGCCAAGCAACTAGCCACCAAAAGCCTTAGCAAAACCAAGAGAGGAAGTTGCATAAATGACCCCAAAGTGGAGTATCATAAACAAACATGGAATAACTAAGTTATTTGAAGAATCAAATTCACAAATTTAATTGAGCAATTCTTATAGAGTGTCACTGCTTCAAACAAATATTAATATGTATGTTACCATACTCACAAAGTAAAGCACACAAAATGGTACTATTTCAATACTTACGCATAATTGAAGACAAACACAGAAGTATACCTTAATTTCATACTTTTTAACTAATTTGAGTATAGATTTCAAAAACATGTGAAGTAATTCATAATATTTCTAAAATAAAATAATATATTTTGAAATTAGAGCTCGACCCTTTAATTATTTTAAATTATTTGTCCCGAAAATTTTGAGTCTTCTATTAAAATGCCTCTGATCAACATTTCTAAGAAAAACATAGTTTTTATTATTTATTTTTAATTTCTAGAAATTTTTATAAATCTACGGAAAAAGATACTTTGAAAAATATTTTCAAAGAAGGATTATTTTTTAAAATAATTTTAAAAGAGATTGAAACTAAAGAAACTTAAACTTCTAGGATTTTTTTTGTTTGGGTAAAATCTTTCTTTCTCTATTCTTCTTGCTCTCCCCCCTTGTCTCTCTCTTATCTACTTAATCTCCCTCTTCTTTCTCTCTAAACTCCTCCTCTTGCTTTTTAATATATTTTTTTTCCTTCACTCCTATCCTCTTTTACTCCTTCAATAGTGGTGTGAGTTCAATTGCTAGGATGGACATGCCTCCCTTTTTTATTGCTCCAAGTGAGGGGCTATAAAGAAGTATCAAAAAAATAAGTCACCCGAAAAACTAAATTCACGAGTCATTAAATTGCATAATTCTCATAAATTGCTACTACTTCAAACAAATATCAATATTATCAAATATATAAAAATGTTTATAAAATAAAGCACAAAAAGTAGTATCGCTAAATATTTACACATAATTAAAGACAAATAACAAGATTGGCTTTAATACCTACTTTTCGTAGGCTTTAATACCTACTTTCCGAAGAATCTGTCATTTTCATGAAAATTGAGGATGCTTTGGATCTATGGAACAGTTCGAATTTTTTTTAACCAAATTGGAAATAGATTTTTATAATATATCAAATTACTCATAATACTTTTTAAATAAAAGAGTATGTTCCAAATTAAAGCTCAGCCCAATAATTTGTTTAAAAATTTCACTTTTGGCACTTTTTTAAAAAAATTACATTTTATCCTAGAAAACTTAGAATCTTTTGTAAAAATACCCATGAACAAGATTTCTAAGAAGAACACGAGGTTTTTGAAATTTTCATAAAATTTTTATGAATCCACGAAAAGGAATTTTTCAAATATTTTCAAAAAAGGATATTTTCCAAAAATAATTTCAAAAACAGATATTTGGACCAATCTTAAAGAAACTTGAATTTTTTGATTTTTTTTTAAGAGAACCTTCTCCTCTCTTTCTCTCTCTCTTTCTTCATTTGTTTTTCTCTTTCTAAACCCTTTCCTTTTTCTTTTTTTCTCCCTCTCTTCTTCACCCATATCTTCACTTCTTTAAACCCTTGCTCCTACTAAGGGTGGTGTGAGTTCAATTGCAAGGACATACCTCCTTATATGTGTCTTTATCTATAGATCCTTTACTCATACTTAGTCAATTGAAAATATTGATCTATTTTAAAAAAGAAATTCTCTTCTCAAGATGATGAAATTGAACTTTGTGATGGCATTGATGAAATTGATGAATTCGCCAATAAAAGCCAACTAATTTGATGTTGACAGAAACTTGTGAAGGCAGAAAAAATCAAAATGGTGAGAGAGAATTGAACAGTGCCATCACCAGCCGAGCTTCCTTATCTATTCTCTGTGCATTTTTCTTAAATCCCCCTTCTCCAACCCTAGTGCTTGGATTTTTATTCCCATTTCTTCAAATTTTCCATGATATTTTTTCTATTTTCTTCTTCAAATTCGATGGTAAGATTTTTGTCACCCATTTCAGCATATTTTTGCACAATTTTCCTCCTTGGATGACTTGTTCTTCTATGTACAGAAAATTAATAGGAATTGTCATATTCTATAATCAAGAAAACTGAGCAAACTCTGAAGATTAAAAAAAGATTAAGATGAATAGAAAGTTGTTAAAGGTGGGTTTCGGTTCCATAAATTCTGAACCCTTTCAACTTGAACGGCTAGTTGCAGAGGTGATTTGAAACATCGCCGGAGGGTACTCTGACGGGAAAGACTTCAACACTTAAATAAAAAAGAACGATTTTCGAAAGAAATGAAATAGACTGAGAACAAGAGAGTGAGAGAGAGAACTGATCTCCCTGTGACTTGTGTGTCAAGTGTATGGGTCTTAAAGAGTGTACCTGGGCTTCGATATATCAAAAACTTATATGCAAGAATGCCACAAGAGTCGTGTGTATTCAGAGTGTTACAACCCTAGTTTCCTTATTTGAGGGTCTGAAAATTTCAGAATCTTATGGTCAAATATTTTGTATGATTCATGATATTTATCATTTAGGAAGTTCAATGGTATTGGGAGATCTCTTCACTTATTGATTAGATTCTGAAGGTTTTCTTCTTTATCTATGAGATACGATTTATGTCGAAATAGGAAACAGAAGATCAATGTGAGGTCTAGTCGAATATCACATTTAGCTAGTACGATTGGTTTTTTAGAGAGCGCTTGCTCATCGGTAGAGGAGAAAGGGGCATCGATTTGGGTTTATTGAACACTTCTATGTGTCAATTGGATTACCCTTGTTAGGAGTCAGCCGAACGATCGGTTAGGATAATGCCGATAACATTCTCTTAGTGTGTCAGGCCATTTCCACCTTTCAGGGTGATTAATCCTGGTCTATCAACACGTCTAGACGTAATTATCTCTTTGGATCATGGGTTTTGTAGGAATGAACACATTTTATATTAGATCTTTTGAACGAGTCCCATCAGAAGTCATGAATGAGAACCGAAGGAGGAGGAAGATGAAAAGAAAAAGTATTCTTTCCTCTATATTCTAGAAGTCAATTGACATATTTTATTATTTTTATAAAATTACTTCATCTCTCCATTTATACAGTCTAAACAATCTTAAAATTAAGTTTTGACTAAAATTTCCTTCCAACTTATTTTAAATGCCTAATAAATCCTCATTAAAAATAGTTCTTTTTTTTGTGGCACTGGTTAAGTTACAACTCATTGACATTAAAATTTGTTCTTTTTTCAATTATATCTAAATTTGAATTCTGGATCAACGGATTGAAGAAGAGAGATTGTGACCAATAAACTATCCCATTGAGGACAAAAAAATGATTCTTCCATCATTAAGAAAGAGGCTCTTTGTCCTTTAGGGACAACTCAAGCGGTAGAGTCTCCTCACTTCTATTTTTTCTTTTCTGTTTCAATTTTTTTTAGTTGTATCTTCTTGTACCAAAAAAAGAAAGAGACTCTTTCTTCTTCGTGGGCTTGAGTATTGAGAATGGGCTTGGTTTGTTGAACCATGGTCCTATGCTAAAACTTGGTTGTGGCTTTGGACTTGGCAACGGTTTGAATCTTGAATGAGCTTCTCTTAATCTTGGGCTTGCTCAATTGGATTAAAATTTTGGATTTTTTTGTTTGAGTTATAACAAGAATCGAATTCCTGACCACAAGATAGAGCAAGAGGGGTTATTGTCACTAGGTTGTTCTTTTGGAAACTTTTTTTTTCTCTCCACTATTGGTATCTGAATTCATAATCGACTAATGTATTTCGAACGTCTACAGGAACTCTATTTAGGATAACTTTTTCAGTATAACCTTTTTTATTTTTTAGTTTTGAATTCAAAATTTGATTAAAGAACTGAACACCCCATCTCACTAGGGCCAACTATCCGTTGATTCAATTTTGGATTCAAATGACTTAGACTTTGAACTTTGACCCGGATGCCCTTTGAGTTTTCTTGTCTTTTTTATTTGATTTTTTAATTCCCGATGAATTTTAAATCTTAAAAATAAAATTAAAATACTCAAAATATATGAAAAATCATAAAAATTGAGCCCAAAATATTTGTATAAACAGAACTTTTCAGTAACAAATCAATGGCGAAAAATGGAACCTTATGCTGTTTGAAGGCATGGTAAGCATTCGATCATGAAAGAGATTCAAGATAGGTGTGGTTCTTGATGTGTTCACACTCAGGTGGCCAAGATCAATGCACATGTAAGGCTAGGATTTTATGAAGTATTAGGTTTGTGATCGGAGGAGCAAAGAATGAGTATGATCGAAATTACAAATTTGTATATCAAACCAACGACTCAGATCCTTTTGAATCTTTTATTAATTAAATTAAAGTATTTTATTTTCAAAATATGAAATCCAAATAAAAAATTTCTAGGTTTAATTTCTCAAGATATCCCGTGGAGTTATAATAAAAAAAAATCTAAAAATTTTAAACTAAAATAAGCTGATTGAAATAATATAATTATAAATTTGATTTCTAAAATAATTATTCTTTATAATCATAAATAATTTCTAAAAACTCTAAATTCGTTTCCTTTGATTTTCAGAAAGACTAGGGTTGTGACAATGGTCGACTTACTTGAGATACATAATAAATTTTCATGTTAATGAAGACCATTAGCAGAAGAAAATATTGAGAATAACAGAAGACTAAGGTTGTGGCGAGGCTAGGGTCCCTTTTTGTTCCTCTGTATGCGCTTTTGTAATATCCTTCCCATTGATCGTTGGCTTTTCTGTACTTATCTGATAGACATCTGTCGTTTTTTTTTTCTACTTGGTATTTACTAGATTATCATTTCCTCACTCATGATGCGATGAGATGGTTAAAAAAAAATCTATAAACTTAGAATGACGATTCAGTGATCACTTATTTTGGGTCACAAAAATTATAAAAATATATATATTTACAAAAATCAAATACTAAATATAAAAAAAAGTACTTAAACTCCGTCTTTTTACTGCACGAATATCAAACATTATAAAAGTTTCATTTACATGCTTATTCAAATTTTTAAAATATTTTAAGCACGAGGGTTGACATTGAGCATTTTGTTGGAGCCTTTTGGGTATAGTTATTGTAAATTATGTTATTGGATTTATGATAATTTTTTATGGGACATAGTTCTAGACCTAATTAGAAAGGCCAGCCCTCAAAAGGCCCATACATAAAGCCTATAAAGGATAGCTACCAATTGATACTCAATATTTCTTATGACTATTTATCGAAAGGTTTTAGTCGCTCAGATTTTCCGAACGATAGGGCGTTAGTCGCCCCAAACGTAATTCATCAAGCAAAGACAACCACCTCAATCATGTATTCAATCGACGGTTCTTTAAGTGAACAAACTATGAAGACCTTTTATCGGTCGAATGACAAATCAATAGCCAACAGCCTTAACAACTCAAAGAAAGGTCAAAAATATCCTAATAGATCCGATTTCCTATTTGAAAGCAGCGTATTTAGGATATTTCAGTTAAGGAAAAAACCCCATCAGAAGACAAAAATTCCCCAAAAAAGAAGAGAATCACAATCAATTCAGAATATTGAATCCTCGAAAATTTCGGATCGACTCGATAAGGAAAGTAGGGTTGAAACACTCCAGCGGCATACGACTTTCGCAGGTATAAGATATCTCAAAACCCTCCAAACCAGATGTGCTCTCTTAGTCTCACACATTGGCACTCTAATTACAAGGAATCACTCCCATTAGCTCTGAGTCTACCCGCCGAATCACCCTCCGGCGATTTTTGTAGGTATTATATCCCTCTTGACAATAATCGTTCAAATCTACAAGGAGCCGGTATCTATAGAGTTGCAACCCACCTCTAACAGATTGGCGCCGTTTGTGGGAATCAAGCTGATTCTTTGAAAAGCTCGTGACAATGTCTACTACAATCACCCCCAGCATAGCATCAGCCAAGAGAAGAAGGCCAGTCATAGGTTTTGATGAGATCCCCGTCGTGATGACCCCATCGTCGTTACCCTCAAGATAGAATCCTATACCGTGAAAAGGGTTCTCGTTGATCAAGGGGTTGACTGTGATCTCCTCACTTGGGATGCCTTCTGTCGAATGAGTCTTGATCCATCTCGACTCTTGCCGCCTACCAGGTCCCTTAGAAGACTTTCAGATGAGCCCACCTATCCCGAAAGTATTATCTAACTTCCCGTGACCCTCGGGAAACCCCCTAATCATGCGACCGCACAGGTTTTGTTCCATGTGGTGAAGTTCTGCCCTCCCTACAATGCCATCCTCGGAAGGCCCACTTTAGACAAGTTAGAAGCATTACCAATCACAAGACACATGAAGGTGAAGTTTAGAACACCGCAAGGGGTAGCCACCATACGTAGCGATCATGATCCTTATATCCTCTTTGCGGCTCAAAACGCGCAATAAGTTTTCCCAATCAATACCCTAGAACCTATGGAAGGCACCGAGTCAAAATCAAAACCTGAGCCAGGCAAAGAAACGACTGAGATCCCTTTAACAAGTGACTCCGGTCAAACCGTCCAGATAGGGACCAACCTATCACTTTCGTTGCGAGAGGCCTTAGTCGCCTGTCTACAACGACATTCCAAAGTCTTCGCCTGGACCTCGGAGGATATGCTAGACATAGATCCATCTATCATAACCCATAGGTTAACAGTCAATCCTAATTTCAAACCAGTGAGACAAAAGAAGAGGGTATTCGCTCTTGACTGACAACGCGTCATACAAGAAGAGGTTCAAAAGCTGTTAATGGCTGGATTCATTCAGGAAGTCAAGTGTCCCGAGTGGTTAGCTAACATAGTCTTGGTAGAAAAGGCCAATGACAAATGGAGGATGTGTGTAGACTTCACCGATCTCAACAAAGTATGCCCAAAAGATAGTTATCAACTCCCTAACATCGACATGCTCGTAGACAACTTTTTGGGACACCAGCTCTTGAATTTCATGGACGCTTATTCTGATTACAACCGGATTAGAATGACACCCGAGGATGAAGAAAAGACCAGCTTCATCACTGAGTTCAACACGTATTATTACCGGGTCATGCCTTTTGGTCTTAAAAATACTGGAGTCACTTTTCAACAGCTGATCAATACGGTCTTCAAAGACTAGCTAGGCAGAAAACGTTGAAGCCTATGTTGATAACATGCTAGTCAAGAGCATCACTGCAGAAACCCATGTCGCAGACCTTGAAGAAATCTTCCAGACATTGGAACGATATAACATGCGGTTGAACCCGATGAAGTGCACCTTTGAGATCGCCTCTGGAAAGTTCTTAGATTTCATGATCACCGATCGAGGGATAGAAGCCAATCCCGAGAAGCTACAGGCGATATTGGATATGTCGTATCCCCCAACATTAAAAAAAGTACAGCGTCTTACTGGTCAGATAACGACTCTGAGCTGATTCATATCCAGAGTCGGCGAGAAATACAAGCCTATATTTGATGCTTTAAAGAAGTCCCGATGGTTCGAATGGACATCCGAATATCAGGCAGCCTTCGAACGACTAAAAGAATACCTGATGAGTCCACCACTACTTTCGCGGTCCATCCCTGGGGAAGAGCTTTACCTATGTCTTGTCGTCTTCGAATAAGCACTTTGCTCTGTGATGGTAAGACAGGAATCCACCGCCCAAAAACCAATCTACTGCATTAGTAGGATATTAAAGGAGTCCGAGATCAACTACCGACCGATCGAGAAGGTATCCTACTTAGTCATCTCAGCAAGACGCCTTCAATAATATTTTCAGGCCCATACCATTATGGTACTTATCGACCAACCACTGGAGTAAATCCTCTAAAAGAGAGACACTTTCAGGCGGCTTATCAAGTGGAGTGCGGAACTGGACGAATTCGATATCCAGTACTGACTGCGACCAGTGATAAAGGGCTAAGCACTGGTCGATTTCATCCTCGAATGTACTTTGCCTACGACGTCCGAAGAGCAACTTCTCGACCCTCAAGAAGAGTGGTCGAGCCCAGAGTGGACCATTCATATTGACGGATCATTGAATTTCTCAAGAAGTGGCACCTAATTTATACTAATAGGACTGAACGATTTTAAGACAGAATACGCCCTCCGGTTCGATTTCTAGGCCACCAATAACCAAGTAGAGTATGAAGCCTTACTAACAGACCTTCAGATCACCATTAATATGGGGGGCATAAAATGTCAGGGTGTTCACAGATAGTCAGTTGGTTGTGAAACAAATTGAGGGAGTCTATGAAACCAAAGACCCAATCATAGCTAAATATTTGAGTAAACTGCGTAAAACGATAGAACGATTAGGCAAGATTGACATCCAACAGATCCCTCGGTCGGAGAATGCACGGGCTGACATTCTATCGAAGTTGGCTAGTTCTGATTCAGTTACCTCTAGCCGAACAGTATACATCGAAAGCCTGTCATATCCCAACATCGACGAGCCCAAAGAAGCTCTCTCTATCGATCGGTCTCCTAGTTGGAAAGACCCCATAGAAGAATATCTGAGGCGTGATCATCTGCCAGAATCCTCGAGAGAAGTAATGAAACTGAAGTGAAAGGCAGCATACTACGCCATAATTAATGGGATTCTGTACCGAAAGTTATTTACTCATCTGTATCTGTGGTGTCTAACTCCCGAAAAAGGGGACTATGTCCTCCGAGAGATCCATGAAGGAATCTGTGGCAATCACCTGAGTGCTCGAAATCTAGTTTATAAAGCCCATCGTCAGGGGTACTACTGGCTAACCATGAAGGTCGATTCCGACAACTATGTGAAACGATGCGACAAGTGTCAACGCTTCTCCTCAGTGCCTCGACTACCTTCTACCGAGCTAAACCCTATATCTAGCCTCTGACCGTTTGCCTAGTGGGGTATGGATATCCTCGGACCGTTTCCCTCAGCCACAGAACAATGAAAGTTCCTTATAGTAGCAATCGACTATTCCACCAAGTGGGTGGAAGCCGAGCCTTTAGCACAGATCACAACAGCCAAGGCTCAATAATTCGTGTGGGCTCATATTATTACTCGGTTTGGCATACCATATGTCCTTATCACGGACAACGGAAAGCAATTCGACAACAAGCATTTCCAGGAGTTTTGTGAGAAACTTGAGATTTAACATCGATCCTCATCGGTCGCTCACACACAAACCAACGGGCTGGCTGAAATAACCAACCGAACGATTTTACATAGGTTAAAGACGATGCTAGATGATGCCAAGAGGCAGTGGGCTGAAGAGCTTTACGGTATCCTTTGGTTGTATAGCACTACACCCCGAAGAGTAATATGAGAAACACCGTTCAACTTAACTTATGGAAGCGAGGCAGTCATACCCATGGAGATAGGTATTCACTCACTTCGGGTAACTCAATACGACGCTGGGCAAAATGAACGTATCTTGCGTGAAAAACTAGACTTGCTTCTAGAGTTACGAGAATCCGCATCGGCACGAATGGCGGCCTATCAGCAACAAATGACACGATATCACAATCGTAGAATCAAGAACCGAATGTTCAGACTCGGCAAACTAGTACTAAGGAAGGTGGAAGTTACTGGTCAACCCTAGCCTAGGGGCAAACTCGTTATTAACTGGGAAGGTCTATATCGAGTACGTTCCGTGATCCGACCGGGAATATATCACCTCGACAATTTAAACGGATCGGCAGTGCCTAGGACTTAGAATTCAAAAAACCTATGCATATACTATCAGTAAACTTCAGAACTGTCTAACAACCGGAAGAACCAGCCCAGAGAGAATCAAGCGATTTTTCCTATCTTTCGGAGGGTTTAAGTCGCACAGTTTCTATCGTTTGTATACGTCGTCAATAAGAGATGGAATTCCCCGAACGGGTGGACGCGACCCCTCTATCTAAAGATTTTCTATCGCTCGGAGGGTTTAAGTCACCAAACTCCTATCGTTTGTACACGTTGTTAATAAAGGATGGAACTCTCCGAACGGGTGAACGTGGTTCCTCTATCTAAAGATTTTCTATCGTTTGGAGGGTTTAAATCGCTCAAATCTTATCATTCATACGCGTCGTCAATAAGGGATAGAACTCCCCGAACGAGTAGACGCGACCCCTCTATTTAAAGATTTCCTATCGCTTGGAGGGTCTAAGTCGCCCAGCTCCTATTGATCGTACGTGTCGTCAATAAGGGAAAGAACTCCCCGAACGGGTGAACACGGCCCCTATATCTAAAAGTTTTCCTCTCGTATGGCGGGCCAAAGTCGCCCAGTCCCTATCGGTTGAGCATGTAAGAGACGGAGTTTTCTGAACGAATGGGCGTGATCCCTCAACCTAACTACTGAACGACTGGTGGCTCGAAAGGCCAGTATTACTCAACATCTCAGTATGGAGCCTGAAATTAGAAGCGGATCTACTGTAATGAGAGTTGAAGAAAGCGCATAGCCAGACAAGAGAACAAAAGAGGACAAAAACGAAATTCAAGTAAGTAAAGCATAACCTTTTATTTATCCTTATGCAGAAGATACATTCGGTTACTTGAGTATGTATACAAGTCTCTAGGTCAGATCGACTATAGCTAGAAGTATATAACAAGATCACTCAAAGATACCAAAACCACAATCCCTACACTGGAGAGTACAAACATAAATGTAGTGCTAGTGACAGAAAAAGGCAAGCTCGGGTTTTGCCACCCCCAAACAACCCGAACCTGACCTACCAATCCAAAAATGGTACGAGAGACATCCCCACCGCATTTGGATGATGGAGACGAACTGGGACGGATTATCCAAGATGGTATAAGATGCACCCCCATTGGTGATGGATGATCTCACTATGCCAACTGAATAACGGTCGACATAATGAGATCTCATTCTGGTGGTCCCCTTCCTTAATGAGACCTCATTCTAGTAGAAGTTATTCGAGCCATAGAGTTTCGCACACAAAAACTCTTCACAAGGCAACTTCGGAAAAAGATCCACTGTTAGAAAAACTCCCAAAGAGAGGGAAAAGCCTCAAATCTTTGCGAAAGAAAACGAATGCTTGTCGTAGATATTTATAGCAGTAGAGAAACAGGCCCTAATGAACTCAGAGTAGGTAAAACGGATCATCGAGGATAGCCTGCCATAAATAGAGAAATAAATTGTCTTCAATTCCCCATGAAGGGGTCACTTTCGATGAGACACACCCGCGTTCGTGGTAAGAAGGTAAAAAGGATCAGGACGAACCTAGTATTCCTATGTTTCTGTAATGTATTGAGTATGCCTCGTCCCAATAGGTCTCTACTCATGGCACTTCTTTATCAAGAAAATCATGAGTCGGGAGTAAATGATGGGATATAACCCTAGGCCTGATTAGAAGCCAACCCTCGAAAGGCCCATATACAAGGCCTACGAAGGACAGCTACCAATCGATACTCAATATTCCTTATGATTATTTACCGAAGGGTTTCAGTCGCCCAGATCTCCCGAACGATAGGGTCTCAATCACCTCGAACGTGATTCATCAAGCAACGACAACCGCTCTGATCGGGTATTCAATCATCGGTCCTTTGAGTGAACGAACTATGAAAACCCTTTATCGGTTGAACTACCAATCGATAGCTAACAATCCTAACAATTCCAAGGAATGTCAAAATATCTTGATAAATCCGATTTCCTATTTGAAAGCAGCGTATTTAGGATCTTTCAGTTAAGGAAAGGACCCCATCAGAAAATGAAAGTTCTCTAAAAAAGAAGAGAATCACAATTAATTTGGATATCGAATTCCTGAAAATTCTGGATCGGCTCGATAAGGAAAGTAGAGTTGAAGCACTCCAGCGGCGTACGACTCTCACAGGTATAAGATATTTCAAAACTCTCCAAACTAGGTACGTTCTCTTGGCCTCACATATTGGGCACTCTAATCACAGGGAATCACTCTCATGAGCTCTAAGTCTGTTTCTATTTCATTCAAAAATAACTCTTTCTGACTTGAGCGTCGGAATCTCTCCGACGGAGCACCCTCCAGCGGTTTTTACAGGTATTACATCCCTCTTGACGGTGATCATTCAAATCTACAAGGAGCCGATATTTGTGGAACCGCAACCTATTTCCAACAATTTTGATCTCTTCAAAAAAATTCTTAAAAAACAATAGAATTTTATAACTAAAGATTAATTTTTATAAAATATTAGTATTATCATATCAAAGACATAACTTTAATTTTCTCGGCCTTAAATGGTTTTGTTGTGTATAGGGATAAATATTTGGTTAAACTGTAATTGAAATAATCAAAATTGAAATAATCAGTTTAATTTAATCATACAATTTGCATAATCATAATCTAACTTAATTGACCAAAGACTAATAATTCGATTTAACTAAATTAAATGGTTTATTCCATTCTACTATCTAAATTGATTTAATTATGGAAATCTCTATAAGAAACTTTTAAATAATGCTTTCTCTCATACTCTTCTTTATATTAATATAATATATATCATTCATATCAATTTATGAGTATATAGTATAATTTAAAATTTTAAAATTTTAATAATAATTACAATTTGAAAAGTTCAAAATTCAAATTTCCAAACAAATTAACAATGAAATTTTAAAAATAAATATATTACTATACTAATAGTTCATAAAATAAAAAATTAATTAATATTATATTATCCTTCAATAAAGTAATTTTTAAAAAATATATATATTTTTTAATTTTTAGTTATAATATTATATCATCCTTTTAGAATTTATTTAGTTATAATATTTTTTTCTTTTAATTTTTATTTATAATATTATATAAATATTTACATGAATAGAAAATTATCTGAAAAGTATATATATTTTTACTAATTCGATTAATTAAGTTTGAATGAAATAAAAATTGTTAAAATATATTATCATCCAAATAAACCAAATCAAATTTTAATTTTATTTAAAACTAAAATCAAAATTTAAATAAATCGCTCAAAATATAAAAAATCGTTCCGAATAGATAGTTTTCTGATTTTAATCAAACAATACTCATCCCTGCAAAAGCATTTTATGTTTCCAAGTTATTTTTTTTCAATTTTTCTTTATATTTTTATTATTCATCATATTTTTTAATTGACATGGTTATTCATTTTTTTTTTGAAGCTGATAAAAACTTTTCAAATTTGGATTTAATAATAAATAATTCTGAATTAGGGGATTATATCAGAGGGGTTGATTGCCAAACGGTGATGAGTGGATTTGTTGTTGTTTGAGAATCATGGGAATCAAAATGATAAACGGAAGAGAGATTCAATTGATTAATTAATTAATTAATTAATTACTGTATTAGGCGAATCCAACCTGAGCCAGAGGCCGAGGCAGAGGCAGAGGCAGAGGCAGAGGCAGCATTAGACCGTTGACTGACTTTTGGGCAGCAAACTCTTAACTTTTCCTAAGAGGCGGCGCTTTTGTGGGTCCCACCTTCCTCCGTCCTTTATTTGACCCGTTCTCCCTCTCTCTCTCTCTCTCTCTCTCTCCTCTCTTACCCCAAATCTCACTTCTTTCTTCTACTCCGGTCTATAATTTAAAATGAAAAATTCTCCACAAAAGTAAGGTTCTTCCCTTCGTCTAGTGAGAGAGAGGGAGAGAGAGGACTTTGCTTTTGTTGACTAATAAGAGTCTCTCTCTCTCCTCTCTCTTCCTCCGCCTGAGTTCCTTAGTTCGTGGGTCAATACTGCTAAGGCCAGACAAAATTGAAGAGCGAGAGTCCAGAGACAGAGAGGTAAATTGATTTTCTTGGTGAATGAATTGGAGGAAGTGATGAATTGAAGTTTTGGGGGGAGCAATGGAGCTCTTCGCGAGGACGATCTCTGCTTCGGCTTTGGCTTTGCTGTGCTTGATTCTGGTCTTCACCCTATTCTCCACCGTCTATGGCAACAGTGAAGGTCTCAATTTTGTTTATTCTTTTTTGGTTCTTTTGGGCATATTGAAGAGTTTTTCATCTGTTGACTTGAGTGATTGAGCAATTTCAATACATGGGTTTTGCTTGAATTTTCTGCTTCAAAACATTGTCTAAGCCATGTTTGCAAATTTGAATTTTTTTTGACAGTTCAAACTTTTTTTTTTTTGGGAAGTTTTAAGTCTATTATTTAGGTAAAATTTATTTGATGAGTTGGGTTTTCTCGCTTGTGATTCTTGAGTATAATGGTAAGAGCTATAATGGGTTTCTCAGAAAAAAAAAAGTTTATTGTTTGATTTATAATATATATTTTTGGGTCACTCTTAAAAAACCAGGTGATGCATTGAATGCATTGAAGACCAATTTAGTGGATCCTAACAATGTTCTGCAAAGTTGGGATGCAACCCTTGTCAATCCATGCACTTGGTTTCATGTCACTTGCAATAGTGATAATAGTGTTACAAGAGTGTAAGTTTCTATGTATTGATGTTGCTAAGTGAATTCAAGTAATGAACAATGTATATTTTGGTTGGATGTTTCTTAACATAAAACATCTTTCCTTTGACTACAACTAGTGACCTTGGAAATGCTAATTTATCTGGTCAATTAGTGCCCCAGCTTGGTCAGCTTCCTAATTTGCAGTACCTGTAAGTCTTGCTTCTCTCATTTTTGCAGTTCCTCCTTTGTTCTAGACAATTTTATTGAAATGTTCTTTGCAGGTTATCTTTTATTTTTCTCACTTTAATCTGCCACTTGATCGATCCATTTAGCCGTACGTCCCAATTTTGTTGGGGTTAACTACATGACTTTGTTCTCTCCATTCTATTTAAGGCCATACTTATAGTTGAGTTGAGTAATTTGTTTTTTCTATTTTATTTTTCTATACCAGAACATTGGGATGCAGAGTTAACTTTATTGTTGAATGAAGAAAGAGAAAACCTGGTCAATATTATACTCTTGATGCATCCAAATCTTAGCTGATAGGAGAGGTTTCTCTTTCTAGATACTTTCTAAGACAATGCCCAAGGTTCAATCTAGCACAGGTCAGGGTTTGTGCTGCACACAAGGTTTTTCCAGTTCGTTTGCCCTGTGTGTATGGTTTGTAGGTTTTTCCAGTTGGTTTGCCCTTTATGTATGGTTTGTAGGCTATTGCGTATGCCTGATGGTTTTGTTGGTGTTCACCAGAAGAGCAGTGGTTAATGTTCCCACCGTTTCCTCTAAGAAAAAAAATGTACTCTCCAGAAAAAAGGATTTAAGATGCATTGGTCTGTCATTGTTTGTATCTATCATATATATGTTATTACTTTCTATTATTAGTGAGAAGCTTCTTTGAGGAAAGTAGCATGAAAATCAGTTGTCAAATTTCTCAATTGAATATCTCTAACTTGTGGTGGATGTTGCATATTAATAGTAAAATTCCTGAAATTTTAGCTGGTTCATACTTCAAAATGAGCAGTTTCCAGTTTGACACAATGGACCAATGAAATTGATTAGTTTTCTTTTAGCATATCTTAGCATTTACAAGTATTTTCCTATTTTGAAATGCATAATATGTTGGAATTGGAGCATTGATCAAAAAGTAGAAATGACATGGTTGCCTAGTTTCCTGCTGCCATCTTTATGCATTCATCTTGTTGTTCTTTTCTGTACTTGAATCTTAGAAATTTTAATGCTATGCATGGTTTTATTTTAATTATACCTGTATATTTTATGATGATGTTATTGCTCAATGTTTTGAAAAGAGATATGACTTTGCACTCTTATTGTGATATAGTAGGCTAGATTCTCAAACCATCTTGTTACCATTTCTTTTGCTGTTTCTATCACCTGTCTTTCCATGCCCGTCTAATTTCTTATTCCAAACAAGTTTCTACAATTAGCAAACATCTTCAAATTGATGTGTTTATAATTTCTGTTAAAATAGTGGTATTGTTACTATAATTATTTTCTGTTGTTATTGTTGTTGCTGTACCTAAAGCTAAATTACATTACATTTGCTAATGATTATCTAGCTAATGGGGTTATAAATTGTTCAATGGTGGCAGTAGTGTATATTTATCTGTATTGACAATTTAAAAATTTTTGTTACCTACCTCCTCTCTTGAAATCTCTCTTTCAAACATTATGACAGGGAGCTTTACAGCAACACTATAAGTGGAACAATTCCCAGTGAACTTGGGGATTTAGCAAATTTGGTCAGCTTGGATCTTTACTTCAACAACTTATCTGGATCAATTCCTGGCTCATTGGGAAACCTTCAGAAATTGCGTTTCTTGTATGATTCCTCTTCTCTAACCAGCAATTTTTGCCTTAAAAGTTCAGCCTTCTCTTTTCAAATTGCTTGCGTATCTTTCTTTTGTAATGCTTATCTGTGAGCTTACTCATTGATAGTAGGAAGGCCACATGTAGTGTTATGATGCTAGGGGATTTGGATGTGTTTCTGGAATTATAGACCTACTGTGGTCAGGCCTTCCAGTGCATGGTCTTTGGCAACATGATGGCTATATCCCTTGCATTGTGTTAAATGATTATCTTTATTTTTATTTTCCCATTGGCAATTTGAAGAAATTTAAATGTAAAAAGCTTGGTATCTTTGTTGTTTGGATGTTCTATTCGAGGAACGTTGAAGATATTTACTATTCACCTCAATTTCCTTAATCAGCATGTCCTGACATAGAGGCCAAACGATATATCAATTGATTGGGCAGGGAAAGAATGAGAAATAAGCAACAACTTGGCTACCTGTATCCTGTCTGACAAATCCACAGGGACAGTCTGCTTGGAAAAATCTTAGATCAACAAATAAAGATTTTCTATAATATCTTGTTAGAGATCCAGCAGGGTTTTGATCCAGACTATGAAGCAGGGACACAGACTTGAGACAACATGACAAAGCTATAAAGATATTACACTATTAAGTTAAAAAGTTTGGTATCCTGTCGTGTCCAAGAACATGTTTGTGTCGGACACCACGCAGACATGCTTATTTGTAGACATATCTGAGCAACATAGAATGTGGGGCATCAAATACTTGATGCCATGATTTTTGAAAAAGAGTTGCTGGATTTGCAGCTGAGGAAGAAAGTCGTAGTTCCTTTACAAGCTTGGTGCAGGAAAATGTTTTATCTCATCCATTAGAAATTCCTATTTTACAGATGGTTGGGTTAGGTTATGAATAGTTGGGGACAATTGGCTGAGCCCTTCTCTACCATTAGTGGTTGCAAAGTAGACTTCATCCATTCCATTTGAGAAACTTGCCATTGCTGTCCCCTTATTGTTACTTGGAACTTTGGAGATTTTTGGAGGAATGTAGGTGAACACATGGGAGCTGAGGGGCACGGGGTGGCAGTCTCCCATCATTCTTTTTTGCAATGGCTCCCATTTTTTTTGGTGGATTTGCTCTAAATTGTTGTTCTTAAATTACTCCTTTTGTGATTTGGAGTGGTAGAGGACTAGAAGAACAACAACAATCTCAGTCTTATTCCCAACAATTGAGGTCGACCATTTAAGAGATAAATATGAAAAAAAAAAGAAGAGAAAAGAGTGCTGGTTTAATTTGTGTGGATTCTCCTACAACACTCATTTCTATTCAAAGCCATCTTTTCATCTAAATCCTTAGCTATCATATCTTTATGGATAACTTGTATCCAAGTTTTTAGAGGTCTACCTTTACGTTTTATTAAATCTCCTAAATTTAAATTCTCGATTCTCCTAACTGGTGCGCTTTTGAGTTTTCTGTGCATAAGTTCAAATCATCTCAAATGACATTCTCACATTTTATCCACAATTGAATTAATTTTCAATTTATTACGAATCTCTTCGTTTCTAATATTATCTCTTCTAGTCTTGCCACACTTTCACCTAAATATTCTCATTTCTGTTACAGTCATTTTCTGTTCTTCTTGTTGTTTAATAGCTCAAAATTTGGTGCCATACAATAGTGTAAATTTTACCGCGGTTTTATAGATTTTTCTCTTCAAATGCAGTGGTATCGTACTATCGTAAAAAACTTTAGATGCCTTTCTCCATTTTATTGAACCTGCTTGAATTCTATAATTCACGTTCCCATTTGTATTGTCATCATTTTAAATGATGGAATCAAGATATCTAAAACGTTCACTTTTTAGTACGTCTTGCATTTCTAATCTAATCGTTTCTTTATCATTTTGCTGATTGTCGTTAAACTTATATTTCATATACTCAGTTTTCGACTTGTTCAATCTAAATCCTCTAAATTCCAGTATGATCCTTTATAACTCTAATTTAGCACTAATACACTCCCTAGTTTCATCAACAAATACTATATCATCTGTAAAAAGTATACACTATGATATTTCATTTTGGATGTTTTTTGTGATTTCGTTTATCATTATTGCAAAAAGAATGAGACTTAAAGTCGAACTTTGATGGAGCCTAATGTCGACAGGGTAGCTGTCGCTCAAACCCTTGCAAGTTAGAGCTCCCTCATACATATCTCTAATAAGATTAATGTATTTTAAGATCCCTTTTTTTATCAGTGCTCACCACAATACATCTCTAGAAATCCTATCATAAGTTTTTTCTAAGTTGATGAATACCATATGTAGGTCTCTCTTCTATGTTTTATATATTTCCATCAAATATCTTAACAAGTGGATTGATTCCGTGCTGGATCTTCCTGACATAATTCCAAATTGGTTCTAAGATACACTTATCTCCAATCTCAATCTATGTTTTATCACTTTCTCCCACAGTTTTGTGATATGACTTATAAGTTTAATTCATTTATAATTCAAGCAATTTTGTATGTCTTATTTATTCTTATATAGTGGTACAAGTGTACTCTCCATGCTTGGGACATTTTCTTGGTTTGCCAAATTTTGTTGAAAATATCCATTAACATTACTATACCAAATTCACCCAAATATTTTTATACTTCAATGGAAATGCCATCAAGTCGTATGATTTTATTATTTTTCATTCTTTTTAAGGTCTTTTTCACTTCATGAGAACAAATTTTACGTTTAAAATCTCAATTAATCTCTTCTACAAGTATCTCTATTAACCTCTTTTAAGGCTTTATTAGCGGAGATGAATGGAAATTGGGTAAGATGTAGGAGTGAGAAATACCTATTGAGGAAGGTCTTGATAGAGAGCTTCAATTTTTCCCATCTGACTGGAAGTGTAGTTTTACAACCTTCAGAATTAATATCTATCTAGCTGATTCTAATGAATCCTTGAAGTAACATATGCAGAAAAACATAGAGTGCCTCCCTGTACTTGTGAGAGATATCTTTGAAAATGGTCTAAATTTTGCATTACTGGCAAAATTACTGTTTCCTGTCCATGACTTTTGGTTTCAATATTTTCAAAGAAATCTGGTACATGACATGGACGGATTAGTTTGTGGACTGTGTTACATGGACTTTTTACTATATCAAGTTGTAGTTAGGTGGACTTGACACAACATAGTCCCTCTAACACTTCCAAATTATGGAAAATCTTTTGATTAGGTGATAAAAACTCTGTGCAGTTTTTCATGCCTATTAGAGATATCTACTTATTGCTAAAAATGATCCTTGCAAAGATAGATTCTCTCTCTCTCTCTCTCTCTCTCTCTCTCTCTCTCTCCCCCAAAAAAAATTGATCAAAGCTTATACACAGCTAGCATGTGCTGTTTCTAAATATTTGGAAATTTGAATTTTCTAAATTTCACTCCTAGGGATGAAAATTTTAGCCTAAAGGTAAAGTTGTTTACACCTTTAGTTATTGGATTTGATAACTGAAAGTGACCTCTTCTTAATAAAAGGAGGAAAGTCTCTCTGCACACTGTCCTCTTGGACTCCAAGTGCTTAGTGGGATGGTCTAAGCATTGAGTGACCTTTTAAATGTCACTTTTATGTGAACTAGAGGATTGTTGAATTGATATTGCAAGGTTGGTTTGTTGAATCATCATGAGTGTGACTTCAGGAGTTATAGGTGAAACTTATAAGAAAGTGATTTGATGAAAAATTTGAAAGGATGAGGGAAGTCTAGTAAGCACATGAGTAATGAACATGGTTATGGTTCTATAGTTTGTAAGGGATGATTGCATCGTGTGAATTTCATCATCATTTACTTCATCTCTCTGTGTTACTCAACATTCCAACCAGTGGACAGCATCCCAGAACATTCTAAATGTTTAACTGCAAACTATACCAATTGTGGTGATTCATTCCTAAACATGTGTCTATGGTTTCTTCTGTTAACTGCATTTTTTTTGCAAGGTCAGGCGTTTGAACAACAACACCTTGAGTGGAACTATTCCGAATTCCTTAACCAATGTCTACTCTCTGCAAGTGCTGTAAGTGTTCTTTCTGTAGCATGCTGAATAGAATTTTCTTCTTTTCACTTTTAGTTTCCTTCAATTTATGAAGATTCTCTTTATACAATTTGATGACCTACATCGATTTAAAATGTACATAATTGGAATATCTTTCTCCATGGAATGCAGGGATCTATCATATAACCATCTAACTGGTACAGTTCCGGTTAATGGCTCTTTTTCTCTGTTCACTCCGATCAGGTTTATTGCATATATCCCTTTTTTCTTTAACACTTCTCATTGAACCATAAAAATGCTTATATACATATCTTCTTGCTTGCAGTTTTGTTGGCAACTACCTGGCAAGTCCACCTCCTTCTCCACCTCCTCCACCCTCACCATCTACGCCACCTTCCTCTTCAGGTCTTTTTTCCCTTTTCATTGTGTGCTATAAGATGTAGAAATTGTCTTACATTATCTAAGTCTGGCTTCATGATTCACTGCGGTTCTTATATCCAATAATTGTGTTAGGAATCTTATAATTTGAGGAGATAATATTTCCTGGTGAATGAATGATGTAATTCCTTTTTAAATGAATTCTGGAACTTATTGGCCTTGTTATTAAGGTTTTTCTGTCTGCTGTTACTTTAACGGGGAGTTATCATGTCGTATTTTATGTTTATAAATCAGCATGACTACATGATGTTCTCCTAGTCTATTGTCATTTTTTTTTTCTATTTTATGAGAAATATAATGCAAGTGATCATACATCCATGATGTGGTCCCACTTACAAATGTAGGTTATTGTAGGTTTGGCAATCACTAGTCCAATATTAGTAGAAAAAGAACCCTGACATTTCAACATGTGGTTCGCTGTCTCAAAAGCTTTTTGGTTTTTATTCTAGAAAGGGTGGATAAGAAACATAACCAAGGCAGACTAATTGAGAATGGGCCATAGACCAAGATACGTTTCAGTCTGGAGCCAATTTTAACCTGAGAAAAAAATCTGCATTTTAAGCGATATTTTATGATGCTGGCTCTTCTTTCAGTACTTGTTGAATTGTTGGTTCCTACTTGGGGATCAGGGTTTTGATGGTTTATAGGAAGTGCTTAGGGAAAATAGGACAATAAAGTAGCAATAATTCTAGGGATTAGGCTTCCTAGGAATCACACTTTAAAAGAAGGCAACCACACCAACAAATAAGTGCTACTGGCCTCAAAGCCAAAAATTTTTCCATTCCTTTCAAAATGAGACTATAATGCTCTATTAGCTCCTTTTCTTGGCCATTGACTAAATTTACCTATGAAGCAAGCTTCCTTTAGGTACATAACTAATGAATCTATATATCAACAAATTCTAACTGGAGCCCACATAACTAATAGAAGGCATACAAAAACTATTGGATTCCCACTAAGGCCAACTAAAGTCCCATAACACAAAAGAACGCTTATCTGGTGTATAATTTGCATCACCCTCTAGTAGAGCCTTTGGCTTCTAGTGACTACATTGGGGTCATTTCTGTTAAGGGTGGCAGCCTTAGAGAGCTTCAAAAAGTTTGAACTATACTATGGTTGGGTGATTTTGGGCAAACCATGATGGGTTAAGCGACTTTTTACCTATTATTCCATCTGCACAATCATTTCACTTTAGTCCCCTCTATATAACCACCTCTCGTCTCTCTACAATGGAGAATGTTGGAGGAGTATCGAATATGTTGAGATCTACAATTCATAAGGGTGCCAATTATACTTGATGACCTCATAACTAAACATCTTTAAAGTTTTTTATAATTGCATCCCCTCCAAGAAAAAACTAATCTAGAGTAGTGTTGCTTAATTCACCCCCCTACGGTGTAATCCCATTGTTCGCATATCAGAATGGTAAAACCAATGTTCCCAATCAAAAAGATGAAATTAAATACAAAATTAGGTTTAGGAGTTGGAAAATTAACGGATTCAAGAAAAAATCATAAGAAATATGCTAGCTGGCGACGATTGGAGCTTGAAGAACAGAAGCTATGGAAGATTCCATTGATGACAAAGAAGAAGAATGAATGCAGTGGTGGAGTGCGGCTGTTGAAGAAGGAGAGACGCAATGAGAAGAGACATGGACATGTTGACATAGAAGAACAGGTGCGGTGGAATAGGTCTCTTGAATAGGAGGAGATGTGATTAAAGAAGAGGGAGAGACGAGTTGGGACTTAGGAGCAGGATGGGACTTTTGGGAAGCTAGAATGATTTTTTTTTTTTTTTTGGTTTAAATAAAGCTAATCTCATCTTAGCTGTTTGTCCTTTCAATTTATTTGTTTAAATAACAAAAGGAAATCTTTTTTATTCATTTAATGGACAGCAATGTAGTATGATGGTCTAGGAGATGTTAGAAGATTTAGAGGTCGATTGATAAACCAATATTTTAAAAAAGAAATATAATTTGTTAAGTGTCCATTTGGTAGGGCTTTTTTTTCGGCTTCTCTTCTCTTTATAAGCAGAAGCAAAAATTAATAACTTTTAAAATTAAGTTAAAAGTTGTTTGGTAATTTATTTTAAAAACAAACTTATTTTATAACTTTTAAATAAAGTTAAAAGTAAAAAGTGAAAAATTAAAAGTGAAAAGTAAAAGTTAAAAAAAAAGAGAGGATACGAGGGTAAATAAATTTATAATATGGATATATTTGAAATTTTATATTCTTTAAGTGAGGGTATAAACGGAATAAAAAAAATAAAAAGTTAGATTTTAAAAATAAGGAGAAGTAAAAGTTCATCCCAGGAGCTTTTACTTAAAAGTCACTTTTTGAATTTTTGTTCATAAAAAAAAAAGCTTTTCTTTTTTTAAGAGTTTTTTAAAAAACCCGTTTGGTGAGTCTTCTCCTTAAAAGGAGAAGAGAAGCTAAAAAAAAATTCTACCAAACGGTCTCTAAAAATATAAATATACAAGAATCTTTTAGCATATAAATGGCTATGAATATCTATTTTTTGTGCATATAAATTCAAGCGAATTAAGTTAGTCTAATACATCGCACTGCGAACTCGAAATGTGTACCAACTAAGCCTACCCACCCGTATAGTGAATTATCAAAATTAGTGTACCTCGTACTGAGACTCGTACCATGTACCGCAACGAACCACATATTATGCAACACTTGTCTAGAGTTTGCATAGGGGCAATGAACATGATTTCTATGTTAAACAAAGTTTTAGTCAAAAATGACTTTTAGACAAAAGTTTTGTAGTTATCTTGTAAATAATTGGCCTCAAGAACTCTAATTTCTGATGCAAAATGCATGAATTCTCTTTTTTAGTCAAAATGGTACTTGAGGTGTCTAATCATGTAGATGTCTCTTGTTAATTGATGGTGCCGGTGACTGTCTTGCACTGAATTACTTTATCTTGGGGCTTAAAGAATCCCTTGCTGTATATTCTAGAGCCATAATGTTGGCTTAGGGTGGCCACACTTTTATCTGAGGATGGATATGCTCTGAAGCATTTCTTTAAAAAGTGACTCTCAAATATTTTACAGAAACTTTCTTTCCCTGTCATTATTATGAGGATAAATTTGTATGGCCCTCATTATTTAGAAGAACAAGGATAGAAGTTTTGCTTTTAGAAATGTAGTCTGTTTGCTTTGTTTGGTTACTTGTTCTTTGTTTATTTATAGGAAAAATCCTCATCCTTCTCCTTGTAATGCTTATTTGCCTTTATGATGAGAGGTGTATCCTGTAAGTTTGCCTCTTGTGATGCCATTAGAAGAGTTTTCCCAGGCATGTTGAGCTGCATGGTGTCAGGGTTGTTCCTTGGATATACACTTTGAAAACCTTCTCTTTAAAAGATAATATTGTTTCTGAACTTGAGATGTGGTCTTACAGAATGGATGGATGAAAATGCTTTTAGAAGAGATCTCACTTTGGCACCATCCTTGTCTAGTTGCCAAACTTTGTGTGACTGTATAATTCAGAGTGTGTGTTGAGCCCAATGAGACCTAGTTTTTATTTGTTGATGTAACAGTGGGGAATAGGGCTACTGGAGTAATTGCTGGAGGAGTGGCTGCTGGTGCTGCACTTTTGTTTGCTGCCCCTGCAATGGCTGTTGTGTATTGGCGACGAAGGAAACCACAGGATCATTTCTATGATGTGCCTGGTTAGTGCTTTTTCTGGGTCCTTGCAATAAATATTTAAATGTTTTATCGTTAATATCATTGTTATTATAGTTAAATGGATTAGTAAGAATGATTATGATATTCTGGCTAATTGATTTTAGCATTTAATGACCTATACTTTATGTCTCCTTGCAGCTGAAGAAGATCCTGAAGTCCACTTGGGACAGCTTAAAAGGTTTTCTTTGCATGAACTACGAGTGGCAACAGATAATTTTAGCAACAAAAATATTCTGGGCAGGGGTGGATTTGGTAAGGTCTATAAAGGACGCCTCGCTAATGGTTCTCTTGTGGCTGTGAAGCGACTGAAGGAAGAGCGTACACAAGGTGGGGAGCTCCAATTCCAGACAGAAGTAGAAATGATCAGCATGGCTGTGCACCGAAATTTGCTCCGCTTGCAAGGCTTTTGTATGACACCAACAGAGCGACTGCTTGTTTATCCATTTATGGCTAATGGAAGTGTTGCATCTTGCTTAAGAGGTAATTTTAGTATTTTTCCTGGATCCCTTTCTTAGTAATTCCTGTTCGACACTGAAGCAGTAGCCTTCCCTAAGATAGTTCGATCTTAACACTGACGCTTGACTTCTGAGTTCATGTCAGACACTTTGGAAAAGATTAATAGCATGTGAGATATATGTAGTGTCACAGTTTAATCCCTTAATGAGGAATCTGAAAGTGAACAAAGTATAGTATGTAATGCCTTTGTGGTAGCTGTGTATAAAACACATACAATATGCAAAATCTCAATTGATACTAGAAGGTATTTGTTTTATTTGTCCATGTTATAACATAAGACCAGAGCAAAAAGTTTTATGCAACTTTTTTGGTCTGATTAACACCAAGTGCTAGCAATATTTTGCTTGGTCTATTTTATTTCTTGGGAGCAGTCAAAGTATAACAAAAAAAAAACATGCCAATAAATGAGTTGCTTACTTCTTCCCTAAATAATGTTTCAAGGTTCCCAATTCAATAGCTTTCTGTCTTACAAGATAGACTATATTTTCTAAGAAGGTGTTGTTAGGATGAGAAGGGTTCAAGAGTGATGCTCTCAATGCAACAGAATGCTGTAGTAATTGAATAATCAACTGGCAAGACTCCGGCAGCCACTTGATGTGTTGCCACCAATCAGAAGAGACTAACCTTGTTGATAAAGATTAGTTTGGATGAACTGATCAAATTGGACTGTGACTACTTGAACCAGTTGATGTTTTGTATACTGGTATGATTGAGAAGCCAAATATTTGGACATATATGTGGACCTTCCAGGTCCAACATGAAAGACTCTTAAGGTATTATGGTCCTTTCCCAGACCATAAAATTGCCAAAGATTTTATGGTCTTGAGCGATAAAGTCGGTGTTGCTTCAATTGTTGATCTATGTCATCTTTGGACTAAAATTCATACAACATGGCCACAAGATAGGCATCATTCATGCTCCACTATCATCAGCTATTGAAGTCTCAAAAGATAACTCAAAAATAGATTCAGTTGCATGGATAAATTCCTGCAACTCAATTACTTAAATGTATAATGAAGTCTTGGGTAAACTTTCATAAACACATTTTGTCCCTTCAAAGTCATGTTCAATTTGTACCACAGCTGCTAGGTGTGACCACCGAAGATTTTGGGGTATAAATTCATGTAAACCTTTCAAATATATAGCCAAGTCTTTGTTTAGTCATCAACAAGATTATAAAGCCCATTTATTTATATAAATTCATGCACAACTTGGATCATGGACTTTAGGGATTCTGGTGGTAGTAAGAAGATTACAGTTGGGGTGATGGTTTGGTGTTTATGGTGGGGGTGGAACTCTCAAATCTTTAAGAACCATGCTGTTTCTAGTGATCTTTTGCGGGAAAAGATAATTTTCTTATCTTCTCTTTAAACATGAGCCATGGATTCCATTTGGTCTACTCTTCTAAGGATATTTGTGGGATCGAAATGCTCTATCATTCTGTTCTTTTGACTCTGTAGAGGATGCCTCATCCCATACTATATATTTTATACATTTTCTTATATTATAATATCTTCTTTTTCTATTTACCAATAATCTATATATATATATATATACACACACACACACAGATATTATTTATCACTAGTATTTTAGGCATCAAGGTATGATGCGTAAAGGATTCTAGGTATGAAATTTGCATTCAAATTTTATGCCCTTGTGCTTAGATTGATTAGGATCTTTAATGGCCTGAGAAAGTTGACATAGTTCTTCCTACTTAGATATTGTCACTAGTTAGTGTTTTAAGTTGCTCAGTGATGCAAAATTCCCTTACATAGGCACCACTCCTTAACTATGTCTGTCATCATTTTAAACCGAAGATGTTCTTCTTTAAGAGTCTATAACAAAGATCTAAGACTCCCTTAACATGGAATAAAATCTGTAGACCCTGATAAATAGCTCAGAAACTCAACATTGCATGAGATAGAATGCCTTGACCCAGATAAATAGCACAAAATGTCAAAACTAATAGGTTGTTATGAAATAATAGTGAGTCAAAATGAAATAGATAAAAATATAAAATGACTTGGAGTGGGAGAGTCAAAGTCGAAAAGAGGATTCCTCACTTCTTTCTCTCATTCAAAACCGTGCATGAGACTTTCATCTCGCATGGCTTCATCAACAATCACTGTCCTGCTATGCATCCAGCATTTTCCTCGACTATTAACTTGTGCTTTTCATGGATTACATCTTTGCCACTCTTAAGGGACGCCCCTTTTCTTGGCAAGTGCACTATTAATTTGTATTACATTAAATCTTTTAACTTGTGAAGGGCCACTGGTTTAAATTTTCGGTGATTCCTTTGAAATCTGACATGTTTCTCAAATTAATGCCTTTATGATCTTTGTTCAGGTATATATAGGCCCAAACTTGAATGCCTGAAAATTTCACTTTGCATTCACCATCAACAAGGATATCACAAGTTTGCATTAGGATCTTTTTACTAGGTGTTCTGATTCTTATTTCTGCACTACAGAGCGTCAAGAGTCACAAGCCCCTCTTGATTGGCAAATACGTAGACGAATTGCACTTGGATCAGCCAGGGGCCTCGCCTACTTACATGATCACTGTGATCCTAAGATTATTCACCGTGATGTGAAAGCTGCAAATATACTCTTGGATGGAGAGTTTGAAGCAGTTGTTGGTGACTTTGGGTTAGCCAAACTCATGGACTACAAGGATACTCATGTAACTACTGCAGTGCGTGGCACTATAGGGCATATTGCCCCAGAGTACCTCTCTACTGGAAAATCATCTGAGAAAACTGATGTTTTCGGGTATGGGGTGATGCTTCTTGAACTCATCACTGGGCAGAGGGCCTTTGATCTTGCTCGTCTCGCAAATGATGATGATGTTATGTTGCTTGATTGGGTAAGCTTATTGTCATATATTTTCTTGTTCTCATCATGTTTAGTACCACAGTAGAAGATCCTCCTGCTAGTAAATTTCAAATCCATAATTGATTGGAGAACAAGAGTGATTTCACTTCTGTTTTGTAATGTTAACTAACTAGGTCTTTAGATGTCATATTAGCCCTAAGTTAACAGCTTGGGTGACCCAAAGAAAAGGTCTATCCTTCGCATTAAGTCTGCCTTATCTTATTATGATTGCCACCGTAGTCATTAAATGCTGTTGGCAAACTAGAATAATCAGTTTAGTTCCTGGTTGCCTTGCAAGTTCTACTTTCTCATGATATCTGCATGTTCAATGCTTCAAAAATATGAGAGAGAAATCATAATGTATGCCATATGTGGTTAATTGATTACTATGAATATTGCAAAGTTGGTGATTGGCCTTTGCTTTTTGCAATTGTATCTAGAATGCATATTTAATAAGTGCCATGCGAGCATGTTTACTTGTATATGTACTCTTCCATATTGTGCTTTGAAGGGGTGCCAATGAATACTTTTTGTCAAAAATTTGTGGGGGCAAAAGGTTATGGAAATTTGTGTAGCTATGGGGCCACCACTATTTGGGATAATGAGATCGGATGGGTAAGTATTATGTTCAAATATGCAATTAAGTATATCTACCTTTTCTCTTTGGAGGAGGGGGTGGGAGTTATTAGAAGAGTTTGATGAGAAAGAGTGGTGCCTCCAACAAACTTATGTGTCTTCACACGTGGCCAGGCAAGGATTCACTTTACTCCATTACCGCAGGATGTCTTGACCTCAGGTTTATTGACAAGGAGATTGAGCATACTAACAGTCCACCATTTAGTTCAGTGTTACATGTACATACTTGTATTTATTGTAGTCCATTTACTTTTTCCTTTTTATAGTTTGTTTTTGTAAGAGCATAAATACAAGGACTAAATTGAACAACAAAGTAGCATAGTTGAGTCATGTAATGTGCCCTCTTTTCTTTCTTTTTGTTTTTGTGTTGCCTTTTCATTTGTTGTTTGTTTGATTACTTCCACCAATGCCTTCTTTTAGTATAGTTGACATAAGTGCTAAAATGGACCAAAATATAGAAGCAGATGAACTTTTTAGATAATGACATTACAGTACAGGTTGTCATTTGTGTTCGAGTCTCTGCCTCTTTCTTGCAAATTTAAAAGTTTAGCCAGTTCAGCAACTCTATCTTCCTCCCTAAGAAGTTATTTAATCATCAGGATTTAAGTACACACTCTTCTTGCTTAGGAACATTATTTTTAGGCTTGATGAGGAATCATATACTTTTTTCAAGCTCAAAAGTTGATCCGTCCATTAATTTCAGGTGAAGGGACTGCTAAAAGACAGGAGGTTGGAAACACTTGTGGATGCAGATTTGCAGGGTAATTATGTGGAGGAGGAGGTGGAGCAACTGATTCAAATAGCATTGCTTTGCACACAAACATCCCCGATGGAAAGGCCAAAGATGTCAGAAGTTGTGAGAATGCTTGAGGGCGATGGCTTGGCTGAAAGATGGGAAGAGTGGCAACAGGAAGAAATTACTCGCGAGCACTCTTACATGCACCTTCCTAATACAGACTGGATTGTCGACTCCACTTCCAATCTCCGCCCTGATGAATTATCAGGTCCTAGGTAACTTTTTCCGCCCTCCATGTATACATAAATTTTATACTGATGGAGGACCCGTTTTGTATTTATAAAAGAAAAAAAAAAAAATTGTGTATCCAGTCACACTTGTGCATATGATTTTTCATTTTTCTTTGCTTTTCTTAGCATTGTATTCTTACAGCCAGTTTCTTAACGGTTTATAAGATTACCCGCATTGTCTTTAGTTTGTAGATTACCCGCATTGTCGATACCACGGGATGGACATAAGGTGTAATTTTAAGCACCAAGTTAGTTTCTCTTACATAATCTTGTTTTCTTGTGCGATGCCTGAGGAGACAAGACCCAGCTTTCTTCCTATTATGTATGTTAGTTCCAAAAGGTTCAAACAGCTGTTGAAAATAGTATTAACTCTTTACATATTTCTCTCTCTCTATTTGATGTTTGAAATCGGGTATACTATGCACCAGGGTTTTGAAAATTCATGAATGTCAACTTTCACCTAATACTTGTGCTCTCATTTACAGTAAGCTATTGATATATCAATGAACCCAGGGCACTGCTCTATTCACTAGACAGATAAAATGGCTAGAGAGAAGAAAATTGGCTATGGCCACACCACACATACATGAGGGATGGGGAAAGCGGGGAAAAGGTTATTATTTTTTAAAAATTTTTGTAAGCAGCACATTTGATATGACAAATTTATTAATAAAGGTAAAAAAGTATGTTCTCGTTATCTTTCATTATGTCTTTTAATTCTTCATGTATAATATTGTCCATCTTTTCGTAAATCTCTCCCATTTGAGGTCCTTGGCTGGACATAAATTACTGAGGTTCTGAAATTTTCATTAGATATGGAGTCCCCATCGTCCTTGTCCTTTCATCTCCACATAGCTAAAGTACAATGTTTTTAAAATCAGATCAGACCGATCGGTTTGATCGAAACTATTTTATAGTTCAGTTCGATTTTCATTATTAAATCTGATAAAGTCAAATATAATCAAAATAATTTAAAATCAGTCAAAATCGGTTAAACAGATAAATCATTCAAAACGGTTCAAAAAAATTTAATTTATTTTATCTGATGAATTTGGTTATTTTATAATTTCATTTGATAGCATGTTTTGATATTTATGTGTTGTTGATGGAATAAATTTATTTTTTTTATAAAAATATATGAATTTTATTTTATTTTAAAATATATAATATTAAAATTATATATATGATATTACGGTGATATCATTTGATTTATAAAATGATCCGATCAATTCGATCAATGAATCTATGAACCAGTAGATTAGTCAAATCATTTACCGATTAGATTGTAAACATCTACCATGTGTATACTAAGTATCTTTTACAAGAGTCAAATCCTTCTCTCGCCTTGTCATGAGATGGAGCCTTCTAACCTAAAACATCACATAAAATTCCATTACCAAACAAATCCCTACAAATTTTCATGTCAACCATACCCCTTTCCACCACCCTAAAAGCTTCTTCGATGGCTTTGACATATTAATTATTTGATTTTATGATTAATCTTAAAATTTTCAAAGATAAATACTCTAAATCTTTCGGTCACTTGTATTCTTTTTACTCTTTTTATATAAATATTATTTAAATTAATGTGTTAAAATTTTAAAAAATATGTTAGAAATAAAAGTTTACATGCATAATGAATTGTAGATGCATATTTTTGCTCCTCCATAATTTTTGCTTGTAGAGCACCGATCACTTTTAACTTTAGCATATAGTGACTTGAACTTGTTATTTGAGAATTCTATCGTCTCTTAACCTATCTTTTACGATACGATATCTAATGATAAATAAAATTTTATCGATCATAAAAATTTGACGATCATAAAAATTTGACGATTTATATTAAATTTCTCGATCTCATAAATTAGTTCATTTATAATCAATAAAACCTTATTAATTTTTTATTTTTTTATTATGCACAGATTTTAATTTGAAATTGATGAGAGAATTATGATCATCAGATTATTTTTTGAAAATAAAGATAAAATAATATTTATTATAAAGAATTTTTTTTTTTACCTTATTAGTGATAAAGATAAAATAATCCCGATTTATGATAATACAATAACAACAATCTATATTTTCTATCTCAAAATTTGAAATTGGCCATATGAGAGACAAATATCGAGAGAAAAAAAAAAGAAAAAAGAAGATTGATTTTGTTTGTACGGATTCTCCTACGTTATTCATTCCTATCTAAAACTATTTTCTCAACTAAATCCATAATTATCATATTTTTACGAATACATTACATTTAAATTTTCAAAGACCTATTTTTACGTTTTATTAAATTTCTTTTATTTAAATTCTTTGCCTCTCTAACAGATACGTCCTTAGATCTTTGTTGTACGTGTATAAACCATCTTAAATGGTACTCTCACATTTTATTAACAATTAAACTAACTCTCAATTTATTACGTATTTCAATATTTATTATAAAATAAGAGATTATTATAAGTAGGAAATTTTTTATCACATAAATCTTTATTTACCATTTACTGTGCTATAGAATTTTGTTGTTATTTGACTTAATGTTGTTTCCTTGGCTGAAGCACCAGCTTAGGGGCTTCTGCTTTTTCGTCACTTGATTCTTCAATATTTTCAACCTGAGTTCCTTTGCTCATTCATCTTCTGGTCTTTTTCTTTTCTCCAAATGTCATAGTTGCTCCAAGTTAGGGTTTTTTTTTTTTTTTTTTCAAAGAAAATTCTAAAGAAATGCCTCCCTTGCTTATTTGTGTAAAAGAATTTTATTATGTTAAATATTTTGCCAAACTTAAGAATTTGAATATATATATATATATATATATATATATATATATATATATATATATATATATATATATATATATATATATATATATATATATATATATAGATATTACATTTGCAAAAAAGGATAAAAAACAGAAGTAATTTCAGAAAGGGGGAAGCTGGAAAGGCATTGTTGAGTATTTTCATGGTACTCATGATGCGAGAAATTGAAAAAAAAGAACCAATATAGGATACCCAAAAGATATACGTATATATCTATATCAAGTAGTCAAGCCTCTAAGACTTTAATCAGTCATAACCGTACATATCATCATGAGATGCATGGTTTCAAAAGAGGATCATAATAGTTAAGCTTCTAAAGCTTTAACTAGTCAAAACGGTACATAGGTATCATGATATACATTATTTCAAAAAGGAGAGTATCTATAAACTCCTAAACAAAAGAATCTACTGGAGGATTACCCATGGTCGTATCTGGGTTCGCCTAAGCGTCCTCCTGAGTTGTAACATACACGTGGGCCAGTGCCCTCGGCTCCTATAGTGAAGAGCCTAGTGCAGTGTTGCTCCCGGCTGTAGTCCATGGAACGGTGTGTACTGAGTGTGCAGGTATTCCCTGCTGACCTATCCATGGTCCACCCATGTGTGTCTGTGACACCTGACCTCTGAAACTTAGGTCAGGACAAGTATTCCAAATGTGTCCTTGCTTCCCACACTGGAAGCATCTAAAGGGAGCTCCGCAAGCTCCAAAATGACATCAGCCGCAGTCGCGACAAATAGAATGATGCTGTGCTATGGACTAGCTAGAGGCACTAGGGGCCTGTATTTTAAAGCTCTAGGGACGTGGTCCCTGTCCGAACTGTGTTGATGTAAAGTGAGAGGGGCTTCCCTAAAAGTTAGAAGTCCTACCCCACTTTGAGCTCTGGCTCGTCTGGGTCTCAACCCTCTATGGTCCTACTAGGACTCCGTAAAATATCTGCGGTCGAACTCCCTCAAGAAGTCCTCCTACCGCAGTGAGTCAATAGCCTCCCACCAAGTGAGGGCATCACCGTTAAGGAGTCTCTCAACAACTCTCAATCTGAACTCCTCTGACAATCCCACATCAGTAAGGATCCTGCGAATCCTATAGATCCAGTGCTTCGCCGCTACGGCATCACCAGATCCTGAAAAGTCTGTGCATCTGAGCTGTCGTAACTCTGTCACCAACTGAGTAAGCTCATGGATGCGTCTCAAAGTAACCGAAATCTCATCGGTCGAAGCAAAAACATAAGGACCGGCCACCGGAGGAGTAACCGGTGTCGTAGGAGCAAGTATGGCCGCAGGTGCGGTCGCTGGAATCTATGGTAGAGGTGGTGGCATCTGCACCCCATATCTACTAAGCCACTCCTGCCACTGCCTCAAGGCGTCGAGTGGTGGTGGAGGAATCTCAGCTGTAACAGCCGGTGGAAGTGCTGAGGGTGGCACTAGTGAAGGTGCGTGAGTAGAGGAAGTATCCTCTGGTACTCGTGAAGTCTCGAGTGCCACAAGTGCATCAGACACTGAGAGACTCTCTAGTGGTGCACCGCGCCTACTACATCTAGGCGGCATAGTTCTGCAAATAGAGCATCTTTTCATTAAGTGGAAATCAAGGATTAGGGTTAGTTACGGAGTAACTAACCCCCTAAAAAGAATTTGAGTTATGAATCAAAACATTCGAATCCAATGGGAGGTGTACCACTCATACACCTGCATAAATGCCTCAAATGATGGTAATGGAACCGTGGCTATAATAGCCGGCTGGGAAAGTGCTAGAAGGATACACATGATGAGGAAACATCCTCGGGTATTTTAGGTATCTCAGGTACAAATCTAGTACCTCGCCTAATAATTATAATCTTACAAAGGAAGACCTTAAATTAGAAATGATTCAAAGATTAGGGTTAGTTACGAAGTAACTAACCCCCTAAATGAATAAACTTATCAGTTTAAGAACTGATAAAACCAATATGCTAAGTTACATACGCACCGTATCTAACCCCCTAAAAATAATAACTCATATGCCTAAAACCGTTGTACTGGGATCTCATGACTGTAATGAAACTCTCATATGCATTGAAGACTTTAAATGTACTTGGGAAGACTTTCAAACTATTTTATTAAACACAGCTCTCAACCAAGAGCTCTGATACCAACCGAAACTGTCACGCCCCGAACCGGGAATCGTGAACAGTCGCCCGTTGCCCTGGATACCGGCTGTATTTCTACAGAAAATCAGACAGAATCTCCCCATAAATCGGAGGTCTCCCAATGTAAAAATAACCTGTATAAACCTGTATAATTCAAAATCATTCTGAAAATAAATCAAATGGCCATCCCGGCCTCTCCAAAACCAACAACTCCCAAAGCCGACATCCAGAACAACGCAAGGCTATAAAATCTATCAACAACCCTAACCACAGACCTCTACTGTCATGCCCAACTAGAGCATGAGCAGCCGCCACACCAAGCGGATCTCAATTTATACAATTTACAATAATTTTCCCAAATATTATTCAAATACGTGCAATTGCCTCAATGCAAATGAAATATGAGAGTTTCGTAAATAAATATATACACATCCCAAAATAAGTACACGGCCAACTAAGGATCTCAACAAGACATCGCAGGGTCGAAATAAAATACGAAATTCATCTTTCAAATTTAACTAAAAATCTCACCGTCGTGAATCACCAAAATCCATCATCAAGCTATCAAGCCTCTAGAGCCAAATGCGTTGCCCTAGCACCATAATCCTGTCTGGGGAAGGAAAGAGGAGGGGTGAGTATTCAGGGAAGAATACTCAGTGAGTGAGTGGGTCAATGTAATCGTGTAATATGGAGTGTGAAACTGGAGTGTCAAAGCATAAGTATACAAATCATATTTCAAATCATCATGCTTTTCATTTCAACAATGTTTCATTTGCACGCATTATCAAGTCAAATATGTATCCAAAACACTGTCATTAAAATCATAGAGCTGTCAGCCGAAAATGTCCCGGCAGAGGTCTACTACGACCTATGACAGGCGCACCGGGGGTGTTATATGCGATTTTATTTAAAGTGCTCTCTACCCCGGCGTTGACGACGAATCTCGTCCAGGTGCTAGACTTGGAGAGTGTATCCAAATCCTCCCCTTTTCGGGTTCAACCTGGCTAGTACCGTGTCGTAAATATCATCTCGACAACTCGTGGGATACCCCAGGCCTAGGCATATCCGGACGCCACCCAAGCGCCTCTCACGGTGTCCTTCGTAGCTACGGAACAATACATATCACAGCCCTGAAGGCCAATATCAATATCATATCAAACATGTGCCGTAAATCAGGTTCACAAACCAAATGCAACATATATCATAAAATGACACATTTTACATTTCAACCATATGGATGCATATTTTCATAATTCAACCAAATTTTTGGACACTGCATCGGCTCACGAAAATCATTTCCAAAACTAGTCAAAACATTTTAAGCACACGATAAATCATATTCATTTATCAAACTGTTGTAAAACATGGTTTACATATTAAATGAAAACATTGAAATAAAACCCACTCACAGTTTTGGGGAGGATAGCGCACTCCCTAATAAAACCACAATACGTAGAACAAAGCTCCCCTCAATCGAATCACCAAACAAGTATGAAGGCAAACCGTCCACAGATTTCACACCTGCGCAGTCATGGGAAATAAGCTATAACTTCTGCTATACAAGTCCGAATCAGATGGTTCTTATCTCAAATTAAACATAAGACCTAGACCTAAAACTTTAGTGTTTTGGTCTAATAGTGAGTCAGATCAGAAAAGGTTGCTAAATGAGTCACAAGGTCACTACTAAAAACAGGACAAAACAGAAATTTTTTTGTAAATGATCTAACTTTGAAAATCCACTAAAAATTCAACTCATCTCCAAATCAAACGGGCCATATCTCAGGATGTCTAAAATCCAATGCAGAAAACCTCATATCATTTGGAGTTATGTTAAGGAAGTTATGATAAAAAGAGTACATATTGTCCCAATGTCTAAAATGCATGTATTTTCCTTCCAAATTTCTCATGCCATATCTAAGTTGTTTAGGTCACTACCTTAACTCCATATGTTTATTTATACCTACAACAAGTCTCTAAATGTACAAAAAAACACTCAAACACTATTACTAATTCAAGCCAAATTCTGCACATGTTTGCTTCCCATTTCCATGCCATAATGCATACATTTTCACACCACTTACATACAAAAGTCTGCACACTTTTGCATCTCATTCATATGCCAAAACACACATAATTTCACACCATTTTCATACTAAAAATCTGCACATACATAGGTTCAATTAAGGACATATTTTTGTACTCAAACCAAAGCTAAAAACAAGTCCAAACTTCCTGCACATAAGACCATGCCTCCAACTCACTCAAAATGCCTCAATTTCACATACACATAGTCAATAACACACCACATTTCAATGCCAAAAACACAAGTACATCAAATCCACATTTTAACACTCAAAATCACATTAAAACCCATCAAATTTCATACTCAAAGTTCTAAATTTTTCAGTACATGTTTCTTTAAGGTTTCTCCCCTCAATATGTGCTCATTTAAGACTTAAATCAATCATTTACACAATCACCTTTCTAGATTCTCATTTCATCACTTTCATTCCATTTATAAACAATTAATCAAATCAAAATCAAGCCTGATTCAATCCTAAAACCAATCAAAATTGGAATACGCTTAAAATAAATAAATTTCCTACGAACTGGATAATCTTTGAAAAATCATACACTTTTCAATTCTCATCCGATTTCTTCAAACCATATGTCATTTTAAAGGTATTGAAACCTATTTTCATAATATAGAGATTGTAATTGAATTACCTATATGCAACATCAACCATAATGTAAAACAACACATCAATCCTTAAACTCAAATCCCAAATTTTGACTGTTTTCATGCATTCATCAATTTAAACTCTAAGAGCAGTCATTCTAATCAAGTCAACACGATTCTATCATCTAGAACATTCTCTTTCCATATCAGACACTAGACTCAACCTTAATATTCAAACATAGAATTTCATAAATGCATTCAGATCAAATCTAAATACATCCCAAATATATAAAGATCTCTCCATCCTAGATTCACTTAATTTATCGAAGAAATTTGCATTTTACCTCACTAAGGGTTTTCGGATCGCAGACCTAGCTTCTAGTCACCAGTGGATTCAAGCTCAAACCTGTGACAAATGTCAATTTGCAGCAATCATTAGAATTTAACCAAACTATTAAGAATATTCAAACCCTAGAATCAAAATTGAAAAACCTATGCTTACCTCAGCAGAACTGTGATCTAGGATTTCCAGAATTCTACTGTCTGCGACCTAAGGTAACCTAAATTTACTGCTCCTGTCGGCTTGGGCTCTGCGACAGTCGCACAAGAGGGTTGCAGCGGCAAAGAACACCGCACGCAAGTGAGCAAGGGAGAGAGGCAACCGACAGCGTGCGCTGGAGAGAGAGGAAAGAACTCTGTCACGCGCGGGAATGGCTGCCAAAGGGAGGTTTCAACCGCGGGAGGTGGAGAGAGACAGGGGGTTTTCGCGCAGGAGAGAGAGACAAAGAGATGCTGTGAGGTGGCGCGATGGTGGTTGCGGTGGCGGAGAACCGCGAGAGAGAGAGAGAGACTCGCGAAAGGGAGAGAGTGGGACAGCGAGTGAGAGAGAGAGCAAAATAGAGAGATAGAAGGTGATAGAGAGAGGTGGCGGTGGAGAACCGTGGTGGCGGCCGCTTGCAGCGGTGAGAGAGATGAGAGGCCGAGAGTGCGAAGGAGAGTGAGCGAGTGAACACGAGAGAGGGACAGAGAGTGAGTAGAGAGAGATAAAGAGAGAATAGAGAGAGAGAATGCGGTGTGGGGCGGCGATCAGCGACGGCGGCGGGAGAGGGTGAGAGACGAAGAGGCGGAGAGATGGAGAGAGAAGGAAAGAGAGAGAAAGATTAGGGCTTTTAGCCCTAATCTTTATTTGGGCAAAACGCAGCGTTTTGCTGCGTTTTGTCCCACCTTCTCTCTTTTTTTTTATATATAAATTAATAAATAAATAAATAATTATCAATATATATATTATTATATCCACTTTCCTCTAACGTATAATTTCGTAGAAATAAGATTTACTGCGAATTACGAACGCAGCATTTTAAAATATACCGAAAATTCAAGTTTAATACCCCAAAATCGAAAATCAATATAAAATTTAAAATTTTTCTATATCTATATATATATATATAAACGGAGAAAATATTTTTATTAATTTCAAATACAGGAGTACAATACGGACATCGTAGTGTCAGTGTTATATTACAAACATAAGCCTACTTAATATTAACACAAGTTGGCTTGTCCCTCACAAATTTCATAATCACAAGCCTACTTAACATCATCTCAAATCTAGTTATCAAGCCTTGCCAATGGGAAAAATCTCTTCGTCCTACATTCAAAGAGATTTGAACCCATGCTTTCCATGTCACCAAAAAAAGAGTTTTCTATTACCAAACTATTCAATCCTTTGAGAATCATATGGAAGAACAAATTAAAAATTCAAACATTGAAATTTTTGATGTTACCCTCCAAGTCTAAATCAGTTACAACCGATCTCTCCCGATATTTCATAAATAAAAATTTAAATAAAAATTTTCTAATATCGAATTTTTCGGTGTTACATTTTTAGTCATAACTATCCGTTGATTCTAATAATAATTATTTTTAGAAATAAATTATTTTTTGAAAATGAAATTATTATTATTTTTCAGTTATAATTATTTGTTGACTCCAATAATAATTATTTTTTTAAATACAATTATTTTTCAAAAATAGAATTATTATATTTATATATTTTATGGATATTTGTATTCTCTTTCTTTTTTTGGTCACAACTATTTGTTGATTTCAATAATAACTATTTTTTAGAAATAAATTATTTTCTAAAAATAGAATATTTATTATTATTTGAATCAAAGATGCTAAAGGGCATAATCATAGCTATTCAAAAGTTATCTTTATTTGTTTACAACAATAAGCACAATTCGCATCCTCATTTTTTTTTTCATCACAACTATGTGTTAATTCCAACAATAAATTATTTTCCAGAACTAAATTATTTTTTAAAAATCAAAATTATTATTATTTTTTGAATATTTGCATCCTCTTTTTATTAATAACAACTATTCAATAATTTTAATAATAATTATTTTAGTAGAAATAAATTATTTTTTGAAAATAAAATTATTATTATTTTTTAAGTCAGATATGCCCATTGGTATAATTCCACCTATTCAAATGTTTGTTAATTATAATAACAATTATTTTTAAGAAAAAATTGTTTTTTGAAATTAAAATTATTGTTATATTGTATGAATATTCGAATCCTCTTTTTATTTGAGTCACTTACTATTCATTAATTTCAATAATAATTATTTTTTAAAAATAAATTATTTTTCAAAAATAAGATTATTATTTTTTGAATATTCATAATCTCTTTTATTTTAGTCACAACTATTTGTAGATTCCAATAATAATTATTTTTTAGAAATAAATTATTTTTTGATAATAAAGTTGTTATTGTTTTTTTGAACCAGAGATGTCCAAGAGCATGATCACAACTATTCAATTTTTTGTTTGTTCACTACAAAATTAAAGCGTTGAGATGATGGTAACATTTATAGGCGGTGACATGTAGCGACCGTTTTTTATGGCGTATAGCAACACTTGCGATGAAACCATTAAGAAATGTATATATTTTATGACGGTATAATGTTATTCTTTAGGAAAAGTTTAGTAATCATCAGTAAAGATTTGACAACCGTTTATAAAAAATGATATTGAATTTTTACTGTAATTATTTGTGGTCAGTTAATATAAAACTTTTACAGACAGTTTGAAAACAATCAGTATATGACCATTTTTACTATCTACCTAACCATACCATCTGCATAAATTCTACATTTATACTAACTCATATATTATACAGTCTTTAAAAGTTATGTTCAATTCAGACCTTATCTTTTGTGGTCAGTAAATAAGGTAAAGTTTTAAAAACGGTTTGAAAACAGTCTCGATATGATTACTTTGACTCATTACTTAAGCATATCATCTTCATAAGTTTCACTCAAATCTGATTATTATTTGTGGTAAGTAAATATGACAAAATTTTAGAGACGGTTTGAAAAATGTCTCTAAATAACTCTTCTTTACTATCTAGTTAACCATACCGTGGACATAAGTTGTATATCTATACTAACTTATTCATTTTACAGTCTTTAAAACTTATGTTCAATTCTGACGCTTATCATATGCGATTAGTAAATATAGCCGAGTGTTAGGAACTGTTTGAAAATAGCCACGATCACTACAATGTATAGTAAAAAAAGTGGGTGAATCTTAAATAAAATGTAAGTAACAAAAATATGAAAAAATAGCGGGTAATAAAAAAAATATATAGTAAAAAAAGGCGGGTGAATAATAAAAAAATGAGCGGGTAAGTAAGTGGGGTCTTTAAAAATTTGTTTTATAAAAATTTGTTTGTGAAAATAACGTGCACATATCCATATGCTGTAATGAAAGTTATAATGTATGCTAACAAGCCGTAATAAGTGGTAATAATAAATGGTAACTAGTGGTAATATGACTATAATGTATGTAATGAGTTGTAATAAGTGGTAATATAATTCATGATAATAAGTTGTAATAAGTGGTAATATAATGTATGGTAACGAATGATAATATAATGTAAGGTAATAAATTATAATAAATGGTAACAAATGGTAATATAATGCATAATAATAAATTGTAATAAGTGGTAATAAAATGTATAGTAACAAATGGTAATAAGTGGTAATATAGAACAATTATTAGTTGTCATCAGTAAATGTGGCACTATAGGTAGGGGTAACACATCAATCTAAAAATATATAAATCGATTTCACAAAATTAAAAATATATAAAATATAAAAATATAAAAAAAATATATCAAAAATTTTTTTCAATATTAACAAATATTAAAAGTTTCCATTGAAAACATATATAATATAAAAATATTAAAAAATGCTCTTTAAAATATAAAAACATCTATAAAATAAAATTTTAAAAGCCATTAAAAATATTAAAATAGAATATAAAATCAATCATTTTTAATATATTTTTAATATTCTTTCAAAAATTTTTATAAAATCAATAAAATTATGGTTCTTGATAATACTATAAAATTAAATAATGTATATAAAATAAATAATATATTTGAAATATAAAATTTATATCTATAATGTCATTTTAATTTAATAAATTAATAAATTAAATAAAAATTGATAACAATAAAAAATAAATTTTTTTTTATAAAATTAATAAATTAAAATAAATTACATTATAAATGTGAAAATATATAATAAAAATAGCGAGTAATGAAAAAAATGTATAATAAAGAAGGTGGGTGAATAATAAAAAAAAAGCGGGTGAATCTTACAAATAAAATGTAAATGACAAAAATATGAAAAAATAGCGGGTAATAAAAAAATGTATCTAATAAAAAAAAGGCAGGTGAATAATAATAAAAAAAAGTGGGTGAATCTTAAATAAAATGTAAGTAACAAAAATATGAAAAAATAGCGGATAATGAAAAAATATATAGTAAAAAAATGTGGGTGAATAGTAAAAAAAATCTTGGGTAAGTAAGTGAGGTTTCAAAAATTTGTTTTGTAAAAATTTGTTTGTGAAAATGACGTGCACATGTCTATTTGCTGTATTGATAATTATAATGCATGCTAACAAGTAGTAATAAGTGATAATAACAAATGGTAACTAGTCTTAATATGCTCATAATGTATGTAATGAGTCGTAATAAGTGGTAATGTAATTCATGATAATAAGTTGTAACAAGTGATAATATAATATATGGTAACAAATGGTAACAAATGGTAATATAATGTAAGGTAACAAGTTATAATAATTGGTAATATAATGTATGGTAACAAATAGTAACAACCGGTAATATAATGTACGGTAATAAATTGTAATAAGTGGTAATAGATTGTATGGTAACAAATAGTAACAATGGTAATATGATGCACGGTAATAAGTGGTAATAAATGGTAATACGACTATAATATATGGTAACAAGTGGTAATATAATGTATGGTAACAAGTGATGATAAGTGGTAATAAGTGTATGATATGAATGTGTTTAACAATTCACGAAAACTAGGATTTAATGATAAAAATTTAATTTGAAAAATTAAAGTTTAAATTAAGTTGAGGCAAACGTATTCATCTTCTTGGTTTCTTTCGACACGATTTTTATTGTAACATATTAATTTAAACTAAAAAATTAAATATATAAAAAAATTATCTTAAAATTAAAAAATTATTATTTTTTGGTAATATTAATTTTATGATTTTTCATTTTTCTTCTAATATTAATTTTTGGTATTATTTTTCGTCTTATTTTTGTAATTTTTTGTAATATTTTTTTTTTGAAAAATTATTTTTTAATATTTTAATATTCTAAAAATACAAAAGAACAAAAAAACATAATAACTAGCAATAAAATATAGTAGTAGTAACATATAGTGATAGTAATATAAAAGAACAAAAGAAAAAAAAACAAATTAATTAAGAAAAAATTATAAAAAAATGTATGGTAAAAAAAATCAAAGAAAAATGTAACTTCCACTTTCTAAAAAAAAAAAAAAAACCAAACAATCGTAAAAAGAAAAAAAAATGAAAAACTAAAAGAAAAAAAACAAAACAAAAAAAAACACAAAAAAATAATTAAAGAAGTAAAGAGGGCTGCCCGCCCCCACCCTGATGGCGGGGGTAGCCCTCTTTTAAGAAACTCTTTTTTTTTAAATAAACTTTTTTTTAATTTTATTTATTTTTCTTAGCTCTTTCTCTCTCTTTTCTTATTACACTATATAAATATTAAATAAAATAATAAAATTCACATGATAATTCAACAAAATTATAAATATTAATATTAATTTAACATAAATTAATAAATACATGATAAATAATATTAACAATTATAACATGTCGGTAAGTTAATGATAAGTAGTGATAAATTAATAGTAAATTAGTGATAAGTTATGATACGTTAATGGTAAGTAGTGATAAATAATAAGTAGTGATAAATTGTGGTACGTTAGCAGGTGCAAATCCAAGTCTCACGGGTGCAGCCACACCTCATGTGGGCGCAACCATTCCTCACGCGGGCGCAACCATGCCTCACGCGGGTGCAGTCCAAGCCTCACGAGTGCAAGCATGTCATGTACGGGTGCCTCTCCAAGCCTTACAGAGCCCTAGGTGGAAAACATTTTGGGTTTTTTTTTTTTTTACACTCTTCTTTATTCTTGTTTTTTTAATTCTCTCTCTCTCTCTCTCTCTTTTTCCCTCCTACACTCTTTTTTTAACTTTTTTTTTAACTCACTTTCATATAAACAGATAAAAATTAAATATATAAATAAAAAATTACCTTAAAATTAAAAAATTATTATTTTTTGGTAATATTATTTTTATGATTTTTCATTTTGCTTCTAATTCAATTTATTCAAAATTTTTGATAATATTAATTTTATTAGAAATTCATCAATTTAAAATTTTTGATAATATTAATTTTATTGAAAATTAATCATGTAGTTCATTTTTTTCATTTTATTTTCTTTTTTTACAAAAAAAAAAAAACATTATCAAAAATTTATTTTAAAAAGTGCGGGAGATAATTCAGAAAATGAATTAATTGGATTGTTTTCGTACATATGGTGAGTTTTTAAAAAGAGCGGGAGATAATTTTAAAAAAGGCGGGAGGTAATTTTTAAAAAATATGGGTTTTGAAATTCGTGGGACACGGTGGAACTATGGGAGAGATGGTATGGTAGTAACCAGTGGTAACTAGTAGTAAGTTTGTATTATGATTTTAGGAGTGACGATAGGAGACGGTGGAACATGGGAGACTGGGTGGAGCCTTGGGGTATAATATAGTGGTAATAAATAGTGATAACTAATAGTTTATGTTATGACTTAATAAGTAACAATGGAAGGCGGTGAAACTGTGGGAGAGACGGTGAAACCGTGAGGTATGTGATTATTATGACTTTATGAGTAACAATGAGGGACGAAGGAAGATATATATATATATATATATATATATATATATATATATATATAAAGAACAAGATCATCTAAATTCACATCCTATATACTTCCTTTGCCAATGTCGTACATTTTTTTTAACTTTCTTTATTCTTTTTTTTTTAACTCTCTCTCTTTTTTTTTTCCTGCTACATTTTTTTAACTTTTTTTTTTATTTTTTTAACTCTCATCTTCCATTTTTTAAAACATATAAACAAATAAATTGTAATTAACCATTTTATCAATTGGACATTATATTTTATAGTTAGCCCAGCCCAGCCGTCGGATGTAATTTGTCCAATTTGGATTGACAACGTAGTAGAAAATGAACCAATTTTGGATTACTTTCATGGCATGTAGTGAGTTTTTAACAATTTAAAACTAAAAATATAGACGAGAACTAGCATGTAAAAGTGAAAGTATAGGGTGGGAGACAAAATTTTAAAAAGATGCGGGTTTTGAAATTGGTTGTGAAAATATGGCGGTCAACATCCCTTAAAATCATCAAAGCTCTCTCATTGCTTCTCATTCCCTCGAAAGCTCTCCTTCTCACTGCTTCTCATTCCCTCGAAAGCTCTCATTTTCTCCGATCAAAGGTCTCAAAATCTATTATCTTCTCATCCTCTCAAAGTTTTCAAAATCCATCGAAACATATAACATTATTTCTCATTTCCCATAATATATAATCCATAATCAACAAAAACTCTCACTCAACCAAAATATATATTATACTTTTGGCATCCATACCTATCCAAAACTCTCTTGTAATGTTTAAGCTCAGTGTTTCATCACTTTGTTTAGATGAAAATCCAGGTGGATCTAAAGAAGTCTAACCATCCGAGATGTTACTAATGTATTTGTATGTATTTTTTCCTTTGTCATTAAAATTATTAATATCTTGCATTATATTTATCTTTGGTTGTTATCTTGGGTTGTAATGTAACATTTTCATCTTTGGTTGTTATCTTGGGTTGTAATGTAACATTTGAAAGAGTGGTGAAAGATATGTTGATGGTGAACTTGGTATTATAATAAACAAATGACTGTGGATTACATATTTGTGTAACCGACAATAAAAGGCATATACTTTCATACATTTTCTTAACAATATTTTTTTCACTATATTTTCCTAACACTTGTGATAGTTGACGATACAAGACAAGATAGTAACTTATATTAATATATGTAACCAACGACACAAAACATACAAGACAGATTTGTGGTAACCCACAATATAAGATGATAATTTTACCTACTGATCGACAATAAAAGTAACTTTTCTTTAACACTTGTTTAATCGACGATACATGACAATATTTTCTAACACTTTCTAACACTCGTCTAACTGACAATAAGAGGCACTTCATTTTCTTAACTTTTATAGTAACCGATAATACAAAATAATAACTTATAGTAACATATGTGGTAACTGATGATATAACATAGTAACTTATAGTAATGTATATGGTAACCGATAATACAAAACAATAACTTATAGTAACATATTTGGTAACTGATAATATAAGAAAGTAACTTATAGTAACATATGGTAATCAACGATACAAGACAATAACTTATAGTAACATATTTGGTAATAAACTATATAAGACAGTAACTTATAGTAACATATGGTAACCGACGATACAAGACAATAACTTATACTAATATATTTGGTAACCGACGATATAAGATATTAATTTATAATAACATATGATAATCGACAATACAAAACAATAATTTATAGTAACACATTTGATAACTGACAATACAAAATAGTAACTTATAATAACATATGGTAACCGATGATACAAGACAATAATTTATAGCAACATATTTGGTAACCGACGATATATGACAGTAACTTATAGTAACACATAGCAACCAATGATACAAGACAATAATTTATACTAACATATGTTAACCAACGATACAAAATGTAATATTTCTTAACACTTGTATAACCAACAATAAAAGTATATAACTTTTACCAATGGTTTTCTAACTGTCAGTATATATCAAGATATGCTCCAACGGTTATCACAACTATCGGTATGGACCTATCCCGACATGTGTATAGCCAACTGAAGGCCAATCCGTTGGAGAAGGTTCTGCTAATGGTTTTTATGGGTTTTGCAAACAGTTTTAATTCTTCTGGATAGATCTTTTATTTTGTAGTGGTTTGGCTATATTGGAGGTGGATTTTGACTCCATAGATTCCAACTCCTTTGACTCGAATGATTACTTCGGAAAGCGGATGGGAACCTGCAAAAGACCACTGGAGGGTACTCTAGTAGAGAAGATTCTGTCGCTCAAATTAGAAAGAGCGGTTTTCGATAGGAATGAAAACAAAGAGCAAGAGAGAGAGAGAGGGGGGATGAGAATGAGAGCCGTGTGGTTTGTGGGTTAGGTGTATGGTATTCAGAGAGCATACATGGAATTGTAATGTAGGATGCTTTTATATGTTCCCTGTCTATGAGTCATGTGTACTTTGGGCATTGCAATCTTAGTTTCCTTGTGAAACTGTCCTGAAATCTCGGGACCCCTTAATCAAATATTCTCGAAAGATTTAGAGTCCTCATCATTTGGGAAGTTTACCGTACCAGGGAGATTTGTTCCTTATTGATTAGATTTCAAAGATTTCCTTCCTTATTTAGGAGATTTATTTAGTGACTAACTAGGAAACAAATACTGATATGAGTCTTAATTAAATATTACCTTTAGCCGGTGAGGGCTAGTGATCAGCTCCTTAGTAAGGCTGTCGGCCATCAATCAAGAAAAGAGGGGCATTGGCTTGAGGTCACCAAATGCCTCTACGAATTGATTGGATTGCCACTGTTAATAATCAACTAAGAGATCAGTCTATGTTTGTCCTTTGGGGGGACAAATACCTTGTTGCTGTAGTGCCAAAACGTTCGCTAAGTCATGGGCCTTTTGGCCTTTGGGCATTGTCCCAAACGGGCCGTTAAATTATGTCCCATCATTTATTCTCGACTCATGGTATCATTTCATAAGAAAGGCACCATGACTAATGTCACCTGTTAGAAATTGAGAAGGTGCAAAGCCTTTAATGCGGCACGCATCGCATCGAGTCTTGTGAATTGTCTCTAATATACCTCATAATGTGCGAAGTTGAAGCGGGCCGGGGGTGAATGCATCTTCCTCTCAACCATTTCGTCTTCCAAGAGTGTTAATACGTTCAATCTTTGAACAAGTGTCTCTAAAATAAATGTTTCATGGGAAGTTGGAGGGATTTAAGCCCTTCATTTATTGCATACGATCCTTATTGAACTACTTCGTCTGCTCAAGATGTGCGAAGATCTTTTCTCCTGCGACTATAAATAGAGGTCACATGACTCTGAGTTGTCGTACAGAAAACTTGTGCGTTTTCATATCTGCAAGTCTTTTTTTGCTGAGAGTTAATTTCTTTGAGAGATCCTTTGATGGTGTGCCTTAGGTTATAAGATCTAATAGTAGAGAATGTTTCTGCCGATGTGAGGCCTCATCAAGAAGGGGACCGCTGATGTGAGGTCTCATCATGTCGTTCGGTATTTGGATGTCGTGATGGCCTCTATCACGGTTCCCATTGGGGTTCTCAACTTCAGAGGGGAGTTTCAGAATGAACTCCTGCTCTGGGTTGTGTTCATCATCTGACTCATGTTACACGGGTTGGGTGACTAGAGGAGTTAGTAGCTGGTGAGGAGTTGGGTGGCACGGGGTTTGAATCCTAATACATTTTCACAATTTCTTCATGGCCGTCTTATACCTTCCTCAACCCATTTTCCACAATTTTCTTGTCCAAGTTTTGTTGTGGACATTTTTGAAATTCTTTCTTCTATCTTCTCTTTTTATTATTATTGTACTCTCCAGTGTTGTCGATTGCCCATGGCTCGATGGCTTCTTTGTCCAGGAACAATTCTACATATGTTCTATGTATTTCTTTTCGATATAATTCGATCTTAGTGACTTGTAAATCATGCTAGTTTATGCAACCTGATCTGTATTCGTTATGTGGAAATAAAAAAAGAGTTTTATTTTACTTGTTGATTTTTATCTTTTGCCAAATTTTCATCAATAGAAAGTATGTCTGAATGAATGAGGTGACCGATAAAATGATCGTACGATAGGCTTACCGAATAGTGTGAGCGTTAATCACGAATATAAGCGCCTTGGTAAAGATAACCACCGCCTGAATTGGTTAATATTTATCATACTTGTCTAAGGAGATATCCTCTCCTTCGCTCATTCGGTCGATAAGATAGAGTGTACTTAATCGGGAGATACATCCTTTATTGCTAATGTGTTTCAACCGATATGACACCTAACAAAAAATTCAATCGATAGGGTTGGGCATATCCCTTTAAGAGATATATATCTCGTTTTGGGCATTAGAAATAAATTGATGGAATAGGTCATGTCTATCTGTCTGGGAGTCAAATCCCTTATTGAAGATACGCTAGGTTTGATAGGAATCAACCGATAGGATAGATTGTACCTACCCACCTGGGAGTCAAATCTCTTATTAACGATATACTACGTTTGATAGGAATCAACTAATAGGATGGGCCATGTCTACCTGCCTAGGAGTTATATCCTTTATTGACGATTCGTCACGTTCAATAGGAATCAACCGATAGGATGGGCCGTGCCTATCCGTCTGGGAGTCACATCCTTTATTGACGACACGCTATGTTCAATAAAAATCAATCGATAGGATAGGTCGTGCTACCGCCTGGTGGTCACATTCCTTATTGGCAACACGCTACGTTTGATAGAAAATAACTGATAGGATAAATAGAAGGAAAAGGCATAGAAGCCTTACTCGATACGAGACCCTTCTGACCAAGAGAGATGATGAGATTCACTAGGAATAGATGTGTAAGTTTTTTGAATTCCAAGTCCTTGGCACAGCCGATCCATCTAGATTGTTAAGATGATAAGTCCCAGGCAGATTATGGAGCGTATCTGATATTCCCAATTGGGTACGAGCTTGCCCCTGGGTAGGGGTGGACTGGTGGCCTCCACTTTCTTAGGACTAGTTCGCCTGGTTTGAATATTTTGTTTCTGACTTTTTTGTTGTAATGCTGAGCCATCTGCTGTTGGTATGTGGCCATCCGAGTAGATGTAGATTCTCGTAGCTCTGGGAGCAAATTTAGTCGATATGTGGTGTAACACCGACTCTCGGTGTATTCTATAGTGAATTCCATTTCATATATATATATGTATATATATATAATGTTTCAACTACTATGTTAATGAATTTTCACTAAGAAAATTTTCCTGGTAAATCAACCTTAGATATTTGACGGTAAAATACAAATCGGATCAATTTTGACTCAAAGAGATTCAAAACCTTAATTTCACATTAAATAAATTTAATTAGGTCTAATATAAGATTTTGGGCCTAGTGTGTAATTATTGAAATTTTAGGGGTCAAATTAGAATTTTTATAAGTCAAAGGACTTGTTAGCAATTAACAAAACTTAAATGAAATGTGACAAGTGTATTCTTGTATTGAACAAGTGTTATAGTGAGGAGGACAAGTGTTGGCCAAATGGAGATGAGAAAGGCAAGGTGGACCAATGAGAACACATGCACATGAAAAACCAATGAGAACACATGCAATAGCAAAATGATCCTATGGTTTAGATTAATTGGAGATTTGATCCTAGGGTGGTGAGTTATTAACACAATAATAAAAGAAGAAGGCCTTAGAATGCTTGTTCATTCTTCCCAATTCGTGAGAACAAGGAGAGAGCAAGAGAGGAAGACCAAGAAAGTGAGGTAAGAAATTTTATCATGTCTCACTTTAAATTTTATTTCTGTCCGTGACTTCATCTCTGTTTTAAGGCATCTTAGAGCCAGAATTTGAAAATGTGCTAGTTATATGAATTGTAGATAAAAGTCTTATCTTTCCAACGAGATAAGAATCACCAAAATCCGATGTCTGTGCTAAACGTTATGGCACTTTTCCTGAAACTCGACATAGAAGTGTCCTGTTTCGAACCTTGACAGTAGTGAGTAAAAACGACCCCTCTTCAGTCTTATTTTGAAGAAACACAAAACATGAAAGTTATAGATATACTTCTTGCCTATAACATATAAAAATTTCAGCCATTTCGCACTAGGAAATTGAAAGTTATACAATTTTCCTTAAAACTGTGTTGACAGAAACTTTATGTTTCACTAAAACGTATCAGTCTTGTTCATGAATTTTGTTGAACCCCTTCCAGGCATATTTGGATAAAACTCAAAACACGAAAGTTGTATATCTACATCTTAGCTATAACATGTTAAAATTTCATTAGACTTTAGTGAGTAGAACGAAAGTTATGGCTTCTGCACAAAAACTGGACAGAATCCAAAACTTAAATATGACAGTAACAAAATTAGGCTTACCGGGAATTCTGTGATTTGAATCTGAGGAAGTGTGCAAAATGAAAGTTATAGTTCTATCTCTTATCTTTAAAATGAGATAAGAATCATCTGATTTGGACTAGTATAGCCAAAGTTATAGTCTGTTTTCCATGACTGCGCAGGTTAAAAAAAAATCTGCAGACTGTCTCCCTAAGAGTTATTTGAGTTGAACGGAGGGAGCACTTGATTTACGCTTTGTGGAGATATTGGGAGTGAATTATCCTCCCCTAACTGTGAGTGGGACTTGACATCTACTTTTAATTGATACTATGTTTTAAAAAGTTTTCAAAGGCATGATTTAAAATGGTATGATTGACCTATTTCCCTGGATTTATGAAAATGTTTTGTGATATATGGAGTGTCCCAACTTGTTTATATCGATATGCATCCATGATTTTGACACTTGATGATTGTGCCACACTTTGATATATTCACATGATTTTATACTTCCATTGCATATTGGCACATGATTTTGACATGTTATGGCTTGAGATTTGGCTTGAGATATGTGATTTGGGCTGGATGCCCCTGTGGATACTGTGATGATGATGATATGCTTCCTATGGCATTCCGTAGCTACGAAGGACATTTGGTAGAGGCACCTGTTGTGCCCGGATACGCCTCTGCAGGGGGTATCCGCCAGATTGTCATACATATTGTACGGACAGTCGTCGGTTGAACCACTTCGGGGAGGACCTTGGTAGGTCTAGCACCGGCGGGTTTCCATACACGCTTGATCCTTGATACGTGTGCGATATATATATACAGGCTAGTTGGAGTAGTCTGTGGCCAACGTTGGGGTAGAGAGCCTTATTTTATTACTTGCACCGTGAAAACCCCCCAACGTTGCCCGTCCTTGGCCATGGTTGGCCTTTGCCGGGATATTTTCGGCCGGCTCTACATGATATGATGGACATGCATAACGGATGCATATTTGATTTGATACGTATGCCGTGAATGATTTATTGAGATGTCATAATATTTTTGCATACCATGGATTTATTGGGACATAATTTTGACACTCCTAATTCACCCAAAAATTAATTGTAGCATGTCATCCCCCCGACTTGCTGAGTACCAACCCCCCCTCTCTACGGTACTCACCCCTCACATTCCCCTCCTACAGGTGTAGACTCAGACTGAGAGATTTGTTCGCATTATTGTATTGGACATTCTTTGGAGACTACTGGGCCGGGGTATGACTACCCGCTATTCCGCTATGTATTGAGGTTATTTTATTATTTTGAGGAAGTTAGGATGACCATTGTATTTGTTTAAATTGGGATGACTGTATTTATAATTTTTCTTATCTGTATAAGTTTAACTCTCACTTGTTTTAATTTGCATTGAGGCATACATGTATTATTTTTATTTCTTGGGGATCTCTATGATTTGGAAACCTGGATTTTGTGAATGTCGATAGCCTTACGGTGCTTCGATGTGCGGGACGTGGTGCCCGTGCATCGAGGTGCCGCGGCGGGCTGGTCACGTGCCCGGCTCGGGTGTGGGTCGGGGCGTGACAGGCCTCGGTTGGTATCAGAGCTCTTGGTTAGAGCTAAGTGTGAGAAACTGATTTCGAAAATATCCCCAAGTAAATCTGATTTTGAAAGTCCTCAATGTATGTGAGAGTTACAGTACAGTCATGAAATCCTAGTACATGGTCATAGGCATATGGGTTCATCCATTTTTAGGGGGTTAGATACGGGTCGTATCTAACCTAGTATACCTTATCCATTGGTTCCGATGCCAAGTTGATTTCTTTTAGGGGGTTAGTTATTCTATAACTAACCCTAATTCTTGTATATCTGCCTGATTAGTGCCTTTTTCTTCGCAAGTATGACGACTAGGCGAGGTACCCACTTCTTACCTATTGAGCCCCCCAGTGTACCAGAGGACGTGTCTTCCTCACACGGTTCTCCTTCAGTGCCTACACCACCGGCCACCACGGCCGCAGATCTACCACCACCGCCACCATTGGACGCCTACCGACAGGTGTTCGAGTGGTACGCTGCCCACGGCATTCAGATGCCACCACCACCACCACCACCGATGGCCGAGCCAACCCCTATGGTCGTGCCACGACCAGTCGCACCGGAGCCTCCACCGGTTATCGGTCTATCTGCAGTTTCTAGACCCAGCGACGGTACTTCTTCGACGTTGAGACGTATTCACGAGCTCACTCAGCTCGTGAAGGAGGCGAGAGCCCCAGGCTGTACCGAGTTTTCTGGGGTGGGTGATTCCACTGCTGCGAAGCACTGGATCAACCGCACCCGTCGAGTGTTGACAGACCTTGGCTTGAGTGAGGAGTTCAGACTCCGAGTGGCCGAGAGATTATTGGATGGAGATGCCCTCTCGTGGTGGGAGGCAGTTTGTGATGATGCAGCGGAGCCCAGGAGTTGGGAGGACTTTCTGCGGGAGTTCAACCGCAGATATTTTTCAGCGTTCCAGCAGAACAGGAAGAGGACGGAGTTCCACCACCTGCGGCAGGGGACTCGGACTGTGACCGAGTATGAGGCCGAGTTGAGGAGACTGGCCGCTTTTGTTCCGGACCTAGCCACACCCAGTCAGTTGAGGTTCAAGTTTGAGGATGGCCTCAACTTGAACATCCGGAGGTATATGACGGTGACCCCTAACTTCTCATTTCCAGAGATAGTAGATTCAGCACTTCAGGCTGAGGAGATCGTCCATGCTGAGGGACGACAGAGAGAGAGCGAGGGGAGCGAGAGGAGGAAGAGGGCTGAGTTTTCTGGGGGCCAGAGTTCGAAGAAGGGGAGGACCTCAGGGTTTCACGGGGACCCTTCTCAGAGGCAGGGATCGCAGTCCCAGGGGTTTAGAGCACCAGCCCCGAGTGTCTCCACTCAGACTACAGCCCGACGACACCCTTTTTGTCGTCGATGCGGCAGACATCACCCCTCCCGGAGCTTGCGGGGTGACAGTGACTTGCTTCCAGTGTGGGAGACCGGGGCACATCAAGAGCCAGTGCCCTGATCTTGGAGCAGGGGGTCCGACAGTTTCTATTCAGTCGAGTGCTCCACGAGGGGGACAGCAGGGAGCACCGGCACACTCTACCCCCATAGCCCCACGAGCAGTAGCTGGGAGTAGTATGGCACCAGGACCATCGCGGCAGCAGCCGAGGGCTCAGGCCCGAGTGTACGCAATGACGCAGAGGAGGATGCGGGACGAACCCCGATGTCATTATTGGTACTCCCCCTTCTGACTCACACACTTAGAGATTTCCCCTGTACTTTTATTTTGAGACTCATCATAAGCCAAAGCCTTAGAGGCTTAACTATGTTGGTTGTACCTACTTTTGAGATATATATGATGAGCATCTATTTCCACCTTTATCTAAATTGATCTCTTTATTTTCCCCACATTTAGGAACTATGAAGATTTATGGAGTCGACGCCCGTGTCCTTATCGACACCGGGTCAAACTACTCATATGTGAGAGCGTCCTTTGCCCACCTGATGGGTAAGCCTTTGACGCCACTTGGAGAGGAGATATTGGTTTTCACACCTCTTGGTGAACAGCTCTTGAGAGATTCAGTCTATAGAGGGACAGAGGTCATGATTGGAAACACCGTACTTGAGGCAGATTTGATCCCTTTGGACTTGACCGATATTGATGCCATCCTTGGCATGGATTGGCTGAGCAGACACAGAGCCTCCGTTGATTGTTTCACTAAGGAGGTTGAGTTCCGGAGATCGGAGGGACTTGCTTTGAGGTTTTCTGGCAAGAGGAGAGTATTGCCTCGCTGTGTTATTTCGGTGATAGAGGCCAGGAGGTTAATACGCCGAGGCTGCACGGCGTACTTGGCCCATGTTGTGGATACTACTATGAAGGAACCGAGGAATGAGGATGTCCCTGTAGTACAGGAGTTTGCGGATGTTTTCCCTGAGGAGCTACCCGGCCTTCCACCGGCTCGGGAGTTTGACTTTGAGATCGACATAGCTCCGGGAACCGCTCCTATATCTATTCCGCCATACAGAATGGCGCCGGTGGCCGAGAGAGCTCAAGGTCCAGCTGCAGGAATTACTGGACAAGGGTTTTATCCATCCGAGCACTTCACCTTGGGGTGCTCCGGTGTTGTTTGTAAAGAAGAAGGACGGGACCCTACGGCTGTGCGTGGATTACCGGCAGTTGAATAAGGTGACCATCAAGAACCGGTATCCTCTGCCACGTATTGATGACCTATTTGACCAGCTCGGGGTGCACGGGTCTTTTCGAAGATCGATTTGCGGTCTGGTTATCACCAGTTACGGATTCGGGCCGAGGACGTGCCCAAGACTGCATTCCGCACTCGCTATGGTCACTTTGAGTTTTTAGTGATGCCGTTTGGGTTGACTAATGCTCCAGCGGCTTTTATGGATTTAATGAACCGGGTCTTCCACGACTACCTGGATCGGTTCGTCATTGTATTTATTGATGACATTCTGGTATACTCACGGAGTGATGAGGAGCATGAACAGCACCTGAGGGTGGTTTTACAGACTCTCCGTGAGCAGCAGTTATATGCCAAATTCACCAAGTGTGAATTTTGGCTAAGGGAAATTGGATTTCTGGGCCATAGTGTTTTTACGGAGGTGATTTTTGTTGATCCGCAGAAAGTAGAGGCCATATTGAGGTGGGAGCAGCCACAGACCGTTACTGAGGTCCGGAGTTTTCTTGGACTTGCTGGTTATTATAGACGATTTGTAGAGGGTTTCTCGAGGATTGCTGCTCCACTCTCTCGATTGACGAAGAAAGACGTCAAGTTCTGTTGGGACGACCGCTGTGAGGCGAAGTTTTCGGAATTCAAACAGCGACTGACGTCGGCACCTATCTTGGCTCTCCCTACAAGCGGCAGAGAGTATGTTGTGTACAGTGATGCCAGCCGGCAGGGGCTGGGTTGCGTATTGATGCAGGATGGACGGGTGATCGCTTATGCTTCGAGACAGTTGAAGAAGCATGAGGCGAACTACCCGACTCACGATCTTGAGCTTGCAGCCATAGTCTTCGCACTGAGGATATGGCGGCATTACTTATATGGAGTTACCTGCAGGGTCTTCACAGACCATAAGAGCTTGAAGTATTTATTTACTCAGAGAGAGCTAAACCTAAGACAGAGGAGATGGTTAGAGCTGCTGAAAGACTACGACTTGGTTATTGACTATCATCCGGGTAAGGCAAATATAGTAGCAGATGCCTTGAGCCGGAAGTCATCTTCTTCTACCACTTCTCAGGCAGCAGAGAGAGCCTATATCTCCTGCTTGGTAGGACTCCGAGCTTTGGGAGTCAGCTTGGCCAACGATGAGCAGGGCACACTGCTAGCTAGATTTGAGGTACGGCCTACACTACTTGACCGCATCAGAGAGCTTCAGGGTACAGATGCAGAGCTCCAGACTATTTACGATCGGATCCGCCACGGAGAGGGCGGGGATTTCCGAGTCCGTGCTGATGGACTCGTGGTGTTCAGAGACAGAGTGTGTATTCCAGTTGATGTTGAGCTTCGACATGCTATCCTTGAGGAGGCACACTCTTCGGCTTATGCTATGCATCCCGGGGGTACAAAGATGTATCGCACCATTAGAGGCAGTTATTGGTGGTCGGGCATGAAGCGGGAGATAGCAGAGTTTGTAGCACGGTGCTTGGTGTGCCGGCGGAAGGCCGAGCACCGAGACCAGCAGGTATTTTACAGCCGCTTCCCATTCCTGAGTGGAAGTGGGAACATATTACCATGGATTTTGTGATGGGGTTACCGAGGACATCCATGCAGCATGATGCGATTTGGGTGATTGTCGATCGACTCACCAAATCTGCACACTTTATCCCCATCCGTGGTGACTACTCCTTGGAGGTGCTGGCACGTCTCTATATGGACACCATAGTACGACTTCACGGGGTGCCTGTGTCGATTGTTTCAGATAGGGACCCTAGGTTCACGTCTAGGTTCTGGCCCAGTTTGCAGGAGGCATTGGGTACTAGACTGAACTTTAGCACAGCATATCATCCTCAGACAGATGGCCAGTCAGAGCGTACGATTCAGACACTTGAGGATATGCTTCGGGCTTGTGTTATTGATTTTCATGGTAGCTGGGATCGGCATTTACCACTTGTAGAGTTTGCATATAATAATAGCTACCAGGCGAGTATCGGGATGCCTCCATACGAGGCATTGTATGGGAGGCGATGCCGCACACCTTTATGCTGGGACGAGGTCGGTGAGAGGCACCTCAGCAGTGTGGAGCTTGTTGAGGAGACGAGGGAGAAGGTCGGGATTGTCCGACAGAGGATGAGAGCCGCCCAGGATCGACAGAAGGCATATGTAGACCGTAGGCGGCGACCACTGGAGTTTCAGAAGGGAGACATGGTTTTCTTGAGGATCTCACCCGGGAAAGGGGTGATCCGTTTCAGACAGCGGGGCAAGTTGAGCCCCAGGTATATTGGGCCCTTCCGTATTCTTGAGAGGATTGGAAGTGTGGCGTACAGATTGGAGCTGCCAGAGGAGTTGGCAAGTATTCACGATGTGTTCCATGTCTCGGTGCTTAGGAGATATATGCCTGACCTTTCTCATGTTTTAGAACCTCCACCAGTTGAGCTACGGGAGGACCTGAGTTTACCTATACAGCCTGTAGCAGTCCTTGACCAGCAAATCCGTAGACTGCGAAGCAAGGATGTTCCGTTGGTACGTATTTTATGGCGTAGCGACCAGGTCGAGGAGGAGACTTGGGAGCCCGAGAAGACTATGAGGGGACAGTACCCTCATCTATTTACTGAGTAATTTTCCTTTCCCTATATGGTTTTCTTTTAGTTTCGGGGACGAAACTTGTTTTTAGGGGGTTAGAAAAATGTAACACCGACTCTCGGTGTATTCTATAGTGAATTCCATTTCATATATATATATGTATATATATATAATGTTTCAACTACTATGTTAATGAATTTTCACTAAGAAAATTTTCCTGGTAAATCAACCTTAGATATTTGACGGTAAAATACAAATCGGATCAATTTTGACTCAAAGAGATTCAAAACCTTAATTTCACATTAAATAAATTTAATTAGGTCTAATATAAGATTTTGGGCCTAGTGTGTAATTATTGAAATTTTAGGGGTCAAATTAGAATTTTTATAAGTCAAAGGACTTGTTAGCAATTAACAAAACTTAAATGAAATGTGACAAGTGTATTCTTGTATTGAACAAGTGTTATAGTGAGGAGGACAAGTGTTGGCCAAATGGAGATGAGAAAGGCAAGGTGGACCAATGAGAACACATGCACATGAAAAACCAATGAGAACACATGCAATAGCAAAATGATCCTATGGTTTAGATTAATTGGAGATTTGATCCTAGGGTGGTGAGTTATTAACACAATAATAAAAGAAGAAGGCCTTAGAATGCTTGTTCATTCTTCCCAATTCGTGAGAACAAGGAGAGAGCAAGAGAGGAAGACCAAGAAAGTGAGGTAAGAAATTTTATCATGTCTCACTTTAAATTTTATTTCTGTCCGTGACTTCATCTCTGTTTTAAGGCATCTTAGAGCCAGAATTTGAAAATGTGCTAGTTATATGAATTGTAGATAAAAGTCTTATCTTTCCAACGAGATAAGAATCACCAAAATCCGATGTCTGTGCTAAAAGTTATGGCACTTTTCCTGAAACTCGACATAGAAGTGTCCTGTTTCGAACCTTGACAGTAGTGAGTAAAAACGACCCCTCTTCAGTCTTATTTTGAAGAAACACAAAACATGAAAGTTATAGATATACTTCTTGCCTATAACATATAAAAATTTCAGCCATTTCGCACGAGGAAATTGAAAGTTATACAATTTTCCTTAAAACTGTGTTGACAGAAACTTTATGTTTCACTAAAACGTATCAGTCTTGTTCATGAATTTTGTTGAACCCCTTCCAGGTATATTTGGATAAAACTCAAAACACGAAAGTTGTATATCTACATCTTAGCTATAACATGTTAAAATTTCATTAGACTTTAGTGAGTAGAACGAAAGTTATGGCTTCTGTACAAAAACTGGACAGAATCCAAAACTTAAATATGACAGTAACAAAATTAGGCTTACCGGGAATTCTGTGATTTGAATCTGAGGAAGTGTGCAAAATGAAAGTTATAGTGCTATCTCTTATCTTTAAAATGAGATAAGAATCATATGATTTGGACTAGTATAGCCAAAGTTATAGTCTGTTTTCCATGACTGCGCAGGTTAAAAAAAAATCTGCAGACTGTCTCCCTAAGAGTTATTTGAGTTGAACGGAGGGAGCACTTGATTTACGCTTTGTGGAGATATTGGGGAGTGCATTATCCTCCCCTAACTGTGAGTGGGACTTGACATCTACTTTTAATTGATACTATGTTTTAAAAAGTTTTCAAAGACATGATTTAAAATGGTATGATTGACCTATTTCCCTGGATTTATGAAAATGTTTTGTGATATATGGAGTGTCCCAACTTGTTTATATCGATATGCATCCATGATTTTGACACTTGATGATTGTGCCACACTTTGATATATCCACATGATTTTATACTTCCATTGCATATTGGCACATGATTTTGACATGTTATGGCTTGAGATTTGGCTTGAGATATGTGATTTGGGCTGGATGCCCCTGTGGATATTGTGATGATGATGATATGCTTCCTATGGCATTCCGTAGCTACGAAGGACATTTGGTAGAGGCACCTGTTGTGCCCGGATACGCCTCTGCAGGGGGTATCTGCTAGATTGTCATACATATTGTACGGACAGTCGTCGGTTGAACCACTTCGGGGAGGACCTTGGTAGGTCTAGCACCGGCGGGTTTCCATACACGCTTGATCCTTGATACGTGTGCGATATATATATACTAGCTAGTTGGAGTAGTCTGTGGCCAACGTTGGGGTGGAGAGCCTTATTTTATTACTTGCACCGTGAAAACCCCCAACGTTGCCCGTCCTTGGCCATGGTTGGCCTTTGCCGGGATATTTTCGGCCGGCTCTACATGATATGATGGATATGCATAACGGATGCATATTTGATTTGATACGTATGCCGTGAATGATTTATTGAGATGTCATAATATTTTTGCATACCATGGATTTATTGGGACATAATTTTGACACTCCTAATTCACCCAAAAATTAATTGTAGCATGTCATCCCCCCCGACTTGCTGAGTACCAACCCCCCCTCTCTACGGTACTCACCCCTCACATTCCCCTCCTACAGTGTAGACTCGGAACGAGAGATTTGTTCGCATTATTGTATTGGACATTCTTTGGAGACTACTGGGCCGGGGTATGACTACCCGCTATTCCGCTATGTATTGAGGTTATTTTATTATTTTGAGGAAGTTAGGATGACCATTGTATTTGTTTAAATTGGGATGACTGTATTTATAATTTTTCTTATCTGTATAAGTTTAACTCTCACTTGTTTTAATTTGCATTGAGGCATACATGTATTATTTTTATTTCTTGGGGATCTCTATGATTTGGAAACCTGGATTTTGTGAATGTCGATAGCCTTACGGTGCTTCGATGTGCGGGACGTGGTGCCCGTGCATCGAGGTGCCGCGGCGGGCTGGTCACGTGCCCGGCTCGGGTGTGGGTCGGGGCGTGACATGTGGCCATCATTTCGTGTCACATTATACTGATCCACCCAGAGCTAGTGAATTCCTATCTCCATAGGTATGACTACTTTGCATCCATACATCAAACTGAATGGTGTTTTGCTGATTGCCCTTCAAGGTGTAGTACGATATGACCAAAGGATACTATAGAGTTCTTTTGCCTATTCCCCCTTAGCTTCATCCAGTGTTGTCTTTAGTCTTTATAAGATCATTCTATTCGTTATTTTAGTGAGTCCGTTGGTTTGTAGATAGGTGACCGATGAAAATCAGTGTTAAATCTCTAATTTGCTACTGAATTCTTGGAAACTCTTGTTATCAAAGTATTTCCTATTGTCAGTGATGAGAACGTGGGGTATGCCGAATCTGGTGATGATGTGAGTCTATAAGAATGATTGGGCTTTGACTGTTGTTATCTGGGCCAGTGGTTTGGTCTCCACCTACTTGATAAAGTAGTTGATAGCCACTATGAGGAATTTTTGCTGTCCAGTAGCTGGTGGGAATAGTCCAAGTATGTTCATTCTGCACTGAGCGAATGGCTAGGGACTTGCTAAGGGACTGAGCTCAGTGGAAGGTAATCGAGGAATAGAAGAGAAACGTTGGCACTTATCACCTCTTGACGTAGTTATTGGAGTCGGTCTTTATGGTTGGCCAATAGTACTCTTGACATAGGACTTTATGAACTAGATTTTGAGCCCCTAAGTGATTGTCGTAGCTCCTTTCGTAGATCTCCTAGAGGATATAGTCTCCTTCTTCGAGGGTTAGGCACCTCATGTATAGGTGAGTAAAGGACTTTAGGTATAGATTCCCGTTAATGATCGCGTAATGAGCAGCCTTTCGTTTCAGCTTTGCTGCCTCCAATGGTGAGTCTGGTAGATAATCATGCTTTAGATATGCTTCTATGGGATCTTTCCAGTTAGGGGGTTGGTCCTCTGCAAGGATTCTTTCTGATTCATCGATACTAGGGCGTGGTAGGCTCTCAATATAAAGTGTTTGGCTAGAGACAATTGAGTCTGAATTGGCTAACTTAGAGAGTGTGTCGACTCGCGCGTTCTCTGATCGAGTGATTTGTTGAATGTCGACTTCGTCTATCTTGTTTATCATTTTGCAGTATGCTCAAGTATTTGGCCATGATCGGGTCTTTAGTCTCATAGACCCCTTCAATTTGTTTGACAATTAGTTGGCTATCGGTGAACACTCGAATGCTTTGGGGCCCCATGGTCATCGCGATTCGAAGTCCTGTTAGCAAAGGTTCATACTCTACTTGATTATTTGTGGCCTTAAAGTCAAAATGAAGGGCGTACTTCGCCTTCAAATCATTTGGACCAATCAGTATAAGCCCGGCGCCACTCCCTGAGGAGTTCGATGACCCATCAATATGTAATGTCCAATCCGATAGTGACCATTCTTCATGGCTATCGATAGGCTCATGCTCTGCTAGAACTGGAAGGGTGCATTCAAGGATGAAGTCTACTAGAGGTTGGTCTTTGATCACAGGTCTCGGCTGGTATTAAATGTCGAATTCGTCCAACTCTACACTCCATTTGATGAGGTGGTGGCATGTCTAGTATGGCCTGTATCTCCTCGGGATTCATCTCAATTCCTCGATTGGTGATCATAAAATCCAAGAATTTGTCGGATGTAATTTCAAAGGTGCACTTTACTGGGTTCAACCGCATGTTATAGCACTCCACTGTCTGAAAAGTTTCTTCGAGATTGACAACATGGGCTTCTAAACTTATGCTCTTGACAAACATGTCATTAACATACACCTCCACATTCCTGCCGAGCTGATCCTTGATGACCTTATTGACCAACCGTTGAAAGGTTGTTGCTGCATCTTCAAGTCGAATTGCATAACCTTCTAGCAATACATGTCGAATTTTGTGATAAAACTCATCTTTTCCTTATCTTCTAGCGTCATTCGTATTTGGTTATAGCCAAAATAAGCATCAATGAAACTCAGAATTCAGAGGCCCGAGGAGTTGTCCACTAGTTTGTCGATATTGGGAAGCGGATAGCTATCTTTTGAACACGCCTTATTGAGATCGGTGAACTCCATACACATTCTTCATTTATCATTGACCTTTTTCACTAAAACCACGTTAGCTAGCCATTTGGGGTACTTAATTTCACGAATGAGTTTAGCCATTAACAATTTCTGGATTTCTGCTTGTATAGTACGTTGATGTTCTAAGGTAAACAAACTTTTCTTTTATTTAACCGGCTTATATCCGGCGTTAACGGTCAGGGATACCTGGCATGTCTTCAAGAGACCAAGCAAAGATTTTCGAATGTCAATGGAGGCAATCAATAATCTCTTCTCACAGATGTGTCAGCAAGTTAGCCTTGACTTGAACTCAACTCGAAAAGTCGATTATTATATAATATATTAATATATTTTATTTTATTTTATTTTTTATTATATAATTATATATAAATATATATAATATATATTAATATATGTAATCGAGTTTTTCGTCGAGTTTTCGAGTCTAAAATTATATTGCTCGAATTCGACTCGATACATGATGAATTCGACTCGAATTCGATCAAACTCGAGTCGAGTCGAGCCATTAACCGATCGGCTCGCGAGCGGCTCGAACTTAGCTCGGTCCGTGTAACCACTCTAGAGAATGCAAAATAAGATTTGCGTTCTGAATTTGGCTATTTAGGCCAATGATTTTGTACTCTGTGAGTGCGAAATTGTTTTTTTTTTAAATAATGCCTTTTTAAAAAATTAATGCCTTAAAAAAATTAAAAATCTAATTTCGTACTCTCATAGTGCAAAATCAATACTCCTAGAAAAAAAAAACAACCATATTTAAATAATTTTTAATTAAAAAACAACTCTCAATGTCTATATTTTCTTTTTTTAAAAATATTTTTTACTTTTAAAATATTTCAACATACTAAATTAATTAATATTTATATAAAAATTCTTATATTTTCTATTTTTATACATTTTTCATATTTAATAAATTATTTATTTAATTTAATTTTTATCCTTATGTTATTTGTTTTATGATTATTTTAAATTTTTATTGTAAAGGATGATTATTCTATTTTGTTTATAAAATAATTAATATTTAGATAAAAATCTTTATATTTTTATATTTAAATCTTTGTTCACGTTTTTGTTTCCTCTATCTCCATAAACTGTCATTTTTCCATACCATTTTTTATCTGTTTTCAATTCCCCATTTCCGTTTTCATTTTTGTACAACTTGGTATAAAAATATATGAAAATTTTTTTTATAAAAAATACCAAAAAGATTATATAATTAGAATTAAATAGAGGAGGATTTGAATTTTTCTTTTGTAGAAAGAGGTTTTCCCCCTTTGACTTTACAATGTTTTGTCAATTTTGTAACTAGTTTGGAAATTTTAAATTTAATGAAATGATGATACAAAGAGTTAGCAAAATATCTTGAATATTAATAAATATAAAAATAAAAATACTTGTGATTTTAATGCGTAAAATAAAATTTTAAAAAAATAAACATTTAAAAAATTGCTTTGTTCACCCGGGGTTGCTTTTGTGTATTTTGCAAAATAAAGCTGCACTCTGCATAAGGCAAAACAATTGTGAAATTTCTAAATTGGTTAGGGGTTGTTAGATGATTACATTTGGGGACAAAAAAGGTTTAAGAGTAGTCTCCATTAAAGGAATAGGACTAAATTAATAGAGTTTCAAAGAGAGCTTTAGAAATTGTGAATTAAGATGCATGAATGGTGAGAGACTAAAGGTCGCAATCTTGATTATTAGATAACAAATCTCTGTATTAAGGGAACAATTTAGTGATCGTAAGTCTCTTTTTTAGTCTGTTGATCTCGAATTCAAATCTCAATATATATATATATATATATATAAACAGATAACAAGTCTCTAGTTTCAACAATCATACGTTTAATGCATAAACAAAAGAAGAAAGAAGAAAACAAAAGAAAAAGAGAAAGAAAAGAAAAATGGGAAAATCATCCGTTTTTAACTATTTTATTTTTCTTATACATGAAATTGAAATTATTTTTATATATATATTTTTTTTATTTTGTAATGTCTCTTTAATAGTAATAGTGATAGACACTTTGTTAAGTATTAAAGAATATATTTTTATGCAATTCAAATAGTTTCATCCACTTTCATTTTAATCTTTCTTTAGAAAAATGTACACATGCTTAGATCAAATTTGAGAAAAAGAAGGAAGATTAATTATTATTTCCCTTTCATATACATTATATTGTTAAAACTAGGTGGGATCAGTTCACACAAGGTGCGGGCAAGACCCAAAATTTTTTGAAATTTTTTAACATTTTTATTTGCACACAATGAATAATTAGATTTAAAATTTATATAATACATTACTAATTATAACTAATTTTATACAAACACTAATCAAATGACATTTATAATTCCGAATATCATGTAAATTCAAATTTAAAACAAAAATTATTTAAATTTACAAAACGTGAAACAAAGTACACTACACACATCAAATAATTTGTTGTCGTTAACACAACCTTAAAATCTAAATCTTAAACTCTATTTATAAAATAATACTAAATTCTAAATTCTAAATATCTAAAACCATAAATCCTAAATATTAAATTTTACTAGTATATTGACCCATATTATATATAGTAGGAGTCATGAAAATTTCAAACTTTAAAATCTAAAACCCTATTAATTTTATTTATTATTGCTTGCTATATTAGGATTTTGATTTTTACTCATTTTTTTGAAATAAGAAATATATATATAGGAGCTTTTACAATCTCAAATCATAAACCCAAAATCCTAAATTCTAAATCCTGAATTCTAAATTTTATTAGTACATTGACTTATATTATATATAGTAGTAATCCTAAAAATCCCAAATACTAAATCCTAAATATTAAATCTTAAACTTTAAACCCTGTGAGTTATACATTGACTATATTTTTTGTATCAAAGAAAGCAGTAAAAACAAAAAAGCTAATATAATAAGAAATAACAATTAAAAGAGACAATGTTTTCTCTCATATTGTATACGTAAAAATAGAGTTAGTGTTTTCCCTTCAGTTGTTCACGTGACAATATGAGAGCAAATATGAACTCTATTTTATCTCATAAAATGCATAAACAAACAAAGGTAAAGTTTCACTCTCAAACTCTGTTTCTTGCTTCTTAGTTTTATCCTCTAGAATGGATAGCCTGTGGTGGACATGGAGAGACAATGGAACTCTACATACTGTCTTCATTCCATTCTTGGGTCAAGTGGTTTCTTTTACTCTGACTCTTGCTAGCTCCTCTACTTCTCTATTAGCCAATAGGTTTCATTATTTTTATTTGGCTTTTAATCTTTTGTTGTTTTCTGAAATTGGGTGTATTTAACTTGATTCTTCTTTTTCAGTTTCGGATATTGGGTTTTTAATGGATTACGTTTATCCACATTTTGCATTTTGCTATTTTCAAATTGGGTGAGCTTAATTGATGTACCATTAACTAATTTGCTAGCACTTATTTAAAAGCAAACTCTGTGGGTCTTGATTGTTTGAATTGGGTGCTGTTTTCCTAAATGCTATAATCTACTCATAACTTGATTGCAATTCTTTTTTTTTTTTTTAAATGATTTGAGGTCATGTTTATTTGTTTTTGTTTTTTTTTTTAATACTTAAATTGAGTGAGTCAAATCAGGTGCACATTTTCACTTATTTGAGTTTAGTTTTGGTTTATGGGGGCATCCTCCCACAGACATTGAAAACTACTAGTACTAAGATCTAGTGAAGATTTCAATATGGGAACTTAGCATTGTCCTTTTATCTCCACTGGATTTTGACATTTAATTTATTTAACTATTTTGATTAATGCTACCAATGACTTGTTGGTCTTATAATTAAAGCTGGTATCTTCTAAATAATTATTTTTTAAAAAAATCTCAATTCAAGTCTTGTATACGACAAAAATAGATGTCGAAAAAATTTAATCCCTTAAAAATTTAATTCAACTTGCTCCGAATTTAAGTAGATCCAAAAATTAAAAATTTATCAGAAAAGAACTTTTTGTTGTAAAAGATATAAGCTTATAAATTCAGAAGTAAAAATTAATTCATTGATCTAAAAACTAACACATGCGACTCCCGTTTCTTCGCATTTTCTTCATTTTTCTGCATTTTATAGTAGTAATAATATTTTTTAATGATTTAAATACCCTAAAATTGGCATATTGATCAATTTTTCTTTTCTTTTTTTTGGCAAAATAATTTGACTAATCACATACCACCTCATGAGGGAAAAGGACAGTCCTTTGCTATATAGCCAAGAAAAATGTTTAAATCTTGAAAAAAAAAGGAAAATATATGTAAATATAACTAATTTTTTTCAAATAAATTTATTCTAAATTACATTCTCTACTCATTAATCAATCAAGCTACATAAATTTTTCAAACCAGAAAAGGTAAATTTATAAAATTGAACCATAAAAAAGAAACCACAACTAAAACTCAGCAACAATTAATGAGTAGACATAGATACACAATTAATGAATTTGCTAATAATATAATGTTAATTGAATCAAATATAATGGTAATTGAATCTACTACAGAAACCCACATCACAAAAAGAATAATGAATTAACAAAAAATACAAAAATCTCAAACATCTACATAAATTAAGTTTTCGAAAAGAGTAAAAAGATCATGAAAATAGGTCAAAATTAAAGATTGTTAAAAATATTACCATCACCAGGATCAGTGAACCCAACACAAAATACCATTGAAACAATTGTTATCAGACACAGAAAAAATCTCTTCAACCTCAAAGAATCCATGACCAATTCCAAAAACCCCACAAAACTCAAATTGAAAACCTTTTACTCTGAAATCCTAAGAGAAAGAAACAAAATGCAGAATCTAAAACCTGTTCACTAACTTCTAATGAAGATTTTAAAGAAAAATACTTTAAGAGTGATTTGAGAAGAAACCTAAAATCCTACGTCTTAGAAAGAGTGAAATGGAATTAGAAAGGGGAAAAGAGCAAGAAAGGAAGAAACACAAATCTCGATTCATGTATTATATGATTTGAATGTGAGAAAAAAGAAACCCACTTTTTGCAAATTATCAAAGCTAAGAATACTCTCTCACATTATTTCCTACTCGAAAAGAGAAACCCAAAGGGAACCTGCACCTTCTTAATCTATCTGCTCTGAAACTCAGAGTTGCCAACTATCAGAATTCCATCCCGTAAAATGAAGAAATATGACTTCAAGGTGAATAGCCCTTCCTTCTACCCATTCCACCAAACAGAATCAACAACTAAAGCATTCAATTTCTAATGTTGTAAAAAAGTTCTAAAAAAAAAATCAAACACTATAAGCAACTATCAATCTTTCACTTTGTGTAAAAAAGCAATATCCTAACGTAAAGACTCATCATCCAACAAAATGAGACAAACCTACCATGCCTTCCTTCAAATAAGCTTGCCTATAGATATCACGAAATTGAGCCCTCAATGCCATGTCAAAATAGAACCCGATCTCCCATTCCAACTCTAAACTAGACAAAAGGAAAAAAATTAAGTCCAACCCTTATCAATCCACTTTTAAATTCCTATTCCATAGGGAACCTTACTAAACCTAGTTTTCCACCCAAAACCTTCTCTCAAAATCTTGGCACCATAACTTTCCACTATAAACAATTTTATTCAATCATAAACTGCCACAACCACTCTCTCATGGATGCCTTCTTAGAAGTTATCAACAACTTTATGCCCAAACCACACATCTCCCCAATTGTTGCATAATGCCCTATTTCACCAAATGATACCTATACTTATACCCACCCCACCTCACAATATCTTCGTTGAATTCTCTCTGCCAAGTTGGCCGCAAAACTTGGAATTGGAAAACGGATAAAAAATAAGCAGGTAAACTCGCTAGAACACTTTTAATCAAAGTGAGTCACCCATATTCTAATTAATAATAGCCCCGCTATCCTACCAACCGCTTCTCAAACATTTCTACTATAAGATTTCATAAAGCAACCTCGTTAGCTTGCACTCCAAGAGAAAGATACAAATAAGTGATCGGAAGGGAACATAGTTGAAACCATGCTACCTATGCCAGCCATGACCCATAACCACCATTACCAAGAGGATTCAGCTCATTTTCCCTAAATATTGAATATCGCCTCAAAACAAACCAACAACCAACCTGAAACCTATTCAAGATACCCTTACCCTACTTCTCTTAACATTATAGATAACCACTATAACCAAAATAAAAAACAATGGTGAGAGTGGATCCTGTTGACACAAACCCCCAAGAAGCATGAAAAAGAGTTGTTAAACATCTATCCACCAAAATAGCAAAGTAAGAGATAGAAATATAGTTTCCAATCCATTCAATTCACTAGACTCTTTAAACCATCCTTTGAAACACATATAATAGAAAATCCAAACAAACATGGACATACACTTTTTATATATCCAGCTCTCCATGTCTCATTTAACCATCAACCACATCATTAGCTATTAAAGATTCATCCAAAATATGTCAACCACTGACAATGGCATTTTGGTAAGGATAAATCGATTTAGGTAAAGTCCCTTTAAGCTTATTAACCAAAACTTTAGCTATAAGCTTATAAATACACCCCCACCAGATTGACAGGTTTAAAGCCCATAATATTTGAAGCAGTAGCTTACTTAGAAATCAACACTAGGAAAGTAAGTTGAAGCTACATACAAACTTGTCGGTATTATAAAAATCATCACATATTTCCAAAATGTTCATCTTAACACTATCCCAATTAGCCTTACGAAAAATGAAAGTAAATCGATTAGCGAGGTGCTTTATTTCCATTATAACCTCGTAATGTTGTCCAAATTTCCTATTCATTGAAATGAGATTCCAGAACTTCCTGCTCCAAAGTAGTAAGACTATTAAATTCCAAGTCATTCACCTATGGTGTGTAGTTGCATAGTTCGGAGTACAAACTGTTATAAAAATTAGAAATAGCAAACTTTAACTTATTTGAATCCTCTGCCAACCTCCCATCCAACTTATAATAAAATTCCTCCTCTTTGAATAATTATCATCATAAGAAAATATTTTATATTAAAATCACTTTTCTTAAGTCACGAAACTCTTGATTTCTTCCTCCATGAGATTTTCTCTATTAGGGGTACCGTTGTCAAGTCAGCCTTCAAAGCTCTCCTCTCCATTTGCTCATCATCATTCAAACCCTCTCTCTATTCTTTAAAATATAACCTCGTTATGCCTCCCATTAAATCATATTTCCGCTTACTAACACTTTGAAGAGCATCTCGATTCCACCATTTTAAAGAAACTTTCAACTCTTTAATTTTCTGAGCCAATTTATAATTATGACAACCTTGACTTCCAACTTATTCCTCCATGTATGAACTAACCCATTAAAACCATCCACCTTTAACCATATATTCTCAAATCTAAATGGCATTGGCCACTCTATCTAACAGTCTACTCCTCTACGAGAATAGGTAATGATTTGAAGTATGCCATTCAAGCACTCATACAACTTCTTATCCTACTCTATTGTCACGAATCTGTCCAATTGAGAGAAGGAAAGATTCTCATGAGAGTTTGACCAAGTGAAATAACTTCCGATCAATGGCAGGTCTAGCAAACCACAGTCATGCACAAAATGGGGAAAATCTCGCATGGTACTAGTGAAACCCAGATGTCTAGTCCACTAATGAGGGATTGAAATCATCACCTATCACTCACGGACATTGTCATTTGTGTCTAACACCTTTAATTTCTTATAGGAATACCCATCATTTGTGGCCCTTCAACACGTCCATACACCCCTTGTAAACACCGTCTCCCAATATCTACAAATTTAAAAAGATAAGAAATAGAGAACTCTCCAACCCAAGTTTATTAATTGAGTTTTAGATTAACCCCACTTGGGCAAAATGCATCCACAAGCACCAACAGCCCTGCACTCTATCCAAACACAACTTCATTTAAGCGATATGGTTCTCACTATAATCTCATCCATTACATTGAATTCTGTCTCTTGTAAACACACTACCTACCTTTCCATCTTCTAAAAAAAATTTTAATAACCTCTCTGAAAGGAATAATGCATGACAAACAGGGAATTCGAATCATAAAACAGTACCTCTTGTTAGATGTCATAGCGAAATTCGGATCTATGATTGAATCACGTGCTTCGGTTGGATGTGGAATCACAAAATAGAAACCACGCACATGCCACAACCTAGGTCCTTTGTGATGATTTCATCAGCAGGGAGCCTTCTCCAAGATCACAGAATAGGGGATGTTTTTAAAAAAAAACAGAGAGTCCACTCCCTCTCTCTCTCTTTCTCCTCTGTTTTCTCACACTCTCATGTGTGATATTTCTCTTCTCCCTCCTAGCCACATATTTATAGGTACGCAATGAAGCTTCTTTTCAAAGCTTTTCAATGGCGCTGGAGAGACATGACCTTCTTGAACAAGTTCATTCCGTGGTGTGATCAATTTGAAAGTTTCTTGCTCTTATCGGTGAAGGAGGAAGTAGGTCAGATTCCGAGTCTACCTATCATGGGCACCCAATGTTTAGCTTCCAACAATTCCCACTCGCACTTGATGGGACGAACCCATCCAAGTTTTCTTGAGATTCAACTCTACAAAATCATCATTTTCATACAAAGAAATTGGTCGTGCGACCTACGATCACACTATCTACACTTGGGAGGCCAAACTATGCACCTGTTAGAGATAACATAGCGACCACAATTCCAAAAAAAAATGTACAAAATATCTTTGTATTTTGTTGTACCCCATACTCATTTTATTACACCATCAAAGTATACGCAATCTCTCGAAGGTCATACTTGATTCTAACATTTCATAATGTATTCACAATTATGTCTCAACTCCTAAAAATGAAACATAATTGGTCGATCAGTGAATACATAAGAAGGGTGTAATCAAAATAGTTTTCCTTTCACCCACATGTCACTCCATGACAAATAAACTGCTTTTCTAGCACGTCTTGGAAGATCGAATTTGTTGGTCCCGGTGACAACCAAGAAGGGGGTTGAATTGATTGTCAAATATTTCGACTTTTCAAAAATTTATCTAACTCCACTTAGATTTAGTTTAATCCCATGGTCAATCTATTTATGTGCAACGAAAAATAAAATTAAGAATAGATAGACAAATTCTTTTTATAGTGATTCGGCCTTGTACCTACGTCCACTCTTCCAGTCAACAAATCGGGATCTAGCAACCTGCTAGTTTCCACTATGTAGCTCGATTATAAATTACAATTCATTTGTTGATTTCTGATCTTCACACCATGAAAATAATTTCGTCCAATAATGAAAGACTCAATACCAACAAAAAGTCACTCGCAAAACACACTTACCCCTCAACACAAAACCAATACAAGTGCAATAAATAATTTTTCAGAAAACGGGAAACTATGCTCGAAAAAAGGACTCGTGCAGGAATTTCATCTCTTCTTTTTTCTGTAAAAAGCTCAAGTATTTTTCACACTGTTGTACTTCTAAGATCTCTTTTCGTGCTGATTATTCTGAACTTTTTAAGCCTCAAAAACCTGCTATAATTCTCAGCAAAAGAAGCAGTAAAACTTTTTAAAATTCTTAAATTTTTTGTATTGAAACTTCTCCTTATTTTTCTAAATTTTACCAGTTGTAAAAATTTAAATTTGAAGTATAACCAACCCTTTTGATATCTGCATAAATGAATTTGAATTTGTCCAGATGATAGCCTTTGCAGAAATTTCGAAAACTCTCCAAAAAATCAGTTCCTGGATTATGCTTCTTGTTCTGAACAATCACATGAGCTGCCAACTTCACCCATATTTTCTCTACCAAAATCTCAAAATATTTGTATCACAAATCATCATATTTGTTGTTCAACAATAGTACTATAGTATAGAATTATTAAATTAAAAAATGTTTAACCAATGGTGAAGTTATTGAGAGCCAAATACCTCTTGAGAATCAACTTCAGAAAAACATTTCTACTCTAAAATATGAGTAACTAACCAATTTTAAGTTAATTTTTCTCTAACATATCCGCGAGATTTTTGTGCTGGGAAAACTTGAAATTGAAGTGTCTCATACCTTCTTTAAAAAATAGTTTTCAGATTTAAAAATACCTCAACACACAAGTAGATATGGTTGTCTAAATATACCCAAATGATCATATTTCAACACTTAAAAAAAATTTCAAAATGTTGAAATGTCAAGTGTCCTCTTGTTGTGAGATCTTATATGTATATCTAGCCTTAATTATAGACTAAGTATAATACCCAAACTACACTTACCTTGCTGGCTGGGTTTTTAACAAATATTAAAAAATCCAGCTTCTGTGATCCATAAATGTCTTACTTCTATGACTGGTTTTATAACTATTTTTATGACTTATCTTTAATAAAAACTATTTATTGAATATATTATCTGTACACTAAATAAAATTGTTAGAACAATATGAGAGATTTTGTTATCGTCAAAACTAAGGAGACAACAATTTTCTTAACAGAATCAAACATGATCATAAAAAACATGCCAAAGTAGCAAATATTTGTTCATAACCTTGTAACATTGTTGAAAATTACATAGGGCACCATTAAAGGAACTCATACAATGAGAAGGCAGAGATTTCCATAAATAATAAAATTCGCTCACTTTCCTTTATCGATCGTTTCTAGCACATGTGGTATGAAACACATACTATGGTGGAAAACTCTTTGTATCTCTTGTACAAGAGTGTATGTCTTTTCATCATAAAATCACAATACGGATCTTAACTCAAACGTTGTCACCCAAGCGCTTAGCCAAAAATTTCAATAGCTTGCTATCTAAAGCATCTTATTAAAACCTCATATCCAGTTTTTAACCAAACTTACATGATTATGGGCTATCATGTTCAGAGTGCCATTCAATTCTTTTCTTGACTCATATCAAGGTGACTTTTCTAGTATTACACTTATTGTGACTTCACTAGTATTATTCAGCAACTCACAAATCAATAGTGTAAATAAATCTTATCTCAATACGCTCTCACATTACTTGAGGCGGTCACTCGTATAAGAGAATCGACCTAATGTTTGGCGACATATTCATTGGTGCTAATAACAGATGGGATGTAAATAACAAACAACACATGTTTCTCATATAAACATAAAATATTTACATCACTATCTCAATATTTATAATATCTCATTACAATCTACGCAATCTCAGAGCCTTAACATGATACAAGAAAATATCTCTAGGGATTGACTTTGTATGAAGGTTTGCAACCATCTTATGTGTAGATGCATATTGTAAAATTACTTCCTTTTATGCTATAATATTTCTGACAAAATGATATTTCGTGTCTATATATTTTGTCTTGCCGTGATATTTCAGATCCTTCGTATAGTCTATTACTGCTCGACTATCATAGTTGATCATTACACGCATTGAGATATTGGTAACTATTCGCAGATCCTTCGTATAGCCTAGACAACTGCTGTACATGCAACAAACTCAGCCTCCATAGTGGATAATGCTATGTAAGTCTGTTTCTTGCTACTCCAAGATATGGTGTCATTTTTTAGCAAAAACACATATCCAGACATAGACTTTCTATCATCTAGGTCACCACTCCATTCTGCATCAGTGAAATCTACCAAATGTAGACTGCTACCCTGATAGCATGGAGCATAATTGGTGGTGCCTTTCGGATATCTCAATATTCTCTTTACCATTCGCCAATGAATTTGTTTAGAATTTAACTGATATCTATTTGCCAATTCAACTGCATAGGAAATGTCAGGATAAGTACACGTCATGACATACATTAAACTTCCTATGGCACTTGTATATGTAACTCTTTCCATATATTCAAAGTCTTGTAGAGTCTTAGGACACATATTTTTGCTAAGGGTTTCACCTTTTGCAATTGATATGTCAATAAGTTTACAATCCAACATATAAAATCGTTCCAAAATTTTCAAAATATAAGACTCTTGTGACAAAGCAAGAATTTTCTCTGAGCGATTTCTTTGAATTTTTACACCAAAAATATAAGTTGCTTCTCCCGTACCCTTCATTTCGAAATTTGAAGATAACCACTTTTGGATGGCAATAATAACATCCAAGTTATTCCTAGCCAATAGGAGATATCATCCACATAAAGTGATAATATCACAAACTTATCTTCTAACTGATTTATATGAACACATTGGTCCTCCTCAATCATCGTAAATCTATATGTAACTATGACTCAATAAAATTTTAAATACCATTGTCTGGATGATAGTTTAAAACCATAAATCGATTTTCAGAGACTGTAAACTTTTTGCTCCTGGCCATTAACAATGAAATCTATAAATTCTTCTATGTAGATTTTCTCATCCAATTCTCCACTGAGAAAAACAGTTTTAATTCCATTTGGCATAATTCAAGATCAAATGGGCAATAATAGTATGGCTAAGGTGTATTGAAGTAAACCTTATAATAAGCGAAAAGATTTCTTCATAGTCTATACTTTCTTCTTGGGTATAGCCCTTAACAACTAAACATGCCTTAAATCTTTCAACAGATCCATTTGTCTTACGTTTGATTTTTAAATCTCATTTGTTCCCAATAGTTTTACGCTTTGAAGACAGATTAACCAAGTCCCAAATTTGATTTGATTTCATATAATTCATTTTCTCTTTCATTATCTTTTCCTATTCTGTCTTATTAATTGATGAAATAGTCTCTTCAAATATTCTAGACTCACTTTCATCAAGTGGAATTACCATAAAACTTTTATTTCAATCTCAAAACAATGGTGGGGAACACTTTTATGAGTACTTCTTTGCAAGTGAATTTCCCATGAGATGGAATTATTTGATGGAATTTTGCTCCCGCTAAATTCAAGAGAATGAATTATCTCCTCATTTCTCACTGTTTAGCCACTTGGAATGTCAATATCATCAAGATCTCGCATCTCATATAAAGTAAGATTCTTATCAATTTCACTTTTTGAAAGAAATTTATTTTCCAAGAATGTGGTATTTTTTGACCCTATTTCAGATACACTTCCATGCTCGTGTTCCCCAATGAACACATATCCTTTTAAATGTTCAGAGTATCTAATGAAGATACATTTCTTTCCTCTAGAACCCAATCTTTTATATTTATGGTTTGGATCATAAACATATGCTGCTGACTTTTAGGGTCGCAAACCATTTTTATCAGACTTTTGACCTGTCCAAAGTTCATAGAGAGTGAAAGTAACTGATTTAGAGGGTACACAGTTAAATATATAGGCAGCAGTCAATATAACATCTCCCCAATAGGGGATTGGCAAATTCGTTTACGCCATTATTGACCTAACTATGTCCAACAAGGCTTTATTCCTCCTTTCTACAACACCATTTTGTTGCAGAGTATTAGGAATAGTGAGCTGTCTTATTATCCCTTTTCATCACATAGATCCCTAAATTGATCTGATAGATACTCACGCTACGATCTGTCCTCATCATTTTAATTGTTTTGTTTAATTGATTCTCAACTAATCTCAGATATAGTCTAAAACAATCCAATATTTTTTACTTATGGGAGAACAAATAAATATGACCAAAATGACTAAAATCATCGATAAAAATGATGAAATAGGATGCTTCATGCCTTGCCCTCACATTCATTGGGCCATAAATATTAGAATGGATCAGTTGCAATGGAAGGTTTACTCTAGTTTTCTTACCAAATGCCTTTCTTATTATTTTTTATGTTAGACAATACTCACATATTTGTAAGTTTTCTTTTGAGACACTACCAAAAGTCCTTTTTTAGCTAGTCTGTGCATTCTTTCTTGTCCAATATGACTCAATCTAACATGTCACATATTTGCATCCATATTATGGCCATCAGATGATGCAATCAAAGAAAAATGAATATCATGATTTTCATTACTTTGTACTATATCTAGTACAAGAAAATCATCTACAAGGTGCGCGAAATCAACATACTCAGTGTCAAGATAAATATGTATAATATCACTATGAAAATTCAAGTTAAAACCCATACACATGAGAATAGTAACCGACACAAGGTTACTCAAGTATCCGGCGCATATAAGCTGTCACGCCCCGATCCTCGGATCGACCCCAGCGGCCCGGGACCCGAAATCTCTCCGATATGCGGGGGAGAACACCTCCCCATATACCGGGACTCCGCAAGGCTACAAAAACAGCAAGACAACAATTCTTTCTACACCAATCATCAATCATATAAAAACAGAAAACATCACATAACAAACACACGCAAGGACTCATCCGGTCCATCCCTGTACACACGAGCACACATCGGGGAGAGGGAACCTGTACATACGCATTTACACATCAACACACAATCGGGGAGAGGGAACCTGTGCATGCACGGCACACAATATGGCCATCCAAGCCATTTCAAAGTTCACAGTATAAGGAAAGCACTTAACAAACAGGAAGTCCCAAAACATAGCCGTAAGATCTTACTAACACTCGCTTGAAAAATCAAGCAAACGTCCGTAAGATCCAAACGATATGAGTTGTCCAAGACTTCGTGGAATCGAAAGAAAATAACCATTCTCAATATTACAAACCAAATGTCCCACTCAAAAAATGAGTTTTTACCAAAACCATGAGAGAAAGAAAGTAAACAACAACCACGTAAGGATTCCATCAATACTTGTTCCTATACGGGGAAACAAGTATCGATTAAATCCGTACCAAAAAGAATTGTACAAGTCTTCCCTTCTTCGGATTTCAATTCAAACCAAAAATGGCTATACATCTCGATGTATACCTACAAAAGCCACTGGTAGGCCCTCCCCAAGCTCCAATCTCTCACAAATCTAATCTTCCTCCGAAAAATGTTAAAGAGTGGGGTGAGTATTATAAATACCCGGTGAGTGGAGTGCAATGGCATGATTGTGTAATAAATAAGGGGTGAAAGTGGGGAATGTCAAAGCATACTTGAAACATCATTTTCATATCCAAACATTTCGTAGTAATTCAACATCATTTATAAAATATGCATCCATATCAAACATTTTCTCGAAAATCACAAGGGTCCCATCGAGAACACTTCCGTCTGCGGGGCGGCCAAACCCAGACGAAAGCCCGCCAAGGGTTTTCCATTTCAGTTTTTCAAAACTACCCTCTTCCTTGGCGTTGGCTCGAACCTCACCGGGGTGCAATCCGGATAGTCCGACGTGGGAGGCGGGAGGCCAGGAAGAGGGCGCATACCTCTCTCGCATATAAAACCCCAATCCACGTCACCCGGTCCGGGTCCCCCCGTGGGGGGAATGACTATAGCCATTTCTCTCGTGCACCATCATTTCACAATCATTCCATTTCAAACAATGTGCCATATTTTATCAATTCAATCCACAAATCATGCTACGAGCATTTACAAATCAAGTAATCAAATCACATGGCACAAATTCATGTAAAATCACATAGGATGCATTCATAATTCAAATTCTCATTTCAGACATCCCACAATCACAAATAATTGCATAAAAATCATATGAAAATCATTTCAAATCATTTATCAAAGAATTTTAAAGACATTTTGCTTATTTACTACACAACGATCCGTCCACTCACCTCCAGAGAGGGTAATCACTCTCAAATTCTCAATCAAATCCGAATCGACCCCTTTTTCAATCCCCAATCGAGTAACCTATGCAAACATTGCAATTATCGTCAAATAAAATCTCTATATCACGGTTTTCACATTTTCCTCATTTAATTCACCCTTAATTTCACATCCACTATTTCTAACTTCGTTGATTTCATCACCCAAAACTCATTTATGTCTCAAATGAACTTTAATTGCCAATCTTTCCTAATTTTTCCAAATTTCTTCCAATTTCACATTAAATCTCAGAAAATCGCATCGCATACGAATCTCACACATTTCAGAACATATATATTATCATTTCTACCTAATTTCAACAAAAATCATGCGAATTACTGAAGGGATTGAAAATCCCTCACCTAGGGTTTTTGTAGTTCGCAAATCTTCGTTCCAATTGCCCCCTTCGGTCCATTCTAAGATCCGCAAAGTGTTCAATTTCGAGATTAGGGTCGAAATTTAATTTGATTCTTGTGGAAATTTCGAAACCCTAGCTTTACCTTCGCAGAGGGTGGTTGCAATCTTGACCTAGGATGCCCAAGGGATCTCATTGTTCGCGCGGGTTGCTTGTTGACGCCAAGGGAGCTCACAGTGAGCTCGCAAACGAGCAACGAAGGGAGGCCAGGGATGTTCCGCCATCGCGCGCACGGGAGGAAAGGGAGAGAACCCTTCGCGTGCGGGAAGAGAAGAAAGAAGGGAATCGCCCGCTCGTGTGAGGAAGAGAGCGACCGAGAGACCGAAACGAGACGCGCGACGGAGAGAGATGTGAGTAATGGAGAGAGACCGAGAACAACCGCGGAATGGAAAAAAAGAGGAAAAAAACGAGAGATGTTACTGCGGTGGTTCGCGGTGGGGGTCACGGTGGCGGTTGCAGCGGTGAAGGAAGGCGGTGGTGATCGATTCGCGGAGAAGAGACGAGGGAGGGAGAACCGAGCTCGCGGGAGAGAGAGGAGGGAGAGAGAATGTCGAAAAGAGAGAGAGGGATTAGGGTTTTCACCCTAATCTCTTTACATTTGGGGGAGATGCAGCGTTTCACCCCGAAACGCAGCACCTTCTCCTCTCTCCTTCTCTCTTTTTTTTTTTTTTTTTTTTTTTTTTTTTTTTTTTTTAGTTTCTGGTATTACATAAAACATCATGTAGGAATAAGGTGCGGTCATCTTTCAAAAATAATTTACAAGTACTGATACCTTTTACAGCAATCTTGACATTGTTTCTTACATAGATCCACTATGAATCAGCCACAATTCGACAATATTTGACAAATGATCCTCTGTTACTACCTACATGGTTCGTTGCTCCTGAGTCAAGAGTTCAAAAAGGATTCGATTTAGTGAATATAACATACTTGATTGCTTTTATCCTTTTTCTTTCCAATGCGCTTACTTCTCTTGCAACATTCAATTGGGGTTTTTTTGAAATTTAGTATGTTTTTCTTAAAGAACCTCTTGTTCTTTCTACGTTTGGAGTCAAAACCCATATTTGAACTGGACTCAGTAACATAAACCTATGAAGAAGATTTAGCTGCCTTCAGGTGCTCATCTTCTAAATCAATATGACTCATAATGTCCTCAAATGTCTTTATGTTAGGATTATTAGTTATATTCATTTTCATCGGCTCTCAGTTCTGAGAAAGCAATCTAATGACAACTTGTATTTATTACTCATCAGTCAACATGTATCTAGCAGATTTCAACTCATTAATCATGTTTGACATTTCCCTCAGATGTTGTTTCATTGAGTAATATTGCTTTTTCATATAAGTGTCAAACTTGATTATAAATTACCTAAACTTAGTAGATGAAGTCATTCCAAATTTTGCTTTCAAAACATTCCACATCTCATGAACAGTTTGATCTCGAATTTAACTATTAAATCATTCTGTATACAGGTTAGCAACGTAATATGAGTGTAACTATTTTTCTTTTTCAAAACTTATATGCGACGCGATCTCTCTGCTGTTGAGGAGTATCACCAAACTCTACTTTTTTCATAGTGTGGTGGAGAGCTTCCAAATATTTTTACTATTTAAGAATGTACCGAACTCTTCTATACCAAATATCGAAATTATTGCCATTTAATTGCTTATCCTTATTTAATTCGGTCACTATATTTTTTGTTACAACAACTATTTTTTCTCTGTATAAGTCATATAGACATTAGCAAAAAGCATTTATTAGCATTGAAATACGTAAGTCGCAATATATCATTGAAATAATATTTACATAGCACAAAATCGCAAGTTCGCATAGCTCCCAATCATCTCTTGAAAATTAAGATGACTAAGCAAACTTATTTCAACATATATGTATTAAATTTTAGGGTTGGAAGCCTCAATTTAACCATTTTATGCTCCCACTAGGATAAAAATCTCCCAAATATGGCATAAAATGTACACATCTCACATTTTTCAAGTATGCATAACAATCGTGCATAAACATGCATTAATAGTTGTATATACCATAATTTAGAAAACATTCATAATAAAGAAAGTGCATGAACTTCCTGACACCACAAATCATTGTGGTGTGGTGGCTATACTTATTTAAACATCTCTGTCAAACCTGGGTTCAAATCCAAGTAAAGACGATTTTCTATTTTCCAATGCAATCAGAAATGCATAAATAAAGGTTTAGATGAGATTTAATCACAGCCAAGTGCTGCAATCCTGTAGCTAAGGGCACTTAGATATTTTGTTTCATCCTGTGTTTGATTTGATTAGAAACAGCTTTCCAATTCCATTTTTTTAATGATTAATTGTGGCACATGATGTATTAATCGTGGCTGACCCCAAAAATTTGGGATTAAGTCTCAAATTGTTGTTGTTGTTGTATTAATCATGGCACGTGACTTTCACATGCCCACTTGAATTTAACGTTCAAAAACAATTTCACGAACCCAGAGCAATGGAAATAAAACTGAACAAGAGCAAACTTTGAGTTTTATTTTCCCCCTAACTAGAAGACTATTTCATACACATAATATATCGCTAGAAAGCTCGTTTAGAGTAGAATGTGAACACACAAACAATTCATGCCTATAGGATTCACACAAGTCGCAGAAGTCTGCCAAAGACAGTAACCGGCAATGGATTCGAAATCAAATTTCTCAATATTTGGTTTAAATTTTGTCATAAGAATTTGCATGAAGGTTCACTCTCATGCAATGAATATGTATACAAAGTTTCATAATTGCGGAATAGCAATAGAAAAAACTACCATTAAAGAACTCTCAAGGTTTCACAAAATTTCAACCATGGATGGCTTTAAGCATGGATTCAATCACTTAAACTCTGATACCAGTGAAAGGAATAATGCATAATAGACAAGGGATTGGAATCATAAAACAGTACCTCTTGTCAGATGTCACAGAGGAATTCGGATCTACAATTGAATCATGTGTTTTCAGTTAGACGTGGAATCACAAAATGGAAACCACACACATGCCACAACCCAGGTCCTTTGTGATGATTTCCTCAACAGGGAGCCTTCTCCAAGATCACAGAACAGAGGATGTTTTTGAAAAAATAGAGAGTCCACTCTCTCTCTCTTTCTTCTCTATTGTCTCAAACTCTTGTGTGTGTTATTTCTTCTCTCCCTCCCAGCCCCATATTTATAGGCATGCACTGAATCTTCTTTTCAAAGCTTTTCAATGGCAATGGAGAGACGTGAACTTCTTGAACAAGTTTCATTCCATGGCGTGATTAATTTGAAAGTTTCTTACTCTTGTCAGTAGAGAATAAAGTGGGTTGGATTTCGAATCGACCCATCATGGTCACCTAGTGCCCAGTTTCCAACACTCTTTTGTACTACTATCATGTACACCCTAACAATTCTAAGATATAATACTACGATCCATTAATAACTGAGTCACCCCTTCCCCCAATCTCTCATTGCCTCACTACTTCTGTATTTCCCTCCCTCTGTGATAATTGACATCAAACTCCAAATTTAAGTATGGCTCCCCCTCTCAATGCGGCAGTGCTGTGTTGTAACCTCTAAAAAAAAAAAAAAAGATTTTACGTTTTTGTTACGAGATTTAATTGTAGGTTAGATTTTTACATTAATTCTATAAAACCTAATATATATAAAGTGCTGAAGGCGCATTCATGTGTTCGTCCTTCCATGCGTTCATCCCTTCCTTTTCTTTTTTTTTTTTTCTTTCACATTTTCGCTACTCTCTTGCCAATCCTTTGTGGCCCCATTATGGCCCCCACCACAGCCACCATCTCTCTCTCTGTTTTTTTTTTTCCTTTCATGTTTTCCCTCCCCTCTTCCCAATCCTTTGTGGCCCCACCACCTCTCTTTCTCTCTCTCCATTCACATTCTCCACTCTCATCCCATCCCCCTATCCCCATTTTTTTTTCTTTTACTGCAACATTTTTTTTCAGAGCTTTTTTTTTCTCCATTCTCATCTTAAACCAAAAAATATATATTTAAATAATTAAATATTTATAATATTAAATTAAAATTAAAATATTTATAAATTATTAAATCCTAATATATATAAAGCTGCTAAAGCGTTTCGTCCTCCAAAGTTGTTCGTCCCACTTTTTGTTTTTTTTTTAACCCTTTCCCTCTTCTCCACGTGTCCTTAGTGGGCCCCCATGGGCCACCACCCTTCTCTCTCCCCCTTTCTCTTTCTTCCTCCCCTCACATTTTTCCCTCCTCTCCTGCTCTCTGTGGCCCCCACCACCTCCCTCTCTCACTCTCTCTCTCTCCATTCTCCATCCTCTATATATAACATTATTTCTTTTTTTACCACAACAATTTTTTTAATATCACTCACATCCCTTTTTTTAATGTTTTTTTTTTCATTCGCGTCTCAAACCAAATATATATATATATATATATATATATATAGATAATTGAATACTAACAATATTAAATTAAAATTAAAATATTTATAAAATATTAAATTATTTATATAAATTTTATATTAAATATTAATTTTTATAACTTTAGGTTAAAAATAAAATATTACATATTTAAAATATTTAATTCTTACAACATTGATATTTTTATTGTATTTTTGACGTTAATATTTTCATTTTAAATTTAATATTTCTTATATTATTAATTTTACTATCGTTTAAATCAATTTTTAACATTGATTCCATATTTTTATTTTATTTTTATCATTAATATTTTAATTAAAAAATAATATAAATTGAGTGAGTGACATCATATATTTTTCTATTCGGATATTATTTTATTTGTCATTTAGTTACTAAATTGCACATATATGTTTTCTTCAATTTTTATTTAGTAATAGTAATATAATTTTTACAATTTTAAGTTTATATATATTTAATATTTATAAAATGACATGGTCATCATAATTAGACTGTTTTCTATTTTTCTACAATCCTATATTTGTTATTTTCAATAAGAATATGAAAAAAATATTATAATTTGTTGAAATTCAAGAAACATTTTAAGAAAAAATGAAATTAAGTGAAATGAATTATATTGTATTTTTAATACAGTAATTATATAACAATCATTTTAGTTTTTTAATGAAATATCTAACTTTTACATATAAAATTTTATATTTTTTATAAAAAAACTTTCAATTTAACAAATGTATGTTACAAGTAAAATAAGATAAAATAAAGATATTTTTAAATAGATTGATTTATTATATGTTTGAATAAATTTTGTTATATGTTGTACTGGTGCTCATATTTCAAAATAAAAAATTCATTAACAAAAATCTTCGGTATAATAAAAAAATTTATTTTTCAACAAATTTGTTCATTTTTAACTAATCAGTTATAGCATAATTATAATTTATAAATTGATTTATTAAAAAATAATTTTAAACATTCTCAAAATATTTGGTTATTTTTTAATTTTTGTGAATTATTAAAATAAAATTTTCATAAAAAATTTTACAAAAAAGGAGAGCTATTTAGTTAGTAATATTAAATATTTGATATTTAAAAATTAAAAAATTTATATATTAACTATTTAAATTTATGTATACATATTCAAATAATTGAATACTTATAATATTAAATTGAAATTGAAATATTTATAAAACATTAAATTGAATATTAAATTATTTATATAAATTTCTATTAAATATTAATTGTTATAAATTTTGGGTTAAAAATAAAATATTACATACATAAGATAGTTAACTTTTACAATATTAATATTTTTATTTTATTTTTAGCATTAATATTATAATTTGAAATTTCATATTTCTTAAATTATTGATTTTTCCATCATTGAAATCATTTTTAGCATTAGTTCCATATTTTTTATTTTATTTTTATCATTAATATTTTAGTTTTATTTTTCTTAAATCATTAAATTTAGAATTTGAAAAGTTTCTTCTTTTTTAAATTTCACCATAATTCTTAATATCATTAATTTTGATGTCAACTCTATCTCTTCCGGTCTCTTTTTTCTTCACCTAAAACAATGCAAATGCAAATTGTATAATTGTTTCAATTGTTTATGGAATATTTTCTTTCATTTGATACAAAATTTTTTAATATAAATATTTTACTTTAAATTTTTATGAAAAATTTATTTTAAAAATTTTACTTTCTAAATATTTAAAAAGTTTTACTTTCTTTTAATAATTTTTCAAGTTTATATTTTTTTACCTTTTGTTTTCTTTCATTTTGTTTGCAAAAATTTTTTATAGAAATTTTATTTTAATAATTTACAAAAATTGTGTTTTATTTTCTTTTAATAAAACTTTTTACTTTTTATAAATATTTTTTTTAAAAAAAAAATTTACTTTATTTTAATAATTTGTCAAACTTACTTTTTCAATTTCTTTTTTTTCCCTTTTTTTGCAATTTTTTTTTAATGAAAATTTATTTTAAACCTTTTATGAAAAATTTATTTTAAAAATTTTGCTTTCCTTTTTTTAGAAATAGTTCAATACTTACATTATTAAATTAAAATTGAAATATTTATAACATATTAAATTGAATATTAAATTATTTATATAAATTTTACAATATTATCTCATTTGTTTTATAAGATTTTTCAAAGAAAAATGATTTATTGTTCTTTGGGAGAAGCGACCAACTAATGTAATGCATTATTTTCTTACTCGGGTATTCCCAAAAAATAAATAAATAAATAAACTCCGCTCCACCATCCCTTAATTTATTAAATGTTGTGTTTTTTAGATTTATTTTAATGTGAATTCTTATAAATTTATATTTTTATATATATTTTTCTTATTACTATTTGATTGATGTTGTTTAGTATTATCATCTAATCTATGTAAATTAAAATTAGAATCTGTGTACACTAACATATTCTATTTTTTGTATGTTTCGAACCCCAATATCACTGTTAAAATATTACATCTTTTTTTTTATAAATATTATCATTAAATATCATTATTTCTTAAATATGATTATTATTATTATTATTTTTATAAGAATATATAATCAAATGAAATCGAAACAGAAAATAGATGATGAAAATAGAGAAGATTTACCATTTGACTTATCCTTTAAAGATATATGATCATCGTTATATTTACTTATAATATTATCATATAAACAAATTAATAATATAAAAAATAATTAAATTCATATATTAAAATATTTATAACTAAAATAATTATTTACGCACTTTAAAAATTATAAATCATATTTTTTAAGTACCCCGCGTTTGTGCGGGCCAAAAACTAGTATAACGTAAAAGGCCCAAATGCATTTATTTTGCTTGGGCAGACCATTAAACCCTAGCTTTCGTCTCATTCCCTTCTAGCAGGCCGATGGTGAAATTCCCAAATGGCAAATACTGCCCTGCCCATGCGTAAGAAGAGACCACCGCTACCACCACCGCTATCTTCGTCTTCATCCTCCCTTCAACAACCCCACAAGAAGAAAACCAGAGATTTGCCCAATTTGACCGACTGCCATAGCTGTAGACTTCGCATCATCAACCCCGCCAACACCAAGGAGAAGTTCCCAACCCTTCTCTACAGTGAGTGGCGAATTGTCCTTCTCTGCAAACAATGTCTCAAGAATGTCGAATCTTCCAAAATCTGCTCCTATTGCTTCTCTGAATCTTCCTCAATCGACTCCCTTCGTTGTCCCAAATGCAAACATCTTGTTCACAAGGATTGCGTCTCCAAATTCACGGATTTGGCTCCATCTTCCTATTCGGGCTCCAATTTTTCGGTCTGCATTGATTGTTGGGTTCCCAAATGGATGAGGAATGGTGATGCTGTTAGAGTTTTGAAGGATAATGGCAGCAAAAAGTCATTGGAGGATGTGGGGAAGGATGCCTCGGTGGAGAAGAAGGTTTTGGAGGCGGCTAGAACTCGAGAGAAGGCTTTGAGGAAAGCTATGGCGGCTACAAGGGCTGCAGAATTGGCTGCCAATGCTTTGAAGTATGTTTCTAAGAGAGATGATCATGGATATAAGTATGCAGTGGCAGTGGATAAATGTTTGAATCGTGTTGTTGATGATGCGGAATTGGCTTTTCAGTTGCATCGAGCAATGAACAGCTCGCCTAGAATTTCAAAAAACTCGGTGAATGCTATCCCTTTTGCATCATGTCCTAAGACTCTGCTTTGTTATTCTCGTTCTTTATCTAAAAAGCGAAAATTAGTTGATTCAGATAATGTTTGTATGAAGCGACAAGTGACTACTAATTCCAGTAATTTATCTGAGAATGGTGATGTCGATGTGTCTAATCTTATGGCGTCTTCTGTTGATTTAGACAATTTGGATGTGGGTTGCAAGACTAGTTCTCAGAATGAGGAATGCAGAAAGAAAGATGAGAACAGTAGCAAATGTGATGCCAAAGCTGTTATTGAGCCTCTTTTGAAAGAAGGAGAGGGAAGCTGTTCAAATAAGTTGAATACATCGAGTGGAGATGAGAATAGTGTTGATTGTGAATCAAGATGTTATCAGGGAGGGGATGATTTGGGGAATGAGTTGTGTCCAATCAGGATTGAGATATGTGATGAAAGACCTGGTCGCTATGCTATTACGTATGGTAAGAGGACTTTGACATCGAAATCAACCAAGATTGCTTATGGAGATCTGTCTATGGAAAGTGAGGCTTCCGCTCCTGACCTAACGCTTAATTGTTCAGAAGCATCAAGAACCTGATCAGGTGCTTCATTTTCAGTCTTGTACTGCTCCCCTCCAGGCTTCTGCATGCACATCTGGTGGTTTCTGCCGCGACTGCTGAAATGCAGCAGGTATTGATAAGCCTTTTACTTAAAAGCTTTTATATCAAAACAAAAGATGTGCATTTTGCTTGAAAAACTTGGGTTTTTTCTGTTGCTATGTTTGTTCCATCCAAGATTGCTCGTTGACGTCTTCTATTTGGGCTTTGAAGATGAATTTTGTCTTTTATATTTATTCATGGTGTCAAAAGTGCCCTTTAAGCTTAGCGTTCAGAAAAACAATATATATCCTCATCAATTGTTATTGTGTTATTTTAATGACTGAAGTGATCTATTCTGCATATGCATGCTTGTATGCAACATTGTTTTCATCAAAATCTTTAAAAGTTTACGTTTCAGATTTAATTATTATAATCACATATAACATCATTTTATCTGGCTTTCCAATATATAGCATCTTCTCAAGTACATTATTGATCTAAAATCTCATGGGGTGATGTTCTTCCTATGACCTTATAAAGGAGAAGCAACTGGGTCTTCGTGATGTTACGTTGTATCTATTGTTGTTACCTGATGCAATCAGAACCTGAAAGTGAAGGAAAACTGCGTAGCTCTTAGTTGATTATCTTTGTAGGAAACAGATGTGTAGGATGACATCTAAAACTTGTGCTAACAAGGCCAAAAACAAGCATCTTTGCCTAAGATACTCTTACGGCTATCCATACAACAACAATAACCTAGACTTTCTATCCCAAAATTTGGGGTCGGCCACATGAGAGACATATTGAAATCGAAAAAAAAAAAAGATTTAGTTTGTGCGGATTCTCCTACACCACTCATTCCTATCTAACACCATTTCTTCAACTAAATCCATTACTATCATATCTTTACGAATACACTGCATCCAAATTTTCAATGGTCTACCTCTACGTTTTATTAAATTTTCTATATTTAAGTTCTCTACTTTCCTAACAGGTGCGTACTTAGGTCTTCGCTATATATGTCCAAACCATCTCAGACGGTATTCTCGCATCTTATCTACAATTGAGTTAACTCTCAATTTATTACGTATCTCGTCGTTTTGAATTCTATCATTTCTAATTTTGCCACACCTCTATCTAAATATTTTCATTTCAGTTACAATCATTTTTTGCTCTTGTTGCTGTTTAATAGCCTAACATTCAGTGTCATATAATAGTGGGTCTTACTGTGATTCTACAAAATTTTTCCTTTAAATATAATGGCATTGTGCGATTATAGAGAACTCCGGATGTCTTTCTCCATTTCATCCAACCCGTTTCAATTCTATTATTTACATCCTCATCTATATTGCCATCATTCTGGATGATAGAACTAAGATATCTAAACCGCTCATGTTTGAGATTTCTCTTCTTTCTAACCTAATCATTTCTTCATTATTCCGATAGTTGTTGCTAAACTTACATCTCATATACTCAGTTTTAGATTTACTCAATCTAAATCCTTTATATTCTAACGTGTCCCTCCATAACTCTAATTTAGTATTAATACCCTTTTTAGTTTCATCAATCAAAACTATATCATCTGCGAAGAGTATAAACCATAGTATTACATCTTGAATATTTTTGATGATTTCATCTATTACTATTGCAAATAGTAAGAAACTCAATGCCGAACCTTGATGGAGCTCAATGTTAATAGGGAAGCTATCGCTCAACCCTCGTAAGTTTTTACATTGGTCACAATTCCTTCATACATATCCCTAATAAAATTAATGTATTTCAAAAAGATCCCTTTCCTCGTTAGCACCCATCACAATAGTCTCTTGGAACCCTATCATATGCTTTCTCAAAGTCAATGAATACCATATGTAGATCTCTCTTTTGCGTTCTAAATGTCTCAATCAACTGTCTTAACAAGTGAATTGTTTTAGTAGTGGATCGTTCTGACATAAATCCGAATTGATTCTGAAACACACTTATCTCCCGTCTCAATCTGTTCTCTGTCACCCTCTCCCATAACTTCATCGTATGGTTTTTGAGTTTAATTTCTCTATAGTTGAAATAATTTTATATGTTTCCTTTATTCTTACATAGCGGGACAAGTGTGCTTTCTCTTCACAGGTGAGGCATTTTCTTTGTTTGCCAAATTTTGTTAAAAAGAGCCGTTAACATTGTTATTCCGAATTCGCCCAAACATTTCCACACCTCAATAGGGATGCCATCAGGTCCTATAGCTTTGTTATTTCTCATTCTCTTTATGGCCTCCTTTACTTCATGGGACGAATCTTACGTTTAAAATCTCTATAATCTCTTCTATAGATATCTCTATATTTTTTATACTTATTGTACTCTTAACATTAAATAGGTTATTAAAATATTCCCTCCACATCTTTCTTATATTCTCATTTTTTACAAATGTATTATTTATCTCACGCTTAATACATCTAATTTCATTTAAATCTTTTCCCTTTCTCTCCCTTAGTCTGGCAATTCTATAGATCTCTCTCTTCCTGTCTCGAGTCTTTAGTCTTTTGTATAATTCGTTATACACTTTATTCTTTGATTCATGGATAATCTTTTTTACGTCTTTTTTTACCTTTTTGTATTTTTCATAGTTCTCGCTACTATTATTACTTTTAAGATTCCTATAGCACTCTCTTTTGATTCGGATCGCAGTTTGTATTTTTTCGTTCTACCACTATGATGCTTTACCTCTTGGAGCCCCGCCCTTGGATATTCCAAGAATCTCCCTACCTATACTTTTAATATTATTAAACATATCATTTCACATTGTTTCTGCACTATTATTAACAGACCAATTTGTTACTCCAATCACTTTATCCCTAAAAGTCATCACATTTTCTCCATTTAGATTCCACCACTTAATTCTTGACTCCATATATGATTGACATTGTTTTTGTCGTTTAGGCACTCGTACGTCTAAAACTAAAAGTTTGTGCTGAGTCATTATACTCTCCCCTGGTATGACCTTACAATCCTTACAGATCATTCTATCACATCTTCTAGTGAGAAAGAAATCTATCTTACTAGCATTTGACTCATTTCTATAAGTAACTATATGCGACTCTTATGGCTATTCATCCAAAATGATAAATAATAACTTCGGAACACTTTGACGGAAGCTCATTCATCAAATCACCACCAAGTTATTGATACTTTAATAGGCATGCACCATAGTAAAAACATGATCCTACATTCACTTAAGTGTAAGAACATGGAAGAAGTATATGATTAGTTTGTTTTCTCTGTGTCTTGGCACGTCATACTCATAATTAATATGTTGCCTCTTCTTAGTAAGAATATCTTGGATGAAGTGTTCTCTCCTAACAAGCCTCCCAAGCAGAGAGGCCACCATAGGTGGCACCCTGACCTGCCAAATCTAAGTGGTGTTCCTACCTTTTCCACCCTCTAGATCCTCCAAGAAGCTCCTAAGGAAACAAGTAATCTTAGGAGGATCTTTAGTTTGAGATCATAATGGCATCCTGATAACGGACAAGGAGCCGATAAAATGTTGTTTGAGTTCATTAAGGATATTTTGTATTTTATAATTCTTAGATTCAATTATTCTAATTTTAATTCCATTAAAGATTTGCTGTACCAGATGGCTAGATTAATTCATGTTTGCCTCTAATGCATTGTTACAAAATGAGGTTAGAGTCCCTAGAAAGGAATCTTTTTTATTTGATAATTTAAATAGAGAATTGGCATTCTATCTTTCTCTTGGCATTTTTCCTCTTTGATCTATATATATCAGAGAAAAAGAATTTTTTTAGATGTAATAAATATATACAAAAACTTCAGGATGAGAAACTCTGAGAAGTGAGTGAAAATAGAGCAGTACATAGACTGGTAAAAGATTGCTCTCCCAATCCCTCTTCAACTCCCTTAGACTGTAATGTTTATAAGTCCCTGACACGTGCTCAAAAAGAAGCATCGAGCACACCTTCCAAAAGATGAAAGGGACAATATTTTGACATCTTAAAATTCTAGCATTTTGCTCCAGCCAAATACAACAAGAAATAGCCAAAAAGCATACTGTTAAGGTGAATGAGCATTTTTCTGCCCTCTAAAATCTCTAAATTTTGTGAGAAACAACTTGGTGAGGCTCCTGGGACAAAACCACTTATTATCACACAAAGAATATAGGCGATTGTACATTTATCACGTTGTAGGATAATGCAACATGTGAGTCTAGTTTCAAAATTATTGTAACGCATGACATAAATATCTATAAAGATAGCTTTAGAAGGTCTCATCATTTGTAACAACTCATTGGCATTTATCATGTTAAGCACCATAACTAAGTAAAAGATTTAAATTTATTACTAACCTTTGCCTTCCAATAAAATTGGTTAAGGATAAAGGAGGGGTGTGGAGGAGGTAGTTAAGATGATGGAAAAGAAATTTGCAAGAGTAAACACTTGAAGTATTGAGATTCCAAATTTAAGTATTAGGAACATTTTGAGAACATTCATTTCATTGTAAAAGGGAAATTAGGGAATAAAACTCCATAATTTTTCTATCATGAGATTTCTTAAAAAATGAAAATTTAAAAAGATCAAATGTCGTTCCCAATAATAAAAGTCTTTGAAGGGAGCCAAGTGAAGCATAGACAATTGATAGAGTCGAGAAAAAGTAATCAACATGGAAGAATCTCCGATCAAGAATTCTCTCGAGACGGAATGTGAGAACCACCACTTTGGAAAACACGAGAGGAAGGAAAGGTTGATATAATTGAGAGATAAATTTTCAAGGGCTATAAGGAGAAGTTCCAGCTCTAGCTTGGTATTGTTTGATGCCACATTTGCTCTTGATAACCTTACTCTATAAGGAATTGGATTCTATGGTGAATTTCCAAAGCAATTTGCTTAGCAGAGAAATGTTCTTGCATGCCAAATTACCAAGACCCAAACCACCTTAAGATATATCTTTTGAGACCTGATCCAGCTTACCAAATAAACCATTTTAGTCAACGTGCTACCTGACTAAAGGAAAATTTCTTGTCAACTTCTTAACGTTATGGGCCACCCCAAGAGTAATCTTATAAAGGGAAAGAAAGTAGAGGAAAATATGAGATAGACATGTAAGGATAAGCATAATAACCCGATCTAAAGTAAGAATAGCATTTGTCCACCCATCTAATGTTCTACTAAATCTTTTTCCAACATGATCCAAAAAAAAGCATTTTTTTTGGATTTCCTCCGAACCTCTAAATAAGAAATAGGCCATTTCCTTGTCTTGCAATAAGAAATAGGCCATTTGACACCTCACTTTTTGCCCTTTTGACATTATGAAATATCAATTTCCCCTGCCTTTCTAATCCTTTTCCTCTTAGTTATATAATCAGAAAAAGAGGGTTGGCTTCTATAGGGACAATGCAAGACTTAGACAACGTTAAACCTAGTTTGTGGAGGATAGATTGCTTCTGACTATTCCTTTCTCTTTTTTGCAGCAATAACTTTGTGCAGATTACTCAAAGAACTCCATTCTGTAATGACATTAAGGTTATTGGATAAATTCTTTTCAAGCTTTTTCTCACTACCCTTCTTAGTCTCTGATTCCCATCAAATTCGTATCAAAGCAACTGACGTTCGACAGAAGCAGAAAATGGAGGGGAGGAGAGTGAAAAGGAGAATGGAGGAGAGTCCAAGGAATAGTTTAAAGAGGATAATGCTGTTCAGAAGGGAGAGGGGGGTGTAGGGTGGAAAGGATTCACATTATTCTCAAAATTGTTCTAATAGATGAATTGATTTTTGGGGTCTAAAACCTTCTAAAATATTACATTTACCTCTTAAACAGCCACAAACCCTTATACAAATGGGCCCCAAAGATTGGGCCAAAATGATTATTAGACCTTTAAGAGATGGCATAAGCTTTTGCACTATTTTATACATGAAAATGAGCTCATCTCTCTGTCTCCTGTCTTGGTTACCCATCCTGTTGTCTGCCTTCCTCACCATCCAGTTTGGGTTCTTTCCAAGTGAAGCATCCATTTCTATCTCTATCTACCTTTGATCTGTATGACAGATTAAAGAATTATTAAAAAGTTCAGTCCAACACATTTCTCATCAAAACCAATTCTAGTTGGCATCACTGGAAGTGCCCCAACTAGGAACAAACCAAAACTGCTCTATCCATCTCTACCAGAAGTTTGCTGGTAAGAAGTAATCTTTCTACTACTTAAGTCAACAAGCACTGGGATACTCTGACCAAAAAGGCAGACTGGTTTTAGATTTGAAATTGATTTATCAACAAATTTTGCAGCTTCTTGTTCGTGGTAGGTAATTGCAATATTCTGCCCTTGGGAATTTAGACTGCCATGGGTGAAAGTGTTATGCCAGTTTATGTATCCCTTATCATTAGTATTATTATTTTTATTAACAATATATGTGTCTTGTATATTTATTTTTGAGGTTCTATATTGTATTTCTATACTTTCTATTAATTGCTGATTGGCTGCCCCATGTGTAGTCATATCATATTTAAAGAATGATGGCAAGAGAGAGATGCATTTTGAATACTCCATATGTGTGAAAGTGTTATTTTTAACTACTGATAAGTTACAAGATAGGTACTCAAATTTTTGAATGGAAAAGGATATGTGCTGTTTAAGATCTTTGTATGTGGAGAAAGGATTATAGTTAACTACTGATGAGGACAAGGACACGGACTAGCTTAGCTCCTTTATGTACTTTGCCTTGTGATGCAGGATATATTAGTCAGATTTTCCTTATTGTTTTTAGCTTTTTTTTTTTGGGGGGGGTGTGTTGGATTGTGGTTTTATGTAATAATTAAACAGACTTAATGATGAATTAGATCTTTGATATGTGTATCTCTCTCTCCCTCTTATCTACCTCACTTCTTCCCCTTCCGTCTCTGCCCCTTTACTGGTTTCTCTCTCCCTCTCCCCTGCAATCTCTCTCTCTCTGCTCTCTCCTATTGATTCTATGTTACCTTGAGTGGCAACAAGGAAGATCATCCTGTATTAATTTCAATCAAATGTATTCCAAACTAGTCAATCACTTTGAGGGAGAGCCTTATGTGGTTGACTGTATTGGCACTTCTTTGCTTGAGCTGACCATAGTCTGGTTGGCAGTGATGACTTGAGTTTCAAATATGAATGCTTAACACCTCAGTTCTTGAAAAGTTTGATATGCCATTAGTTGAATGGGTTCTTGGATGTGTGTTTACTTGGCTTTTAAGAGCCCTATGTTTGAGTACTATGTAGAGATTGGAGTGGAGTCGAGCGGAGTTGTTTAGTCAGACAAGCAACTTATCGGTGAGATTTTCTTGTTGTGAAGAAATTGTTCTATTATCACCTCTTTGACTAAAACAAGAGACTCTGGCCAATGCTATTTTTAACTGTTTAGGAATAGTTCGTTGCTTCGAATGGTAATAAGTAGTCTAGCATCTTTATCAACTTGATGTTAACTAACTTATTTAAGGTTGCCGGTTCAGAGATGTCTCGGAGCAGGGGAAGTTCCTTAATATCTATGAGGTTCTTGTATCTGCAAAAAATGTTCAAATTAGAAGTTGAAGTACATTTCCCAAATTTCTTGGAGATTGCTCTGAGTTCCTGATCCATAGATAAGGAGGCTTATTTTCATTGCCATTTTTTCACCGCAATGGTTGTGAGACAATATTAATTCTTTTCAGTTGAAGATCTAATTCGCTTTCAGGTGGATATTAGATTCTTGATTGCTTGCTATGTCATGTAAGATATTCTTATGAATTGCCTTCCAACGAGCTTTTGTTGTTTCTCTGTCCTCTTTATGGCTCTTTCTGCCCTCCTAAAAGTAAGCTTAGTTTAAATTACTCTATACCATGTCTTTCAATGTTCTTGCTTGGTGGCAAGAAATGTTTGGAAGATTCTCTGGTGGACACTAGTTTGCTGCATAAATTGAGACTTTTAGAGATATTTGATGTTTCCCATAATCGTTTATATTCATGAAAATTACTTTTATTCATTTCCTTTCCTCTAATTTTAGTACTCCTGAGGGTCCCTTGAGCTCTCAAAATGAACTGGATTTAGAAGGAAAAAAAAGGACCTTACTCAAATTTTTAACTAAGCTGAAGAGCTTTTTTTTTTTTTTTTTTTTAAATAATTTCATAAGGTCTTCTCTTCTCAACTCTTGTTTCTTTCCTTGATATGACTACATTCAATTTTATTGAGGTTCGTCTCATTGATTATATGTTTAATTTCTGCCAACCGGTGGAGAATAGTGGGGAAGATGTTATTGCCTGATTTCCTTAGGCTTAGAGTGCCCTTGGTGGTTGTGTGGTCTGTAAATAAGATCCTAGGCAATTTAAATTATCAGCTTTTGGTGGAGGCTTTTAGAGATCATGGTCATGTCTTTAGGGTGAAGAAGAGTAGTAATTATAGGGGCTCATTCCTAGAGATTATTTGCTACCTGAATGGTTGAAAAAGAGACAGAATCTGTTTGCCTGGTGGTGAGAAGTTCAGAGGATGGTCTTAAGACATGTTTTGAAGGGGTTGATGCAGGGCGTGAGAGGGAGGAATAGTGAGAAGGATAATTTGGATAAAGTTGATGTCTAATCCAGTAGGAAGAAAGTGCAGAGCCATGGCGACGGAAAATTACATAATACACCATTTCTGAGTGCTCCATTAAATTGGAAGTTGAAGCTTGTCGTCGTTTTAAGTCAGAAAAAAGTGGCAGACGAGCGAAGGCAGAGACTTAGGTAAATCATCAGTTGCCAACTTTTCTAACGAGAGTCATAGAGAAGCAGAGTCGAAAACTTGGTTTGAGGTGGTGAAAAGCTGCACAGGCGAAATCTCGCGAGAAGGAGCTGTTTTATGGTGAAGGAAGCTGGGTAACGTTAATATCTGTTTTGGCAAGAATTAGTTGAGAAAGAAAGAGAGGCCAAGTAGAAGGCATGTTTGATGGCTGGTTTCACAGGGACCGATTCTGAAGTCTAGTTCAAATTCAAATTTCACAGGGATTGGACTCTCAAGTCATCAGAAGGCATATTTGGAAAGGTGGGAGACAACGTGGTATTTGAGGAGGAAATTGATGAAGTTGGACGGTAAAAAAAGGGGTTTGGGCTTAAAATCAGATTGAATGGAGATGGGCTGCTGTTTGAGTTTTTGGGCCAGAAGGGAGTTGGGCCATTCTGGTGGATCAAAAAAGAATCTAGACCTGGGAAAAGATCAAGCCCGTTCGGATTAAAAGACAGGTCCAGCCTAAGTTGATTAATGAAAAATGAGTTTGGTTCATGACCTGATGGGCAAAGAGAGACCTACGAGTTATGAAAAAATCTGCAATAGAGAGAATATTGCATCATCATCAGAGGAGGGCCTGAATCTGTCATTATCGACCATTGAAGCCCAAATTTTAGTTCTGAAGGCTCTCCAATCTCGGTGAGGCAGTCAAGCCGGCTCCTGATTGTCATTTGAACTTATGTGCAGCCTGTTCTTCTATTAAATCTGATTCCTCGTGGCAAAGATATTGGGCTCTTCAGACCATCATTTTTGGGACTGATGAGGAGTGCTTCAGGTAAAAAAAATGTAGCTCAGTCTAGAGATAATGAACAGTTGAGTGGGGCAGTGAGGTCTACAGACGTTTCACTGAGACATCAAATGCAACATGAGACAGTGTTGCTGGTTGGTTACAATCAGGTTTTTGTGGGGTCTGAGGGTGACAAATTAGATAGGGATTATGAGGAGAATTTGAGGAGTTGTGGGGTCTGATGGGGGATTGCTGTTGGAAGATATCAGAAGTTGAATGATAAATTCTCAAATTGGTTCAGCTGGGAAAATCCAGCTTGCTGAGATGGTTTGACGGTATGATTTTCAGAATCATGATGCTGCATGTCAATGTGATAGCTCTACAAGGATTCCACAAGATATTGGTACAAAGGTATTGAGTACCACAGATCTTTCTAGCACTAAAGGAGGCTATCTGGTCACAGAGAAGAAGTCGATTCAAACTTTCACAGTTGAAGTTGATTCAAACCCTGAGATTCTGGCGATTCCAGTTGAGAAGTTTTTACCGGAGTTGCAACAAGATCCCATTTCGATGGGTTTGGCTGGAGGTTTTGCTTCTGCATCCAAGGAGGAGAAGCTGATTCATGGTTAATAGGTTCAGTCTTCTTCTTCTGTTGCTGGCGATAGGAATGATGCACGAGTTGCTGGGGTTCAATGTGAGGCTCAACTTGGAGTTGAATTGGAGTTGAAGGGCCAGAAAAGGGTGCAGGTGAAGGTCTTCTGTTGGAGGGGCCTAGTTCTTCGACATCAATGCTGGTCAAAGATTTGGGTTTAGTTTCTGATGGTGTTCCGAATATGGAGAGGACAAAAAATGTTGTGTGGAGATGCAAAAAGTGATGCATGCTGGAATTGATAGAATTGAAGGGAGTTTGCTAAGGTTAAAATCTGGATCCTGAAAGGAAGGTGTCCAGCTCTCATTTTTGTGGGAAAATTGTTGATCGTTACCCTCTTCGTAGTTGACAGTTGAGTTGGAGAAATGCGTTGCTGAACCTAATTGTAGGGCCAGAGCAGGAGTTTGAGAAGCTTTCAAGTTTGGTTTAAAATATTGGAGGATGATCTACGGAGTTTTATGTGGCCCGGGATGAATTGCTTTTGGTGAATGATATCTCAAGTGAATCAAATGTTGAGCATTGATTGAAGAGTTTCAGCTAGCTGATTCAATTTTGGGAAAGGAGTTTCAGAATGATGATCAAATTGTTTCAATTCTTGGTAAACCACCCATAATAACTGCTAGAAAAAATAATACGGAAAGCGGAGAGCAACATCTTCTTGATAAATAAGGTTTGAGGTTGTCTGAACTTGACATTGTCGAAGCCAAGCTTGATCTTCTGGTCTATGTAACCAGAAGAAAAATGAATAACTAGGATGAGGGTAGGTAACGAGTTTTTTGATATTCCTACTGGGTAGCTCAGGTGTGTCATAGGTGGTTGGAGAAGGGCAGACCTGGGGCTTTGGAGAAAGTAGAATGCTAAACTTGCTAGAAATTATTTGTTCCTCTTCTTTATAGGCTTAGATTGTGTTTTAGTTGTTGTTGTGGACTGTAGTCCCAGGGTTCTATAACAGTTTGGAGAATAGTTCTCCTTTTGTTTTGCTTCCCCCCCCCCCCAAAAAAAAGCATTTCTTATTCTTGGACTGTCCTTTTTTCTCCTAATACAATTTCTTTTTCTACCCAAAAAAATTCCCACAATCTTGGATAGTGGATTCAGCTCCTTTCTGAATTTACTCACAGGAGCGCTGTAAGGAGGTGCTGCAATTGCATTTTAAGAAATCTTAACAATTATTCCTCCATTGGCATTCAATGTAAAAGGCAAACAAACTATATTCTGGTGTTTGCTTTATTTTTTTGTTTCTCGTATGGTATGGACTCTCATGCAGTAACTATAGACAGCACACTCTGAAAGATGCTCATAAGCTGAGAAGCCTTTGTAACGTTTGAACTGGATTTAGTTAATTTTGAGATTACTACTCTTTAGAGAAGCCATTGAGAGGATATCGAGTTATGTTTTTGCATTAGAGGTTGATTTCTTTTCTTGCTTTGCTTAGTCATTTGCTGGTGCATACACAATTCGGTTCTTTTACATGCCTTTCAATTATCTTGTCTATATGCATGCCAAAGTTGGATATATTGTATTCAAACTAATTTGGACATGCTTCATCTTTTGGTCCAATTCCTGATTTGAGTCCAATTGCTTATTGAATTTATTGCAGTTTATGGTGTCTAAGAAATGGCTTCCAGCACCGGTGTTGTGGCAAACTGCATATATATGTTGTTGAGAGTTGTGGATCAAAGATGAACTTTATCTCATTTTATACAACGATGCTCCGGCAAGTTGCCATGTACAATGGGAACACAAGTAAATTAGCAAATCAAAGGTTAGATCAATTATGATTTGTGAGATCTCAGTTTATACATGGATGAGGTTCTAGCAGATTTTTGTACTGTAATTGCATAACTGGCTGCTGGTGTCTTTTGTCATTGAGGTTCACTATTGTATGCATGTGTGCATAGAAAATACATTTTGAGGCCTCTTTGACAGCCCTTATCTGCATATTTGGAATTAAAACTTGTATACATCTTTCAAATTAACAACTTGAGTAGCAGAGGTGCAAATTTCTATTCAAGGACGTTTCCAGTTTTCTTCAATCTTCATATTAGAGAAATTCAATGGTGGTAAACTTCTAGGAGTTATGAAACCTTCTGAGGCACTGAATCCTCTTATGGTTGATGTCCAGTTTGTCCCCCCTCGCGGTTTTATTGCAGTGGCTTTACAGGTCCGGATTCTATGTTTGTGCCCCCTCGCAGTTTTATTTCAGTGGCTTTACAGGTCTGGAATCTATCTCCCTCTCTGGTCCCTTGGAATCTATTTTATTTGTTTATATCTTGTTCCAGATTTGTTATTGTTATTATAATTTCTATTCACTGTCCCCGCAAATGGTTCAAGAGCTTCCTCACATTATACTTAATTTTTTACTGATTGCTCCAAAATTGTGTTTTGTTACCTTCTTTTTTGTCCTAATCTTTTCCCGGAAGCTTTTGAAGTTGCAACACATACATATCTACTGTGTGATGTGACTGTTGCAATAGTTGGATTCTTGCAATTATTTTTCAGATTTTTGTTCCCCGATGGCCATCCAATGTTAATGATTAGAGTGATTACATTAGGAATTAAAACATGAGAAATGCTAGTGAAGAAGATACATGCTGTAATTTCTCCGCATTCTTGCGCTTAAATGCCAGAATGTGCACAAATTCCCTCAGTAATTCTTGACCTCAATAATGCGTAGAAGTATTACCCCTAGAGAACCAAATAAGCAAATAATTGTTAAAATGCCAAAGAACACGAGTGATTCTCAAGTTTGATTAACTTGGAGAAGTATTGTCCATGGTACTTTATGTAATTAATTAATTAATTAATTATGTATATATTTTGGTTTACTAGGAAGGCAATACCCTATACAAAATGTTTCTGATGTTTCCATGGGGCGGTGGGTGAACTGTCACCTCCGCTAAGGGATGAGTCTCCTTGTACCACTAGACCAAGAGGAGAGGTGACACTTTATATAATTTGTATTTACGATAGGATGGCAAATGACTTAAAAACAAATCACAATATTTGTTTTATTTTAACCGAATAAAGGATTTTAGCTGAGTAGGAGATTGAGCGTTTTGTTACATGAACCCTTCAGTTTAACTAGCCCTATGCTTTTTGCTTGTCCTCTAAATATTACTTGGGTGTTGGGGTGTAGGTATGAGCAAGGGCAATTCATTTTAAGTAGAAATTTTGTCAAAATGAGGTGTGAATCCACATCCATCGCTCGTAAGTCATCTTAGGTTTACAAATGTGCATGATGAGTAGTAAAATACGAGGTTATGAGATTTTTACTGTAATTTTCAGTGGCCATCACACTATTTTTGGTGTAATTTAGTAAATTGTTTTGCATTTTGGCATTTTTAAACATGTTAGCCCCATACAGCAACAGAAAGTGACAAGCATCCTGAAGCTTGCTGGAGTTCCATAAAGCTCTTCCCTTCAAGGTTCGAATAGACTCCATGAATGTGTAAATCCATGACAGAGATTTGGATACACCTGCGCCTGCATGCATATCTGTAAGTCGTGAAAATGCTTGAAAGCTGGTGGAGGCAGAGGTAGGCAAAAGCAATATGGGCAACATCATCACTCCCCGTGTAAACTTCTTGCCGCTACTGGGAATACGTAATTAGGTATGGAGATACTTTATTGGAGCCAAAAACTACATTTGTAAAACATTAAAAATGATTGTTTCAGTTTCAAATATGAAGGGTGTAAATAAAAGAGGCAGACTACTGATTCTGTATTTGTTTGTGGTTATGTCAATTAAACAGATTCTAATTTTGTTGCATTCGATAGATCTAGCAAGTATACTGAGATATTTTCTCTCCAATGCAGCATGGAAGGGTATCAAGATCGAGCAAAAGAACAACATAATATATCTGCATAATAATGATGTTATCATAAAGAGGTTACCTGGAAATTATGAATCAAGGACAATGCGTGGTGGGAGAATAATTATTTGGGAAATAAAATTTACTTTCATAAAAATTATTTTTTGCTTTCGTGTGGTAGATTCAAGAAAAGTGGTCATCTTTAATAAATTTTTCATAGTTTTCATCTATATCCTCTTTCTCTTTTAGAGGGAGAGGAGAAAACGTTGTCCAAACAAGAGAGAAAAAACATAAGTACTTCCATTTTTTTTTTACATTATTTACATTTTTTTTTTTGGGGGGGGCTTTTTCCCTCAGCCCTGCCCCTTACTAGGGTGACATTTGCACCACCTTTGGTGTAAATATTACCCCACTTCAAGAAGGGGTGAAATTTACTCTTCCTACCACAAATGTTCCAAAAGAGTAACCAAAGCAATAAATTTGAGAAGCATTTGCTAGCCAATTCTATACTAGTATGGTACCCTTTTCTGTTAAGTCTCCTGCAGAATCAGAGAATGGATGAGCTTACATCAGATAGTACACCAAGTTAAAGATCATGTTAGCTTATAGGGCAGAAAGAATCAACGGGCAAGCACAGCAAACAAATGATGAAGCTCCCAACTTTGCAACTCCTCATTTGCTGCAAGAATAACAATTACAAACTCAAAACACAAGCATTTCATCCAAAAGCAAAGATCAATATACAAAATTCTGGGCAAGCCAAAGCCTGGTTATTTTCCAAAGGACAGCCGCTTATGACCACTTGAAAGGAAAAGATAAAGAAAACAAGACCCTCTAGGTCAACAAGAGATACCAGAGAACCCAATCTGAAGGAAGAAAGTAGGCGGCCATTGATCGATGTGGATCTCTGTGAGCAAAGCAAAATACAAGACCCAACCCAAGAGACACGAAAGAGGATGTTTACCCCTCGGAGAGTGCCAGGAAAGGAAGAGAAGCATAGAGAAACAACGTCAAGCAGAACTGTTGAACTCCTCAAGAGCTTCCAAACAGAATAGAAATCTCTCATAAATGTGCCCAGTTTGGCTCTGCATTGCTGCGCAAATGGACATTCAACTTTTTAAAGCAACAAAATCCATGGCCTATTTAGCAAGATAGCAGCCTAACATGTTATCCAAAAGGACCACGAATTGCCAATAATCCTGCCAAAAAGTTTGGAGTGTAAACATCAGATTATCTGAATTGTGAGAATGGGCCACAAGATCAGGAATTTATATAAAAGCAGACACGGAAAGGGGAAAGGAATAAATTTACCAGTTGACCAACTATTGTTTACTAGTTAAGAAACTGATTTAGAATGACACTAGAATTGAAACTGTACTCGGACCAGAGTAAGCAGTCACCAACTGAGACTCCAAACAATTTAAGAATAATCACCCAAACGGAACCAAATTCTTGTCTCCAGTCATGCAGATACTGGACCATCCAGAACCCAATCACTACATAAAAATATCATTTGAAACCCAGCTGCATTAACGGCGTTGCAATTTCTGATGCAAGAAATTCATAAGGAGTCCAGCAGCAATAATGGCATTCAAAAAGTATAACAGCAAATTCATATGCGCATGTGAAGCAAGAAACAGACTTCATAGTTGGACCACAATGGTCCAGTTCAGCAGTTATAAGAACACAAAAACGTTGGAACATAGGAGGCAAGTTTCACACTTCCACACTAGATTTGATACCCCAGGCACAATAAAGAGATCTGACAGAACAGATTTGTCACGCTTCCACATAACAGTAGCAGCACAGCGGCCTCCTATCTGCAGTTATGCAAAATAGTATATCATCAATACAGACACACACCAAAAGTTTTAGAAAACAGAATATGTGGGATACCTGCAAGATTATTCCTGTCCAGAACGGAAGCCCCCACTCCCCCGTCGCTCATATGGTTTTGAACGATCCCGATTGTAACGGTCACCTCCAGGATCCCCACGGTTACCAGAATCCCTGCTGCGCCCACCAACTCGATCTCCGTTCCTATCAGGACCATAACGACCACCATCCCCACCAGCACCAGAGCTGCCGCCACCACCACTACCGTACCTATCATCCCTGCCACCATACCTGCCCCCTCTTCCACCTTCTGCCGGACATTCCCTAGCAAAATGTCCAGGCTTCCCACACTTGAAACACTCTCCACCATTAGATCCACGTCCACCACCACGGTCACGGTCACGGTCTCGGTCACGGTCACGGCCACGGTCACGATCACGGTCACGGTCACGATCACGATCACGGTCGCGGCTGCGGTCACGGTCGCGGCTGCGGTCACCGTCATTGTCCCTACCTGAACCTTGGTGAGGCTGAGCTTTATCAACAGTAATACTTCGCCCATCTAAGTCAATTCCATTCATTGCTTCAATAGCATCATCCATTGCTTTCTTTTCATCAAATGTCACAAATCCAAATCCACGAGACCGGCCAGAAAATTTGTCAACAACCACCTGATCACATAAAACATTTATGTCTCACTCATATCGGCTGGGGCTATAAATATCTAAATAACACGTCATGGCTTATCATTCATAGTCATTTTGAGACATGTTCATTAACTTAAAACAAACTTAGCAACCATCCAACAAAAGTCACAGTTCTCCATTCATATCAACCTCATATTAATTAAAATATTCAAACAAATACAAATCTTGCTTGGATGATCCAGGAGCAGGAAACAAAACATTGTAAAAGTAAACAAAAGCTTTTAGAAGTACAAACAAATAAAAATTATTGAAAATAGTTGCTGGTGAGAGTGGGCAAGTAATTGAAATGGAGAAGTTAATACTAGAGAACATGAACGATCTAATGAAGGTTTTTTTTTTAATTAAATTAATTATTCAGATATTTTATGTGGGGAGTGTTTACAATCATTCACAAAAGCATGATCGGCTTCAAAAGAAGGCTTCAGTTAATCAATAGTATCAATTCCATATGTGGAACTTCGAAAATTAACTACTTGTACCTTTGCCTCAAGAAGATGGCCAAACTTTTCAAATACTTCTTTCAATCCTCTATCAGTTGTAGACCATGAAAGGCCACCAATAAAACATCGATATTCCACCTCCTCTGACATGTTTTCAATGAAAAATATCTATGCTGACAACAAAACAATAGATACATCATAAATAGAAGTGTATCATAAATTATTTTCCTTAAAAGATCAATATTGAAGAACAATGGCAATCAAGATATTTAAAGGCTGTCCAGGATTACCAAGTCAAAAGGATTATTTCATACATGATCCATGCCAAAGCAAAACAATTTCATGCCCAAAGGCCAAGCTATCCAGGGAATTTAAGTCTAAACAACAACATAAAGCTCTAAAGGAGAGAATTGAACAATACTGGTGTAGAATGAGAACATTCAAATTCTCCTTGGCATTTGGGTTAACATACAAATCCTCAGTGGCATTCAATATAACAACAGAATTTCTTGTTTACCAGATATTTAGTATAATGAATGATTGCAGGTGAGTAGGATAATGTACTGGAGAAAATAATTCTTGCAATGAATATGTAAGAGAGATGTAAATCTTACAAGAATACAATAGAAAAATCAGGAGAAAGTTCTGTTGAGGGGCCATATTTGATTCAAGTTCTGAAGTAGCTGTTCTTTACTATTTCCTGATACCAAGTACTTGCATGTTTTTGTTTTTGACAATACTTCTTGCCTCTTCAAAAGCTCTAAGACACATTCACTAAAACTTATATGCTTTGGCCTGAAATCAACCAACCACCCTGTGGTTGCCCTCTTGCGATTGCAGCCATTAGCAAAACCAGTACCTTTTCCTCTTTCAGCCATCAAAGACTCTAATAGAGTGTTTTACCAAAAGACAAAAGTGTGGTGCACTTCAACATAATTTCCCCTATTTTTTAATGCGTTAAGGGTTTTCGAATCCACCAATAAGGGAGTCATGTCAAATGCTTTGTTTTCTACCCTTTTTTGTGCTTTCTGGGTTTTCTCGGGGTGTGGGGTTGGTTTGCACTTTTGACACGCTTGATATCAAAGAGTGATTAAACAGTTTTAGCATAGTAGTTAAAAGTGCGCTGAAGCGCAGCGCAGCTCATGGGCTTTTTTTGCATCAAGCGCAGCGCAAATGAGAAAACGTAAGTGAAGCGTGCTGAAGCGCAAAAAAAGCTCATGGGCTTTTTTTTTTTTTCCTTCCAGTTGCTGCTACCCTGATCCTTTCTGTTCCTTTTTTTTTTTGTCTCTGTTCTTTTTTTTTTTTCCCCTTTCCTTTCTGTTCAGTTGTTCTTTTCTACTCCTTTCTGTTCATTTTTTTTTATCACCATTTGCCAAATGATGTCAAGATATTATGCAAGGGTTTTGTTCAATTGGGTAACATTTGGTTTAAAGTTATTTAAATTAATTTATATGTCTTTTCTAAGAACTTCATGAAACATATTTTCTTGTTATTTGGTCTAGAAAATGACCACCTTTTTTTTTTTTGTTCTAGTATTATAATATATTTCATTTGCTATTATATATGTTGATGTTTTAGTATTGTAACATATTTCATTTGCTATTATTGTATATCCAAATATATATTTTGATTTTATATTTTAAGTGTGCTTTTTATGAAAAAGCCCGCACTTTGCGCTTAAGCCCCATGAGGGGCCTGTCGGTTTTGTGCACTTTTCACTTTTAACTATTATGAGTTTCAGGTCAAATCATAATGGGTGGGGGCAAAATAAAACTTTCCCTAAAACTTGCTGATTTCTTGGTCTAAACACAATACTTTGAAGTTAAACAAGAAGAAACAAGGTTTCTACTTAGGAGTCAATGACAAACATAACCCACATCAACATTCACATTCATGCATCAGTTTCATTTCATTCTGATGGGAAGAATTTGCAGAATAAGAGAAACAGAGGATACGAAGGAGTTAAGTCAAGCTAAGTCTAGATGGAGTCCTTTCTTTATATTGTCTATCAGTGTTGTTTAAGCATTAGTCCAATGCTTATTTCTCTCTCTATCTCAATTCCTTCTGCTGAGAGGTCTTTTGAGGATGTGACCGTGGCAATAAAAGGGTTGAATAAGGCTACACAAAATCTGCAGTCAAGCCTTTGGCAAAACTTCGATCCCAAATCCACCCAAGCAACTTAGAATTCTTTTGCTTCCCAAACCTTCATACAACCCAAAATTCCTACCAATTGCCTACTAGGAATATTCACACAAGTTGAGTTCCCAAAATTTAATGAAAATGATTCGTAGAGTTGGCTTTTTAGGTGCACACAGTTCTTTTCGGTTGATAACACTCCTCACTACAAAGTTCAATTGGCCTCCATTAACCCAGAGGACAAAGCCATCAGTGGCATCAAAATTTCCTCAACTCTAGGCATGGACTGCCGTCCTCTTGGGACAAGTATGTTGTGGCTCTTAGGGAGAGTTTGAGCCAACTCTATAATGATCCAATGGAAGAGTTGAAGCAGTTGCAGCACCAAGGAACAGTGTCAGAATACATAGATCAGTTCGACGCTCTTCTTACCAAAGCTAGGGCTGATAGCTCAATCAAAATGCATTGTTCTATTCCTGGGTGGATTACAGGAGCACCTCAGGATAGCTGTGAAAAGGGCCAGACCAAAGTTTTTACATGAGGCACATGCCTTGCAAGGTATAAAGTCCTCTACCACCCAAATATTCTGTTGTTGCAGCAAAATCTCACAAACCACATGACTCCACAGGTTCAAATAGCTAAGGCCCACTGAATTCTCAGTCTAATTTCAGACCCACATGTTGGGGTAACCCACCCACGTTACCTGCACCCCAAACCAGACCTCACTTAGCCCCTTTTAGACCATCAGTTGGTTCAGCATTTTCCAGTGGAGTTGCAAGGTAACCAAGCAAAAATAGCCAAAAAGCATTGGACTTGGATGAAACTAGAGCTAAAGGGTTGTGTTTTTATTGTGATAAGAAATTACAAATGTCAAAGGAAGCAGTTGTTTGCCATAAATTTGGAGTAGGTTCGAGGTGAAAGGGAGGTAATAGAAGAAGGAATTAAGATAGAGAGAAACAAAAGCACAAGAGGGGGGGGAGAATCAACTCTTTTCATTCCATGCTATTTAGCAACATCACATGGCATTTTAAATGCTTTCTGTTGAATTGCATCTCAAGGTTACATACTTGGACCTGAACGGCAAAGCCAAAGAACAAAATGCAACATACCGACTCAGATGCTAAAACCGACAACCACTGGACTGATGCTTAAATGTCGTCATTAAGCAATATAAAGAAAAGACTCCATATAGACTTAGCTTGACCTAATTCCTTCCTATCCTCTATTTCTCTTATTTGCAAATTCTTCCCATCAATACAAATATATCATGATGCGCTAGTTGGTGGGAGCTTTTGGCGGGAGGGGGGGTTACAAGCAAAGGAATTACATGTTTTATTGGAAAGGGCCAACCAAGGAAATAAGGGAACATATCAGGCGATGCATGGTATGTCAAAGATCTTTGTGAGAAAGTGTGGCTACTCCGGGTTACCCCTACTCATCTGACCCACAGCATGGCAGTCCATATCAACGGACTTCATTACAGGACCGCCAAAATCACAGAGAAAGACTGCCGTATGGGTAATAGTCAACAGGAGAACTAAATTTGCTCATTTCCAACCTCTTTCTCACCCTTCTACTGCCACCACATTAGCCCACCGCTTCACGGATATGGCATACAAGCTTCATGGATTACTCTCCTCCAGAGTTAGTGATAGGCCCCATCTCTGTTAGCAGCCTATTGTTCAGGCTTTTGGAGGTTAAACATCTTAAGGCCACTGCTTACCACCCCCAAACTGATGGGCAAACAAAGGTAGTGAATAGATGACTTGAAGCCTATCTCAGATGCTATTGCTGTGGATGCCTAAGGAGTGGTCCAAGCGGGTAGGGTTAGCAGGACACCAATAGCATACCAGACATCACACCTCTATTCAAATGAAATGATTTGAAACTTTGTACAGTTACAAACCCCTATCTTCCTATTTCTCAGGAGATAGCTTTGAAGATTTGGCGGACAGGACTTTGGTAGCCAGAGGAAATGACATCAAAATTTTGGACTCTCATCTGAATAAGGCTCAATAGGTTATGAAGCAAGCAGCAGACAAGAAGAGAACTGATAAGGTGTTCCAAGTGGGTGGTCTGGTTAAAATTGCCGCCATATAACTATCACATTCTCATTCCCACTTCCACAAACTCTCGCCCAAGTATATTGGCCCCTATCCAGACTTTGTTGCTTACACTTTTCAGCATCCTCTTTACAACCTACTCTCAATGTACCCCAATTAAAAAAATAGCATGGCCCAAACCCAACTACAATTTCAGACCCCATACCAACAATGGACACCAATGAAGATCTAAAATTTGAGCCAATTGCTATCTTGGATAGGAGAATGGTAAAGTGGTGGAAATACTGCAGCAACCAAAGTCTTGGTTCAATGGTTTAATGGATCTAAGGATGATGCTACATGGGAGTTCCTCCAGGATCTACTAAAGAGATTCCCCAACTTTTGTCCTTGAGGACAAGGACAATTTTTTTTTTTGGGGGGGGACGATTGATGGGAAGAATTTGCAGAATAAGAGAAATAAAGGATGGGAAGGAGTTAGGTCGAGCTTAGTCTAGACAGAGTTTTTCTTTATATTGTCTATAAGCATTAGTCCAATGCTTGCCATATTAAGCGTTTGAGTTAGTTTGTTGGGTTTTGTTCTTTGCTTTGTCATTTAGGTATGTTACCTTGAAATGGAATTCAATGGAAGGAATTTAAAATGCCATGTGATGTAACTAATTCAGTAGAAAGAATTTAACTAACCAGCATGAAATGAAAAGAAACAACAATTCTCTCTCAACCTCTCTCTTCTAAAAATCTCTATACCCGCTGCAATTTGAATCCTATTTTGGTTTAATCCACAATTTCACCCAGTGTCTCACGAGGCAATCAGGTGTGTAAAGAAATATAACCCATCACAGTCTTATGAGATTACTACATTCACTCATTGGTGTATAACTAACCAGCATGGATTATCCCATTCATACATTGTACTACCAATACTCGCTCATCCTCTGCAATAAATCAAACAGTAGAAAAATTGGTTCAAATCAGATCAATCTATAAACAGTTATGCTATAAAATATGGGGCAAACGAAGCAACAGTTGTCACAGTAAAGTTAACTGGATGAAACAAAGCCGAGGAAAGAACCCTACTCATTTTTCCACAGATCCTTAAATTTTCTACAAAAATTTATACGATTTTTGGGGGAAAATTGAGCATCAGAAAAACCTAAATAAACACATTTTCATCAAAGAATCATCTAAAAGCAACTAAAGGTACCCAGATCCGCTATAGGACTTTTAGATCCAGAAAAAGAGTTCCATCTGATTGCAGTACAACACCACCAAATTCCCAAAGCAAAAGATAATTAAGAAGAAAAAGATTTTGAATCAAGTACCGGATGCAAGCAGCAGACGCAAGGCTGAGAGAGAGAGAGAGAGAGAGAGAGAGCTCTTGCTTTCTGTTTCCTTAGCTTCAAAGAAATCCCCTCCGTCGATGGGGATAAGCAATATAAGAAAGCACAGTGATAGTGCCCCAACCCCAACTCCGAATCCGAAAACCCAAACCCTCGCGCGGACTATGTCCCCTCACAAACTTCCTACTTGGTCAAACGCCAAATACTTCAAGCCTGCCTTCCCCATATTTCTTGGCATTTATTAATTATTTAATGATAGTTATTATTTTTTAATATTTATTTATAAAATAATAGAGCATTTTCTATTATCTAAACTTTGCATATTTAAAAATATTAAATTGACCGTATTCTTTTATTACCTTTTTGACGGAAACCATTCATTTGATCATATTTTTTTATTCTTTTTTTAAATAAACCATTCATATCCACTGATTAATATAAATTTGATTAAAATCGATTCGAATCGGATTGAATTTTTAATAAACAAAACTCAAAAAACTCTTTGATATATGCTTTTGCCATACACAATACTCCTTTTTTTTGTTACAAGGAAGAATAAGACAAAACTAGCCTATAAAGGAGGCCAGACTCCTCAAATCTCTCTTTAGTATATGAAAACTTCACTAGGAGACGAGTGAAGTTTGTGAACCCTGGGAGAGATTCTGTGACTTATCTTCGCAATGGCATTGGTACTAGAATTTCCTTCTCTGGGGACATATTGAACATCTCAAATGACAAGCTTTCAAATTAACATCCGACATTCGTCTAATATGTGAGGGTTAGTTAGGGGTGAGTAAAAAAATCCAAGTATCCGAATATCCGAGATATCCGATTCGAATCCGATCCGAAAGTATCCGACGGATCGACTATCTGAAAAAATCGGATCGGATTAATTTGAATAGTATTCTTCCCGGATACGGATACGGATCGGCATATTTAGTATTCGCGGATATCAGATCCGATCCGAAAAGTAAGAGTAAATAAGTAATTATAAAAAGTTCAAATCAAAACCTTAAAACTACTCTTATTCTCTTCTGCCTCCATCTTCCCATCTCATTTTCTTTTTGCCTCCTCACACACATCTCATTCTACCTTGACCACCTTCAACCTTTGATCCTTTAATTTGGTGAATTTTTTTATCATTGTGAGTCTTCGTTAGTGCCATCAAAACTTCAAGTGTGTAATTATGGATTTAATTGAGATATAGAATATAGATGTCATCTCTGTCGATTGTTCATCTCTATTATTTTTTTTAATCAAATTTATTTTCCTTTAACTTTTGAAAATATATGCTTGTTGTTCCAGTGAGATGCCATCCATTTACTTTTTTACTTGCTTTAGAGGGAAGAAATTTTTGAAAGTAGTGCTAGAAAAAATTTTAAACTATTTTCCTTTTTGAAGATTTTTTTTTTTTAAGTGAGAGTTTTCCTGTTCTGTAAACTGTTTCCTGTTCTGTCAGTTGTTCAACTATGTGAACTATTTAGTTCATGATTTTTTTTTTGGGTTGTGGCAATTTGACACAAAGTGAATCTGCTGGATTTTTTTTTTTGAATAGACACCCAAGAGATAAATAAAGAGCATTCTATCATCACTATTAAAGAGTGAAGACCAAATTTGTTGTAGTTTTCGAGATGCTGCTGCTGATAGTTACAACTTTATTTGATTTTTTCAATTTAAAACATTTTAGTTATATTTATGATATGTGAATAATGATTTTTGATATGTTATTATATTATTTGGATGACATATATTATATTGTGTGTTTTAATGTTATTCTAGTTCATTTGAATAATTAAATTTTAATTATTAGATTGAGTTTGATATATAAAAAAAATTAAACTTAAATTCGGATACGGATAATCTGATATATCCAATTCGTATCGGATATCCGCTCCATCGGATACTATTCTATGTGGATACAAATTCGGATAACAAAATTCAGCATCCGAAATATTCAGATTGGATCAGATAATGGGAATTCGGATCGGATATCCGATTCGTGCTCACCCCTAGGGTTAATATGAGAGATAGAGCTTGAAGCTTTCAAATCCCTAACACCAACAATGAGTCAAGCTCTAGAATTACCGCGGTAAAGTGATGATCCATTAAAATGCGAAGACCCTCATAAACTACATGTAGCTTAGCCAAGTCTTGATCAACCACCCCCAAGTTAGCCGTGAATCCTAATACCTAGAAACCATTCTCATCCCTAAGAATGCCATCTGCACTTCTGTATCCGAAGTGTATATAGACTGAACCATCCCTATTTAATTTAAAGCAATCCGATGGGGGAGGGTACCAACTAATCCATCTTTCTCTCTTATGTGGAGGAACTCGACTTTGAGTAGTAGCCGCAAATGCATTTCTTGTATAATCGATTGCAAACTAAAGAGTTTTCTTTGTTCGGATGTCTCTTCCGTCAAAAACCGCTTGACATCTTTCTTTCCACAATGCCCATATCATGGATACAAAAAGAAGAGACCAAATAAGATCCATATGGATGGCATGTGAGCGACAATTACTTCTTAACCAATCCAAGGTGTCCCCTGATGAGAAAGTTAACCGATAAAGATAGGACTCCCCAAGCAACCACTCCCAAGCCCAATGGCTCATATCACAGTCTCTTAACATGTGTAAAATCGATTCCTCCTCTGAGTGACACAGAAGGCATTGAGTATATGTGGTAAACCTCTTCCGAACATGCTCTTGGTTAGTTAGAATTCTATTGTGGGTCATTGTCCATAGAAAAAACTTAATTCTTTCTGGACATTTTAAACTCCACACCTATTTCCAATCAATCAATCTTTGCTGATTTGAGCCCACTATACTTTGTAACAACTTGTAGGCCGAACTAACAATGAAATAATCACTTGACTCTCCCCCCAATACATCTCATCAACCACCCATTGATTTCGAGGAATAAAATTCCCACGGATCTCCTCCACTCGCTCATGAGGTAGAATTACTGATAGTCTATCAATATCTCATTCTCCACATGTAGTAATAAAGTGGTTAACCTTAATATGGGCCTCCTCTTCCCTTAATTCCCCTCCCTACTAAACACCAAAGGTTGAGATCCCATCCAAAGATCTGACAAAAAATTAACCTTGGACCCATCTCCAAGCTGCCATCTAAGCCCATATCTCAAAATATCCCGAGCTTGCAAGATACCTCACCTCGCCCAATGCTAAACTACCTAAAATGCGAATGATCATAAGAAGGTGATTCCCGTGTAAATATTTCTCAGTCAAAACCTGACACCACAACATTGACGTATCATTCATCGGTCTCCAACCTAGCTTTGCAAAGAAAGCCCTATTGATATCCTTACTCTTGTGAAGACCTAGGCCCCCTGATGATGGGGACGACAAACGTGGCCCCACCCAACATTATGTACCCGTTTAGTGACTTCTGAATCACCCCAGAGAGATCTACGATTCCACAAATCTAGTTATTTACAAGTATTTTTCGGGAGCTACGCAACCTTCATTACATAAGAAGGAAAGGCAGATGTTACAGCCTGAATTAACATCCGTCTACCAGCTGTACTAAGAAGCTTCATCTTCTACATGGCCACTTGATTAGCTACCCTCTCGACTAGGAACTGATAAGTATCGAACCCGTCCATGTAACAAGGGAACTCCCGAATAACATCCCAAATCTTTAATGACTTAAAATTTACACTGAGTAGCTAATTGGTTCTTTAGAGAAGCCGGAGCTCGGGGAGACACAAACAACTTAGATTTAGTTGGGTTAGTCTCAAAACCACCACACAAAGTGAACTCCTGCAAACAATCTAAAATTGATTGAAGGCATCATGGTTTAGCTTTTGCAAACAGCATGAGATCATTTGCGAAAAATAAATGAGAAATCTTATGGCCTGATCGGGACAATTTAAGAGGCACCCATCTTCCGGACTTTTCCCTCTTTTGAATCATATAAGACAAATTCTCCTTCACAAAAATGAAGAAGTACGGAGATAGCGGGTCACTTCCCTAAAGGAAAAAAAGAACATAGCCTCTACATTCCAAACAGAACTACCATTAGGAACTAAGAACATAATAAGCTAAGTTAACACCAAAGGAATCCCAAAATCCAATAAAGTTTGCCATAGAAACTCCAATAAAACACTATCATATGGACGCTTAAGATCCACTTTCAACACATTTTCTAATGTTTACTACGAGAGCGGTATATAGAATGAATAATCTCGAGCATGATGATTATGTTGTCCATTATACTTCGACTCGGAATGAAACTGCTTTGAAATGGTCCCACCAAACTCTGAATAATCTAGCGAAGCCTATTGACCATAACTTTTGACAATATCTTATAACTTGTATTCAGAAGGCCGATTGGTTGGAACTCTCCTAACACTTCTAGATGAGGTTTCTTTGAAATCAACACAATAAAGACCCAGAGGTAATCTAGAGAAAAACAACCCTCTTGAATTGCTTCTGTTACAAAATGGAGGAGAGGGTGTTGGGTAACATCCCAAAACTATTGGTAAAAAAGCGATTGGACACAATCCGATCCCGAAGCCTTTAACCCTTTCATCGAAAAAACTATTGTTTTAACCTCATCCATCTCTATAGACTTCGCAAGACCCTTTTGATCATCATTCGATACCCTCTGCTGCCAGTCTCTATATTTACTAGGCCAAGCATTCATATTAACCGCTGAAAACATCCCTAAAAAGAAATAGTGAGTATGATCTTTTAACTTATCGAAGCTAGAGCACCAATCCCTATCAATCTTCAACCTCATTCTCTAGTTACAATTTCCATGAATGACCATAGTAAGATGAACAAAACTCGTGTTCTGGTCTCCTTTGCTGAACCAAGCAAATCACGATTTTTGGTGCCAGAATGTCTCTTTCATGTCTAAAATGCAATGGTAATCCTCCAACAACTCCCTTTCCAATTGCCACAAGTACTTGGATCTATCATAATCCGGAGATTATTGATTTCCCTAAAGTTTGTTTGCTAACTTATTCTTCCGATAGAAAATATTTCCAAAAACCTCTCTATTCCATATCTAAAGGGCAGCGGATATGGTTTGGATGTTATCCATAAGAGAAAGTGTCCCCTTAGACCAAGCCTGTGTAAAAACCCTCTACAACTCTAAATGGTGAGTCCACATAGCCCCAAACCTTAATGATCTCCCCTCCCACGGGGGAGCAGATGAGCCATTTGACTAGAAAAGTAATGCTTGATGATCTCCTTAGATCTAAGGCAAAACAACTACTTTAGCATTAGGAAAGGATAAACGACTCATCATATTACCGAGCACCCTGTCCAACCCTTCCCAAAGGTTGACCAATCCATTTCTCTTCCTTACGCAGGTAATGGCACAGCCCGAAAAACCCAAATCATGCAGATCGCAACTCACTAATACTTCATAAATCGAGCAGCTCTCCTTGTAACCAACACACTTTTATTAGTTGTTTTCAAAGGCTAGCAATGTCATTAAAATCCCCAAGCACAATCCAAGCATCTCTCATAAAACTAGCTAGACCAATCAGCTCCTCTCAAGCCAAAGATTTTGCCTAACAATGGGGTTGGATGTACACAAATATAACAAACCATCTAACAATACCATCACGATCCTACAATAAGTTAATTGTTCCGATGATTGGACAATATCTACTGTGATTTTAGAGGATCTCCACGTAATCCAGAGCACACCCTTAAAACCTGTAGAGGGCACTATATAATCCTTATCAAAACCTTTATTTTTTAGAAACGAATAAGGAGATGCCAAATTTGCCTTGATTTCAAACAGGCAAACAACGTAAATCGCGTGAGCCTTGATTAATTCCAAAGTAGCCCTCCGCACTTGAGGGTTATGAAATCCACCCACATTCCAATCTAGAAGATTCTGTTGTATCATCTCAAAATAAACAAATCAAGAAAAAATAAATTTAAAAAAGAGAAGTCTTACAACTTTCGTCCCTAAGTCACACCACCAAATCCATCTCTATTGATTCATCTCCTCTAAAAATTAAAATTGGTTCTTCTTCACTGACCAACATAGGATTAGATGATGTATCTCCGGTCACAGAACCCTCTCTAGTGACCCAGGGTAGCAACATAACTTTAGGATCAGGCGGCTGGTCACTTCTACTATAAGAAAGATGGAAGTCACGTTGAAGAGTTTTCGAGTTGTCGGTTCTCCAGTAGACCCCAACACCAGCTGACTGATCACCTTAGAGGAAGGGAGAAATAATGCAATGTCTCCTTTGGTGTGATTCAAGGTGTCAGAACATGGATTAGAAGCTGTAGTCACTATTCGGATTATGGTAACAATTAAAACTGGATGTGGGTTAGCTCATCTAGATGGGTGGTACCGAAATCCATTATCATTAGGCCTTGCTACCCATTCTCCTGGCCAGCTAAAGCATCAATCCCAAAGAAAGAAACTAACCTTTATTTTTAGAACGGGCTTGGCTTGAAGCTGTTGGTGGATTTAGGGTCTTCGTAGACCTCAGCTAGTGATAAGGGTTTGGTGACTGGACCAGGCTTACAGAGTCTGAAGGCCCATCATGTGATTTCTAGGGTTTATTAGTAGCTTGGGTGTGTACCGATTTGTTATTCTGACCTAAACCATTGAACTGATTCTTGGAGCTACTCGATGCTGTCCCATGAGTAAGCCTTTGACTTTCCCTTTTAGAATCCAATGTTACCATTGTGGAAGGCGGCGAAGTAGATGGAAAGTTTCCTGTATGAACACTCTCTTCAACGGCAGGAATCTCAACATCATAAGCAATGTCCGCCAAATCAAGGAATTGCTTGACCTTCGCTTCATTTCCTTTTGCAGCCATCTCTATCCTTCTTGGGCCACTCCGACGAGGCCACCGACACACTTGTATCCAAGGACCATATGGCTCCTCTGATAACACCTCCTTTGACAGCATTTCTCCATTACTCATCCTCGAGGGATTCCCTAGTTCTAAACCATGCATAACCGATGCTTGTTCTTTCCCAACAGTACAATTGTCTCGCGAATGCCCCACTTTACCATAATCGAAACAAATGACCGGTAAACCTTTATACTCTACCCTCAATACTCACCTCCTTAGTCTAATTTTAGATACCAATGGCTTGCTCATATTAATCTCCACATAGATACATGCAAACTTTCTCCTAGTCATGGTTACCATATTGGTATTTGTTGGAGATGGGTTATAATTTCATAGATATCGGTTCCTTCTTCACTCGAGCAGTAGACGTCGTTGGGTGGAAACACCTGTAAAAAACTGCCGAAGGGTACTCCGGTGGGGAGACTCTGACGTTCAAGTCAGAAAGAGCAATTTTCATATGAATTGAAAACAGACTGAGAGCTGAGGGAAAGTTGTTCCCTGTGAATAGTGTGCCCCGAGTGTTAAGCCAAGAGAGCATACATGGCTTGGAGGGTTTTGAGATTTATTATACCTGTGAGAGTAGTGCGCCGCTAGGGGACTTCCTCCCTACCTTCCTTATCAAATTGATCCGGAAATCTCGGAGGTTAATATTCCGAATTGATCACGATCCTTATTTATCCAAAAAACTTTCATCTTCGGGAGGGATGCTTTAATTATCTGAAAGAACCTGGAGTTGCTGTTATGAAATAGGAAATCGAAGTTAAAGGATCATGACTTTCCTTTAGAATCGTTAGGGGTGCTGCTTGTCGTTCAGTTGCCCGACCGATAAAAAGTCAATCATAACTCATTTGATTGATAGGCTGGTGTTTACTTGTCCGATCGGAGCGATTACCTTTGCTTGGTGAGTTACGTTCGGCTAGCGGGGTGACTAAGACCCTATCATTCGGTAGACCTAGATGACTGAGACCCCTCGGTAAATTGATTTAGGCGGCTTTGGCTCTTCGGTAGATTATCATGGTGACCGTTAGATACTGGTCGACAGGTGCTCTTTGCGGGCCTCTCAAGCATTAACTCTTTTGGTTGGGCCTTGGGCCATGTCACATCATTTGCCCCCGACTCATGGTCTTCTTAGAAAAAGAAGCGTCATGAGTGATAATCTTCGAAAAAGGAGCGCCCCTTTTTAATTTGACTTATGCCGCTTCGATTTTCGTGAATCGTATTTTGTACGCTTCATATAGGTTCGTGCTTATCGGAGGGTTATGTTCCCCTATCAGCCTCATCGTTCTTCTGACTCTTCTCCTCGGAACCTCCTTTTGCAGAGAAAAAATATCAAAAGATTCATTCTCGTCGCGAGTTGTGGATAGTATCCAGAGTACCATGACCGAAGAGGACTTAAAAGAAGTTCAAAAGGAAATGTCGCTTAGAAGTGGCTTCGAGTTTGTATTGCCAGGTGAGAGGGACAGGGCGAGTCATGCTCCTGAAGGTTGTGTCCCAATGTATAAACAATGTGTGAAGTATGGCTTAAGGATTCCGTATACGGGCCTGCTGGCAAAGGTGCTGAGGCACTAGAACGTCCATCCCTCGTTGCTTATCCCAAGCGCTTGGCGTTTTACGATTGCCCTAATTTCCCTGTTAGGGTTCTTCGGTGTTCGTTTTGACTCGAAGATTTTGGGTGCCATTTTCTCTTTGGGGTGATGTAGTTTCAAGGGTTCTACTCATGGCTGGTATAAACTTCAAACTCGTAGGGAGTTTTGTTGGAGGTTCTTCTACAGTGAATCCCAAAACAAGCACCGGATGCAGAAATTTTTCTATGTGAGGTTCCTAAACAGGGATCTCCTTACGGTACTTCCAGAAGCTAATCAAGCGCCTTTTTTTAATATGAGGACTCCTAATATCCTTCATCATTATCATTTTTGTGAGTTGTCGGACGCCACTACGAAGAACATCACTGGAGTCTATGGGTGGATTCTTTGGTAGATGATAAAATGTTACTGCTATCTGGTTTGTTGGTAGATGAGACAAGGCAGATTACCAGACCTCTTTTGCTGGAGCGACAAGGAAAGAAGTTGGTTGATACTATGTCGGTCATCGACACCCGTCTTTTTAATGAGATTTCCACTGAGCGGGATGTACCGTCTCATACGAAGAGGAATGTGGTTAATACTTCTCCTGAGTCCTGACAGAAAAAGTCCAGGGTTAGGGCGTCTAGCCCATCTGTTGGAGAAGAAGAGCAAACCGAATCTAGAGAGCATGAACCTTCTCAAGAGCATTTTGAAACAGGAGGGGGCCATCTAGTCGGCTACTTAGAAGCCTTCGACCTGCCTACCGAGGTTGAATAGGGAGGTGGTTCCGACGAGGGACTCCTCGAGGTGACCGACAACGTTCTGGCTCGAGATCCGCAGAGGCGGAGGAGCCTCCAGTGACTCAAACTTCTGTCCCTATTCCGGGAGAAACATCAGAACAGTTTTCTCGGGGATCTCAGTGTCTCTTGGTAGATGTACCGGATGACTACTGCATTCCTTCTCCTATTCTGGTTGGAGAGGGACGTAGTTCTGAAGAAGGATTAGTGACGATCTTTATGGAGGGCCGTAACTTCAATCTTATTACTCTGCAGGAAGGGCTATAGTTGGCCGAGCGGTTCTAATTTCCTCTGAAGTTCGCCCTTCGAAAGATGCCTCTTGAGTGCATTGACAAAGCTATTCATTCTCTTTGCCTTACAGTAAGTATTTTCTTTGTACGAGTTAAAGTTTGATTTTGCCATCTCGTAATTCTAAATACCGTGTCTCTTTCCAGACCTCTGCCCTGACTCAACTTCAAAGGTTAAGGAGGCAAAAGCTTGAGGATCAGTTTTCCCTCTTGGGCAAACAAGTGGCGGCGCTTCAGGACACTCTAGAGAACCAGGAGCAAAGAATTGGGAAGGAAAAAAATAGGGAAATTGAGCGCCTTCAGGCGGACATATTCTTAGCCCACGATTGTTGTAAAGAGCTAGAAACGGCGATACGCATTAGGGAAGCGAAACTGACGACTGCCAAAATGTTGGCTCGTCTCCAGGAGGAGCCCCTTCAGAGTACTAAACGAGAGATGGCCCTTTTCAAGGCATCAGTTGCCAAAGATACCGCTGAAGCCCAACTTTCTCAACGTAAGTTGCTTGAATGCTTGAGCTGTGCAGAGGAGATCCTTTGGCACGCCGGCCAGTATAAGGCCTTGCCCCCTCTAGAAGGATCAACGGGTTTGGATCCCACTCACGCTGCTGTAACCCTTACTTTTGCTTCATTGTAATTTCATAATATCTGATATAAAAATTTTTCCCTTCTGTTTCTTATCGTGCTAGGATGTAACAATTTTTGCGAGAAGGCTTTTAAATGCCTCATCTCACTCGTTTGATGAAGTTGAAGACAATTTGAGCTCGTCATAAGAAGAGGGAAGTATCTATTCGTTTGGGAAATTCATCCCTTTTCTGAGGGGATGCTTGGCCGGTTGACTTGGGACTCTCGAGGTTTGTCACTCAATTAGGAACCTTCAGGCCATGCGCGCGCCCATTCAGGGAGTCTTATCTCAATTCTGCTATACATTCATTCGAAAGGATCTGAGCGACTGAGACCCTTTGATCGATTAGAGACTTTAGGAGTTAGGGCTGTATCCGTCGTTCGGGGAGTTTTATCTCAACTTAGCGACACATTCATTCGAAAGATCCGGACGACCAAGGCCCTCCGGTCGATTAGAGACTTTAGGATTTATGGTCGTGTCCGACCGTTCGGAGAGTTTCATCCCATATTAATAACACATTTATTCGGAAGGATCTGAGCGACTGAGACCTTTCGGTCGATTAGAGACTTTAGCAATTAGGGTCGTGTCCGTCCATTTGGGGAGTTCAATCCAAACTTAACGACACATTGTTTAAAAGATCCAGGCGACTAAGGCCTTCTGGTCGATTAGAGACTTTAGGAGTTAGGGCTGTGTTCGCTCATTCGGGAAGTTTCATCACATATTAGTGACACATTTGTTCGGAAGAATCTGGACGACTGAGACTCTTCGGTCGATTAAAGACTTTAGGAATTAGGATCATATTTGCTCGTTTGGGGAGTTTCATCCCAATTTAGCGACACATTCGTTCAAAAGATCCAAGCGACTAAGGCCCTCTAGTCAATTAGAGACTTTAGGAGTTAAGGCCGTGTCTACCCGTTCACGGAGTTTCATTCCATATTAGTGACACATTCGTTCAGAATGATTTGGACGACTAAGACCCTTCGGTAGATTAAAAACTTTAGGAATTAGGGTTGTATCCGCCCGTTCGGGGAGTTTCATCTCATATTAGTGATACATTCATTCGGAAAGATCTGGGCGACTGAGACCCTCCAATTGTTCAGGGAATGCTTTCTTCGAAGGTCATTTGAAGTCCCAGGCCACGTACAGTTGATGAGTAGTAGAAAATATTGAAATTTTCATCAAAAGAAGATTGCCGGGAAGTCCGGGTCGTATGCTGGATAGATGTTAGTGGGAATCTAAGGTTCATGTTAACTATCTTCACTGTGGACTTGGAGAATCATCCCTCCTGGTTCCTCACGTGACTGTCTGGGGTCTGGCCTATGAAGCGACTCATTCTCCCGTAGTGCATTGCGCCTATCGGGGGAAGGTAGATTTTTTCCTTCCATACTGATAAACTTCTGTAGTTTTCCGCTACGGACCAAGAATTCCAGTTCATCATTGATTTTTTTGCACTCATCGGTCGTATGGCCGTAGTCTCGATGAAAATGACAGTATTTAAACTTGTCTTTTTTAGGATCTTCTTTCGTCGACGAGAGCCATCTGACATATGATTTGTTCTTTATTTGATACAAAACCCGACTTGGGGTTTCGTTCAGTGGAGTATAGATACTGAACCTTTGTGAAGGCGGAACTCCTGGCTTGCCTCTCTTTGGAAAGGGCCGACGGGGTGATCGGCTGCGTTTCTTTCTGCTAGGGCGGTTGCCCTGTCGATCGGACGCTTCTACTTCTTCCGCAACAATATATTTCTCCGCTTGGGAGTAAAACTCTTAGATGGTTGCTAGGGGTTTCTTCGTGATAGAGACCTTCATATCGGAAGAACGCAAGCCCGTTAGGAGGGCAGCCAAAGTAATGTTGTGGTCCAAAGTGGGAATTTTCAGCATTTCTGTTTTAAATCTCTCCATGAAGTCTCTAAGAGGATCCTCACTCCGTTGTCGCTATGTTATGAGGGGTATGGATTTCCGCTTAGCTCCTTGACTGATTACAAAGTGAGTCTCAAACTATTGTTGGAGCTATGCAAAGCTCTTGATACTGAGCGGTGAGAGTGAATTAAACCAGGCCAGTGCATTATCTTTAAGAGTGGTGGGGAAGTGTTTGCACATCACGGCATCCGAGAGGTCCCTGGAGACCATAACTGCTATGAAATGGGCGGCATGGTAGCGGGGGTCACTTGTCCCGTCATACCACTCCATGGGAGGTAGAAGGACATCTCTTGGCATTGGTTCTGACAAAATCTTTGTATTGAATGGCGATTCGCCTAGAGCATGTAGGGGATCATCCCTATCCTTCACGCCCGCTCTTTTAAATTCGGCGACCACGAGCTGTTCAATCTGTTTTTTCAGATCTTGAGGGTCATATTGAGAGACCGCAGATAGTCCCGGGAACTCTCACCTGGGTGGCCGCTCATATTCAGACCTGCAGCAGATAAGTGGTTGTCTAGCCCGATGGCTCGACTGAGTCCCTCTAACAGCTTACTCATTCTCTGGACTCCAGACACCAATCTCTCCATTTGAGATTGGTCCACCTGTTCTGGCACTAGGGCCACGACCTGTTGTTCTTGAGCTGCATGTTACGGAATTAGCTCCAGACGGGACAGTCAGGGAGAAAACACAGGATTGTGAATATGAGGATTAGGTGCCGGGGGAGCGATAGATTTGGCGGGCCTGGGGATGTGCCCTCCTACCGCAGGGGTGGCTCTCGAGGCCGCTCTAATCCTTGGGGGTATAATTATCAAAATGACAGAAGTTTCTCTAGTCTGTTCCCACGGACGGCGCCAATTTGTTAGAGGTGGGTTATGGATCCATAAATACCGGCTCCTTCTTCACTCGAATAGTAGACGTTGTTGGGTGGAAACACCTGCAAAAAACCACCGGAGGGTATTCCGGCGGGGAGACTCCGACGCTCAAGTCAGAAAAAATGGTTTTCGTATGAATGGAAAACAGACTGAGAGCTGAGAGAAAGTCATTCCCTGTGAATAGTGTGTCCCGAGTGTTAGGCCAAGAGAGTGTACCTGATTTGGAGGGTTTTGAGATCTCTTATACCTGTAAGAGTCGTGCGTCGCTGGGGGACTTCCACCTTATCTTCCTTATCAAACTAATCCAGAAATCTCGGAGGTTATTATTCCGAATTGATCACGATTCTCATTTATCGAGAAAATTTCTATTTTCGGGAGGAATGATTTCCTTATCTCAAAGATCCTGGAGTTGTGTTATGAAATAAGAAATCGAATTTAAGGGATCCTGACTTTCCTTTAGAATCGTTAGGGGAGCTGCCTGTTGTTCGGTCGTCCGACCGATAAAAAGTCAATCAGGACTCATCCGATTAATAGGCTGGTATTTGCTTGCCCAATCGGGACGATTACCTTTGCATGGTAAGTTACGTTTGGCTGGTGGGGTGACTAAGGCCCTATCATTCGGTAGACTCGGGCGACTGAGACCCCTCGGTAAATTGATATGGACGGCTATGGCTTTTCGGTAGATTATCGTGGTGACCGTTAGATACTGGTCGACAGACGTTCTTTGCGGGTCTCTCAAGCATTGACTCTTTTGGTTGGGTCTTGGGCCATGTCCCATCAGTATCAATCTTCAGTGGCCTTCCCAAGGTCTTTTCGAACCGGAACAAAGCATCATCTTCAAAGAATTCAATCGGGAGCAAAGGCAACCGAACCCACACAGTTGTTCTTTCGATTGCTATCACAAAAGGAATAAACCACGGGTTCCATCGCATAACCACCAAATAGTGACCTTGACTAATCCAGGGAACCCCTGTTAGAGCCCTCTCAAGATCTGAATGCAAGGAAAACTTTGCTAAATAAAAACCCTCCCCCAAGTCAATTAGTTCTAACTCCCATTCAACTTGCCATAAAGCAACAATCCGAGACCTCAGAAGATAAAAACCCATATCCTTGTCCCGTAGTTTCACAGTACCCTTTTATTACATTATTTATATTATATTATATTTGACTATATTAATTATATAAATAAATATATAGGATCACGATTTTAATATTAAAAAATTCTTAAATTCAAACACGAAAATTCTATAAAATTGTAAAATGAAAAGAACATATCTTATTTAAAGCGTCACTTGTTAATTATTGAGTATGCTCAACTTTCAAAAATTGACATATATACATGGGGTGACATATAGATATACAAAATATTGAGATTGCTCAACATATCTTATATAAATAAATATAAATATATATCTTAGTTTCAAAAATATATATACATTTTGTATTAACATATAAACACACGTACACCTACCAATAGATAGGACCACAATTCGAACCCAACTCTCAAATTGAATAGGAATTGGACAAAAGCATGGCTAACGGTTCAAAAACTCAATAACGAGTTTATAATTCCTAATAGAAATGAATCTGTATCTCTTCGTTTCAATTCTTTTTTTCATTTTGAAAAATAAAATTGACGATTATTTTTTTATTAAAAATTAAATATTAATGAATTAAAATGTTAAAAAGGTGTATAGATTATCCCTATATATGGATTTGAAATTTTTAATTAAAATTGTATAATATTTGCAAAAATTGCAAAATGACCGAATGTATTAGGTACATCCACTAAATTTTGTGACTTTTGATTCCTTCACACCCATCAGAGTAGTTATGTAGTTCAATTTTTTAAAACAAAAGTTAGGCTAAAACCCTTCCTCACTCTTTTTTATTATTATATTTTCAATAATTTATTTATTTATTTATTTTTGATTCTAGTTCTACAATTAGAATTGGAATTGTGTATAATGGAAATCGGCAACAGAAATCAGAATGCATGTTGGCCATGCCGGGTTATTTCCCAAAATATTGGGAAAACGGTACGATATTTCAAAAATAGGGTTATTTTTAATTTCAAAACTATCAAAATCGATTTTTTTAAAATCGACTCCAAAATTATCGAAATCGATTTTTTAGAAATCGACTTCCTATCTAGATTAGATTGCCCATTTGCCAAAAAAAAAAAAATATATTGGAAATCGATTTCAAAATTGATTTCTTCGAAGTCGATTTCAAAAGAAATATATTTATAAAAGGAAAAAAGGAAAAATTTTGTTAAAAAATAAATATATATTTGAAAAAGAAAAAATTATTAAAATAAATTTTCCATTTATTAAATATAAATTTATGGAAAAGTACTTCAAAAGGAATATATCCACTTATCAAATATTAATAATTTTTCAAACTTTACTTTTTTTGCTTTTTGTTTTTTTTTCCCTTTTTTTGCAAAATTTTTTTTATGGAAAATCTATTTTAATAATTTGCAAAAATTGGTATTTTTTATTTTAATAAAATTTATTTTAATTTTTTGCTTTTCTTTAAAAATTTTTGCTTCCTTTTATTTTTTATTCGAACTTACTTTTTTTTTTTTTTGCCTTTTGTTATCTTTCCTTTTTTTGGCAAAAATTTTTTATGGAAAATTTAAATAATTTGCAAAAATTGGTATTTGCTTTCTTTTAAAATTTTTTTTCTTTTTATAAATATTTTTCTTTAAAAATTTTTTCTTTCTTTTGATAATTTTTCAAATTTACCATTTTTGCCTTTTGTTTTCTTTCTTTTTTTTCCAAAAAAATTTAATGAAAAATTTATTTTAATAAATTTTGCTATATTCCTTTTTCAACAAAATTTTTCTTTTTTCATTTTTTGCTTTTATAAATATATTACTTCTCAAAATCGGTTTTGAAGTTAATTTCTTAAAAGTCGACTTTAAAGTCGATATTTAAGATGTTGACTTTGAAAATCAACTTTTTTTTTTCTTTAAAGTCGATATTTAAGATATTGACTTTGAAAATCAACTCTTTTTTTTCTTTTTTTTTTTTTGCTAATGGATAATCTCGTCTGGGCAATTTGAAGTCAATATCCTAAAATTTGATTTTAAAGTTGATTTTTAGGAAATCAATTTCAATAATTTTGGGAGAAAAAACCCTATTTCTAAAATTTTGTGTCATTTTTCTAATTTTTGGGAAATAACCGGCCATGCCAACATTCAAACATTAGAATATATATATATATATATATATATATATATATATATATATATATATATATATATTGTTCAAACAATATCTATTTAATTTGGACTCAAAAAAGGCTGATTCAATTTATTTAAATATTAATACAATCTTATGCTATTGTTTGCAGCAAGTCAGACTCGACCCGAATTTCCTTCTCAAGTTTGGGCTTGGAGACATGTTCGAAATTGATCCCAAAAAAAAAAAAAATTCTTAAAATAATCTTTCTTCAAACATATTCAAAAATAACCTAATTTGGTCGAATTTTGAAAACTCGATCACCCTGTTCATAAGTTAGTCGAGTTTTCAAAACTTGATCAATACTGTTCATTAATTATTTTCAGATTGGTCTAATTTTAAAAATTCAATCAACAGTTTGTCCAATTTTAAAAACTCGATCAATATGTGAACAGTGTATAAATAGTATTGGTCAAATTTTAAAAACTCAACTAACCTATGGTTGGGTTTTTAAAACTCAAATAACTAGATTTTCTTTTGGGGTATGTTTAAGAAAATTTTTTTATTTTTTATGTTAATTCCGTGCATTTATCGGTAGAGTGGCCTGCATTGAAGATGCTGAGAAATTGGTTTGGAGCATATCAAAACAAGAAGAACTCGTTCTTTACCGTACAAAAAAGGAGCACGAGAGAGAGAGAGAGAGAGAGAGAGAGAAGCTGTAGTGGCGGACTCTACAATGAAGAAACCATTGGTTTTTTGTCTTTGTATCTACCGTCTCCTCTTTCTCTATAAACTATGCCTTTTCTGCAAGCTGCTTTTTCCGTTCCTTGTCCCACGAGCTTTCCCATTTCAATGGCTGACATCAACCAGGTCTCTCTCGCTCGCTCTCTCTCATTATTCAATTAAGTATTTATGCGATTTTTATTGGTTCAAATATGGATTTATATACTGATCATCCGAACTTAGTTTATGATTAGTGAATAACTGTTGATCACAGTTGTGATATTATTTCGTTTCTTGCCTAGATAATTACTTGGAGTTGTATGCCATAGTAAGCAATCTTGCATAGTACATGATTGTTGAATCCATGGAATAGGTATTAAGAGTGATGAAATCACATCGTGAATTACTTGCTAAGAGGACATCTTTTTGTAAAATATTAGCATGTGGTAAATAGTATCCGACTCATAGCAAAGCAAGTGAACCTAATTCTTTGACGCATTGACATGACAAAGTTGTAAAAATTTTGACAAAGTTGAAAAAAATTTCTTAGAAGTTACGAAGTTTGATGGAGAAAGACATGGGTGCAACATATGATCCGTCAATGCAAATGGATTCCTATCCCCCTCCCCACAACCTAAGATGGTTCTTTTCAATCTTTGAATTTGATAATCTTCTTGATCACTAGTTATTATAATTTCTCCTCATTCCGTGGGACCAAACAAAGTGGGGTCCTGTTCTTCAAATTATCATTCTTGCATGAACCACCTTCCATCCATCTCTTCCTTAGAAATATGATGGATGCTAGATGGAAACAGCCAAATTCAAAGGGAATGCTAGGATAGTAAGGAATAGAAGGATTTTTATAAATCAGTTTATTTTGTTAGTACTTATCTTATGAGACACAACTGTCTTCAATGCACCTCTTCTGGTCCATGCTTCTGGCTTCTTGGGAGATTTTTGGAGGATTTGAGCAGGAAGATTGGACAGGTTTCCTCGTTTAGTTTTTGTGTTTTTCTCCTATTTGTAAGAGGATTCTTATCCTCTTCCTGTATTCTTCTTCCTATTTTCATGATATAAACTATGTTTGCAATTTAAAAGGAACAAAAGGAACTCCCCCATTGCATGATCTATTGTTCAATATAACTAGATGGGATTATCTGATTGGACTTATTGAATAGACCACATGTAAACACATCATTACATCATCATATCTTCTCTTACTAATTGATCTTCATATGTAGCTTCCTCTCCTCCTCGTTCTGTGTTCTTTTCGTGTTCCTTTTCTTTACCCTTTGTTTTTTTTTTTGGGGGGGGGGGTGGGGTGGGGGGTTTTTGACACTTAAATCTTGCAAAATGGCTGCTCATACCAGTAAAAAATGGCCACATAAGTTGGTAAAAATCTTTTATACTTTTGCCAGAGGTATTTAACCCTCGGTTCTTCTTGAAGTCTTTTAGTTTATAGTTGGCTAATCTTATCAGCATAACCCTAGCAGTGGCGGGGAACCTATTTTGAGATGTATGTATACCTATGAACCATAGATTTTTCACAACATAGGCCTTGTCCATGTCTAAAACAGTGTTGGTAACACCATTTGGAGTATCCAATTGTTTGGTTGTGTTTCTGCAAATAGTTTAGTTTTTGTCTTTGAGGTCAACTGATGCATTGTTAATTTTCTTCTTGAAGAAAAGGATCCTATTGACTACATATATAAAACACTTCAAATGCCTCTCTAGTCATTATTAATTAGATTTGAATATTTTGTTACTTAAGATATTTTTTAGGTCTATTTTATTTCATACTTGGACCTAACTTTTTGGTGTCTCGTCTTTCCTTTTCCCCCCCTTTTTGGGGGGGGGGGGGTTTCTTGTATTGCAGTATCCATATTGTGTCATTGGACAGCAATTCTTCCCGTGCTTCATAAATAGATAGTAATTTGCTTTCAAGTAACTTTTTGTTTTGTTTTAATATTTCGAGGTGTTGTCAAACTGCAGAAACCTTATATTCGTGCCAGAGAAGACCCACACTTCAACGGTATTAGAAGAGGTGACATGATCTTGATGGACCAGGATTCTGATTTGGACCTTCACAAACATGTTAGAAACAATAATATTTCTCGCTTTCCATCAGATGTCAGCGATATATCACGTGAGAACGTACTCTCAAAAGTCTCAAGAAACTCCTCCACTGATTTGGATTCTAATATTACTCGTGAACCTTATCGGTTATCTTCATCTGGAAAGTGGTCAATGATTGATGAAACTACTCCATTTGAATCCCCTGCGATTCTTTTAGATCTTGGTCCTGGGGTTGATGACTATGATTCAGCCACAGTGTCCAGCCCTGGGGTTGATGAATCAAATAAAGTGAGCTATGCTTTATCCACACTAGTAAAGCCTAGTTTTGAAAGAAGTGTCAATGAAAAGAAGCCAAATTATAATGGAATCTTGCTCCCTCAATCTGCTGCTGCATTTTATAATGGGTTCATACCACTATTTGAGATTGAGGAAACATGTGAAAGCATCAACAGGCTTAATCTGTACCTGAAAGCCACAAGAGCTGATGTCAATGCTGGTGTCCCAGGAAGGTTCCTGCATGCTGTTATTGGGCTAGGTGCCTCTGGTAGTTCCTTGCTTAGCTCAGATACTTACAAAGAGAACATATTGCCTGGATTCTGTCACGTTCTTTCACTTCTATAGTTTCAGTGTTATTTAGCAGCTTTTGCTACATTCAATATCTTACTTTAACTTTTTCTATGACTAATTTAGAAATCATGAGCTCCATTTGGAGCATGATTCCAGACAAACATTATATCTAAGAATTCCTATCCCATGCCTGCACAATCACTTATAGATTCAATCTTTTAGGGAAATTCTGAATGCAGTTTAATAAAAGGATTGCACTCAAATCAACAAGAAGTTGTCTATTAATGGATGACTACAAGTATGGGTCTTGCAATTATGGTACCTGACATTTGTCTCATTAAGCCACACACAAACAGTGTGAAAAAGTAATACTGATGAAATATGCAACTATCGGCAGATGTGGGATGTGTTGCTTCAACAATTATGTATGCCTTCCACTTGAACCAGACAATGAACAGTGACCAACTCTGCACTGTTCCTATCATCAACATGAACAGGGAAGACTTAAATGCTCATGCCGAATTGAAGTGGCTACTCAATTCGTGTCGGATTGATCAAACATTATTGATATTTGTTGATGAGGTATTTGCTTTGATATTTGGACCTTTATTTTCAGGTTTTACGCATCATGAACTGCAGAACTCTGGATGTTATGTGTTCGTAGGTGTTACAGTTGGTATTGTTTTATCTTCATGATCTGATCTGTTATCACTTACCAGCTTGTTGATGTGTAGGACTGGCTCAAGTCTGTCACTTCTTAATGGACAGACAACCTGTCTTTTTTCGTGCATGAATTTTGTAGTGTGAAAAATGTTTATAAGTAATGGAAAAGCTGAAAAGAGCCAATAAGATGAAAACACTGCAACCAACAATTGTCAAGAAATAGATCCCTTGCATTGCCAATAAAGTACTGGAAAAAAATGACATCTTCATACACTGCACAACCTGGTGAGATATCTATGTAACACCCCACATCTTTTGAGGATGTGAGGTATTGGTGTGGTGGAATTTGAATCCCATATCAGCTAGCCCTAGCTTAGCCATATATATATTTGACTACATCCTAATATAGTGAGATGTCTTTTCCGGGCAAAACCATGAGGCTTTCGGGTCAAAGCATACAATGTCTCACACATTGAGACTGGTCGTTACAATCATTGTGGCTTACCAAGCACAATAACTTTTGGTCTCTCCGATATGTCATATTTTTTCTGTTTAATTCTTGCCTCTTATTTAAGACACTAATTATCAAAGATGCACTTTTTGCAGATTGACCTGTCATATTATGATCTCTTTGGAAGTCTTAAACTAGTTCTTCTAAATGGCCACAAGCTCCCAACCAAGCTAGAGGTAATGAATAATTGACTTAACACCACCTATAAATTGAAAGCATGAACAGGATTAGACAACTTAATGTGTATACACGGCATGTTTGATGAAAACAGAAAAGAATACATTAAATGCTGAATTTTGGAACTACAAAATAGTTTTCTAGATGGGTAAATTTAGGAACCCATAAAAGAATGAGCTTAACTAAAGGATGATTTTTTTTTTTTTTAAATTTTGACCTCCAACCATTTACAGGGACATAAATCTGATCTTTTCAGCATTCAAAATAAGCCGTCAAATTTTGGTTTGACTTCCCTCCTGTTCTTGCCAAGTGTAGAAATTGAGCAATTTGTATGAAGTATTATGGAATAGGCTTTATGCTAAACCTTAGTATGAAGCTAAATTTTTGTCAAAAATACTAAGCACCCCTCCTATTCTTAACATGGTTCTATGACAGGCATTGAAGGATGCAGTGGTCGAAATCTTCCATTTCAGAAAGGTACTTTGGTCTAAATTGATGCATTTTCACATATATTGTACAGAATTGATGGAATTTAAGCTAAGCTGGCAACATATTGCTTATAGTCTTTTATATAAGAAAAGAGAGAGAGAGAGAGAGAGAGAGAGAGAGAGAGAACATTAGCAAAAGAATAAAGGAGCACCAAGGGGTAGATTTTGTAAAACATAACATGATCAGCAACATCTCCAAGAGAGATCCAAAATGAATGTGTTTTTAGCCACATATAAACAATACAAGGGCGGCCCTTTCCATTTCATGCTGAGAAAAATGATTTTTTTCCCCCCACTAACCAAAAACTAGGATGAGGGATCACCCTAGAATCATTTCTTTTGCTGTATATTTCCATTTCATTCCACATCTACAACTCACTATACACAGATCATATGGAACATTGTGAACTCTGGTATCTTGATGTGTTGTCCCTCTATTTGATTCATTGGTTTTCATATAGTTTAGCTCTCTTTTTATTATTTTGTTGGAGGGGATGCCTATTTTGGCCCGTCAAAATTTATTCAGTTTCATATTTTGGTGCCTTTGCACTCCCAATAGAACAATGGTTTTCCCAATCCACCCAACTTTTAACAGAATCAATGACTTTATTAGATAAGTCACATGCTGATGCATGCCTTTAATGGCTCAAAATTGTTCTTATTATCTCAGGGAAACCCTATAGGATCATCTTCTGTCTATTAATAATTGGAAGTGCTACCATTTCTTATTACTTCATACTGGCTATAATACTTGTTACTTGTTAACAATTCTCAGATATTGTCTCAATTCTGTTAAAATGCTTCTCAATGTAGCATTTTATTCTTTATAAGGGTGGATTGTAGCAGGAAAAAAAGGGATAGAAGTCTTATAGTTGGTAATTTGTTCCTGTTTCTGTTGGCACAGAGGCTGGTTATGACACAGATGTATGAAGAGAGATTAGGCTCAATACATCTTGCTTTAAAGGTTTTGTATAGCATGGTCACAGCTACCATCTCGGTATTAGTGCAGTCATTACCAATCTCACAAGAAATAGTGGAGTCCCCAGTAAGACTCAGTAAATAGGTACTTATGTGCGCAAAAAATTTTTGAGTCCTTTTAATTAAGATCTAGCTTGAAGAATAGCTCTATTCACGTCTCCTTAAATATGGCACACACGGGACAGTCACATGGTTTCGCCCAGGACTTGGTTTTTAATACACGACTAAGTATTTTTTTGATCATGTGGTGAACAATCTTGAGCTGATTACATTTTTTAAATGAAACAGGAGGGTTCAAGCTGTGCACTTGTTGCTGAAAAGTTTGCAACAAATTTACCTGAGGTTTTGGCTGGGAGAGGTTTTAGCAGACTTTTGGTACACTGTGCTGTTTATTTATAACATACTTCCCTTAATTTCTCGTTTTATACCTATGGAGGATAATTTTCTGCAGAGGACTTTAACAGTTACTAGGTCAGTTAGATTTCTTCAGCACGTTATGGGATGGAGATGGGGAACTTTTCATGACTGTTCTCTCTCTCTCTCTCTCTCTATGGAAAGTTATCCTAATTATTTTTATTTATACAGAATCAAATAACACATGATATACGCCTTCTGCATTGGAACTCCTTCACCAAATTTAGCAATCTATGACTCAACTTCTTTAATGGATGCTATCGCCCTTGGTTTCACTTAAGTTTTGTATTGTTTTTCTGTTCATTCTAACTAGTTTCTATGGCACCCTTTTCATTATTTTCTTTTGGGTATTAAATTGGAGGGGCAATAAACATACTCTGCGAAAGCCCTAAAGACATGTTGATTGGTGTCCAGTTCTGAATATTGAACTATGTTTCTACCGGTAGATCCTTGATTTGTGCTTTCTAGATTCAACTTGAGTTGTTGGAGCTTTATATTCTTTAGAGCTAACTCATTGCTTTCTCCTGTTTCTGATTTTTTTCTTCCTTGTGCAGAACTCGTTTCTTTCTCTTCTGTTTCTGAATTTTATTTTATTTTATTTTATTTTTTCCTTCCCCTGCTTGTGCAGTTGTCTGGTATTCTCTTTGATACTGAGAACTTGACTGGTCCTCAATGCACTCTCAAAGATAAGTACATGGCCACACTATTGATCAAAGGTGCAGGTCGTTATGGATGTGATGGTCTTTACGAGCTATGTATGCTCCTCGACTCTTGCTGTTTAATATAAGGTTGATGGCTCTATGGATGACTGCTCTTGTAATCATTTAACATTTGATGCTTTCTCATTTGCAGTAAGGTACAAAATGTATGACTTATCTGACCTCAAAATGGGAGATATACTGCGGAAGGAGTTCAAAAAGTTGACCAGAGTAGGTGCGAACATGTTCACTATTCATTATCACCCAGAAACTAAAAAAAAAAATGTCTTGCTTCTATCAGAAAAGATAAAAGCTTTGATTGTGGTTATTTTTTATGCATGGAAAAGTTTCATACTGCAATGAGCAAGGTTTTTGAATGTAGATTTAGAAGTGATGCTGCATGGACCAAGAAAACTACTCTAATACTGAAGGATTAAAATAGGGATGGTCCAGTAAATATGAAGTCTGACAAGATCAACAATATGGAGATTAGAAAGTATCAAATGAACCAATAAGTTATACCTCAACTGATAGCATTCTTTTCCTTTTGGAGGTCTCGAGTTCAAATCTCTCCCATGTATAAGAAAAAAAAAGTATCAAATGGATTTGGCGGCCGTTTCTACCAAATTGGCTAATCAAAGGAACATCTTCTGTTAAGCGTCCAGGGATGAAAACAAGCTTAGTGGGAATAACTTTTACCATATAAATGAGTACTAGATTAACTTTTTAGCCTAATGAGGAGGCAAATTAGAAGGAGAAACAAATATATGTCCATTGTCCTGTGCTTGAATATCATCATTTCATGATTTTCTCTGGGCCTTCTTCACCTTGTCTGTGTTTACCCTTCTGTCAACATAGGTGAGCATTCCCCTGCAGTCCATATCATGGGGCACATCTACTTCGGCACAAACAAATTGCATCATCAGTATCTCATTTTTCACCTTTTATTGGTGATTATTACTACGTTCCAGAAATATTTGTCCTTTTGCTGCTGTTAATAAACTTAATGTTTGTGACACCAGGAAAAGTAGACAGCAGTGGTTCAAGAATTATGATGCCACAGGTTGGCATGAGTTCTATTGGAGTGTCAATTGAAGAGCTCATAGCTCATGAGGAACAATCCCTGCAAAATATTGTTCAGTTTCAGTGTGAGTGGATCACTTCGGCATATTTGCATTTATATACATTCAGAACAGTATACGCCCACCATCCCCCTACCCTCATATTAAATCGGGGAACACTTTGTACACTGGATAAACCCTTTTTATACTTCAGAACAGTATGTGGATGCAGTTTCCATCCTGTTTAATCATATCAACTGTTTTCCTTATGTATCACCTGCACACCTGTTGAACCCCTTCAACAAGTAAATTTATTAAAGGCCACCAATCAGAAAATCCTTGTGTTTGCTTTTTTCTATCTACGGCTTGTTCTCTTAGCCACCTCAACTTTACTTCATATCTTCCACTCTCCCATGTCTTGTTCCTCATTTCCCATAAAGTTGTTTTTCAGACAGAACTAAAGACCTAATATAGACAGACGGAGGATTTTCTAGCTGTTGCCCTGTTCTTTACATTTCACATATTTTTGACGCACATTTGAAATTTGACCCAAAGGATACTTACTTCTGTCTTTTGCTGCTTTTTTCCCCTCTTGGAATTTCAGATTCAGAAAGACTCCGGGTTCTCACGGTTGTTTCTGGTTACTATGATCACAAAAAGAATTTCAAGGTTGAAGCTTAATTTGTTCACATTTGTTAAATGTTACGTATTGGTCTATGTGATATGTTGGTCTTTACGTGCTTCATGTATAAACCCTGCACATAATATATACATACACACAATCATGGGAGTCTCTTGACAAAAGTTCAAGGAGTTGGGCTTCCAAACATAGTTGTCTTCTCTCTTTCTCTGATCATTAACAACACTGTATTTTGGACCAAATGACATGAGGTAGCCACTGTTGGACTCTATTTTCCTATCTCAGATTCATTGCCATATATGTTAGGTTCTGAATGTTAGGTTCTGAATGGTGGCACATGGTTCCCTTGTTAATACTCTTTTAACGTTTTTGAGATTCCAATAGTTTTATATGTCCAAGTTGGCTTCTGCTGGTATAGACTCGCTCTAGATTACCTTTCTTGCTGTCTAAGATATGGATCTAGTGTGTTTGTCTTTAGGAACTAACTTTTTCAAACTTAAATTTATTCAGAGAGAAATCTTAGTATCAGCTGAATCTGTGGAACTAATGAAGAATCTGCTCCATTTCTTCCATTCAAATGCCTCCATACTGCCATTTAAAGTTCTCCATAACATAAGTAAGTCGTACTGAATTTCTGCTTCATGGTAAAACAAATCAGTTCACTCATTTCAAATTTTCACCCAAATCATTTCGGTCTTGCAGGCCTTGGGCATGCAATGAAAGCATTTGAGATTGATCAGATCACATCTAGAAAGATCATTGAGCAGCTTCTTGAAGATTTTAGTGGCACGTTGAAATGACGATTTAGAAAGGTTCTACCATACTTGGATCTAATATTATATCGGAAGCTTCGCCACCGCAAGAGTTCAAGATTTTTCAAATGTGGCTGTGCTCTTGGAAAGGTTCCTTACAGGCAATATGCAAATAAATCAGCCACCCCTGTTGAGTTTTCTTCCTTATTCACTCTTATGACAGAGGTTTTATAAAGACTTGTTATCAATGATGACTAGTAAGGCCGTGCCTAGATGAGCTTAGAGCTTTGGGACATGGTCAAATGTGTAGTGACAAAAATGGTGACCCATTTTTCACTGCCCTATGATATGGATGAGAATTATTTCCATTTTTTGTTTGCTTGTGTATCAGATGGCATATGACATGCCCTATTGATCCTCTAGTTGATCCTATGTCGAATCCATAGACTGCCTGTCATGGTTCTAACATATGCATCGATTTATAAGGTATTCTAATTCTTGTAGCCCACACTACAAAGTGACTTTTGCCTGAATAAGTCACAACTAGAAATTTTGGCAGCTTTTCAATGAAATTTCCATTAGGGTTCACAGGTGTTGGATTAACTTTCTGAAATGAGCCCAAAGGGGTTCAGTCATTCCCAACTAATGGACCCATTTTGGTACCAGAAGGAAACTGTTCGGCTTCTACTTCCTAACCTAGAATCTCACTACTCATTTTTTCAAGAAATTCGAGAGAGAGAGAAAGAAATAAAGCTTACTGAAGTCATCGTTGGCCTAGAGGTTCCATCACCTTCAATGATGAGAGAGACACGAACCCATATCCTAGAGGTCTGATTGTTTTCGAGGAGAGAGACACAAAACCTTAGCTTAGAGGTTCGATTGTCTTCGAGGAAGACAGAGACGCGAAACCTTAGCCTCAAGGTTCGATCATCATGGAGCTGTGGTGCAAAGAAAATTTCTTAATATTTATGTTTTTTTATTTTTAAATTAATTTTTATTTTAAAAAAATTTTAATATATTAAATTAATTAATATTTATACAAAAATTTTTATATTGTTTATATTTTTATATTTAATAAATTATTTATTTATTTAATTATAATTTATATTTTTTATGTTATTTATTTTATGATTAATAATTATATATTTAATTATTTTAGATTTTTATTATAAATGATAATTATTTCATTATTTTTGTATATCTTTTATATTTATGTATTTATCTATATTTTTTGACTCTGAATTCTTATAAAATATCATTTTTTTTCTTAAGGAAAAGAGAGAGATCGTTGCCGTTATCCGATCATCTTCGAGGGGTAGAGAGATAAGGAAAGACCAAGAGAGAGATGTGCATGCCGTCCCATGCGAGATGCGAAAGCAACCCCTAATTGCTTCATTCTTTTTTTTTTTTTCTTTTTCTTTTAATTTTTAATTTTTAATTGACCCACGAGACGGGTCCATCCCGTCCCGTCATGCCCCATGAGAACATTAGGCCCGTCCCGTCGCATCACCTGTTTAGGTACGGGACATGCTAATGGGACACGCGGCCTTCTAGAACTAGCCTTTTTTGACAGATATATATCTATAAATAGTTAAGTGAAATTGTAATAGAGGCTAAACCAAATATTACAGAGGTTTTTGATTGAAATCCAAAATTGAGGTGAGATTTTGAGAATGTAACATTCAAAGAGTAACTAAAACCTTGTTCTCAGCAATAATTGGGCTTATTCAGGCACACAAGCTATTTACCTGTATTTTTAATTTTAAATTTTGAGTTCAATTTCTAAAATTGATAAAAAAAAAATTATTGAGAGAAAAAATAAAAATTAAAAAAAAAAAAAAAAAAAAAAAAAAAAAAAAAAAAAAAAAAAAAAAAAAAAAAAGGGGGGTTTTAAAAAAAAAAAAAAAAAAAACCTAAAAAAAAAAATGGAAATAAAATTCTAAAATTTAAAATTAAAAAAAAACAAAAAAGGGAAAAAATCTAAAAATAAAAAAACCCAGTAGCTCTTTGAGAGTATGACTTTGGTTTATTTAATGGATAAAGGAAGTTTCATCCAGGTCTAGGCTGACAGCCTCCCGAACCCCAAAAAAAAATAAAAAAATAAAAATATTTTAAAAAAATAAAATTACACTTAACCCTATTGTCACATTGTCACTAAACCCCCTCTGGTTTCAAAAACTGTACTTCACCCCTATACTTTCAAGTTCTGCCACTTTGCCCCCTCAGTTATGACCTTGTCCATTGTGGTTGCTCCGTTTGATTTTTCTTTTTCCGTCAGTTCTGATATATGCAAATCAAACCACAAGGAGTAGGGTGGCAAAAATTTGCCAAAAAATATCAAACGGAGTACACTGTACACCACAAGGCGGCAAAGTAGTGATTTATGTATGTGACTTGTCAAACCTGTGAGAGTAAAATAGTTTTTGAGACCCCAAAATTAGATTTTTTTTTTTTTTAAATTGCAACATTGAAATTAGGAATTTTTTTTTGGGGGGCAATAATTTAATATTCTTTTGAAAATATGGATTAATTCTATTTTTAGGCCCAAAATTGGGATTTCGCGAAAAAGTATTGTGCTGGTTGGGGAACACAAAAGGGAAACTATTTTCCGCAGTCCAAATCCTTTTTCTTCTCCTTTTTTGCTTGCTTGGCTGCGTTAAAACCCTACGATTAGAACACCAGCATACAAGTGAATTTCATATTTGGCCAAAAAAACGTAAGGCGCACGTATTGAATCCATTTCCTCTCAGTTGCTTTCCTCTTTCTCAGGGATTGAGATACACATCTTCTGCCAACTCCAATCTGCTCAGGATCTCTCGTGGCTAGATTTTGATCTATGCTTTCAATTGTCGAGTGTTAATTTCGTAAAAAATTTGTTGGATAATTGGGTTTTATCATGCATCATGTTCTCGAGATTTCCAGAAACCTATGAATACAACCTACCCAAAAAAATTCATCCAAAAATGTAAATGTCTGAATATCTGTCCACCCATATTTTGATAACTGGCAAAAAAAGAAATAAAAAAAAGGTTTGGGTTCAGTTCAAACGTTTGATTAAACTCAAGTCAACTGTGGGCTTACTTCGAAATGTTTTGACAGTTATTGAAACTATATGCTTGTATTGTGTGATTCCACCTTGAATTAGGGCATTGGTTCAACTCTTATTGCGTATTTATGGCTATGAGCTACTGAAAATGAATAATTAGAGGTAAAATTTTGGATTTTGATATAATCCACCAGAGTTTTAGAGACGACAAGTCTTGTATAAATGGGATTCAGGGTTGTGAACAACACAAGATTCACATTTTATTAAAATCTCCAAAGTGGGGTTCTAATCTAACCATTCTTGACATCCCTAAGGGACAGCCCAGTGATAATAGCCCCCTCCCCCGACTTCGTGATCCGGGTTTCAATTTCTGTTGTAAAAAAAAATAAAAAATAAAAAATAAAAAATCTAACTATTCTTGACTCAGGCATTGATCGTCACACCTTGCCTGTCTTAATTGCTCTACATGATTTGGGTTTAAACCCTGAAGCATTAGCTGCTGTCGTTAAGGAATAAAAAAGAGAACCCTCTTTCCCATCCTCAGTGCCACAGTTAATCAGGAAGAAGTGATCCTGTCTCAGAGGATAATTCTAGGAAACAAATGTTTTCTAAAGGTCTTCTTTTTAGATATATAATTTAGATTTTTAAAAGGAAAAGGGGATACTCAATCCTATTACTTACATAGCATAATTTGTTTGACAATGATGCCATCACCCTTAAATTTAAGTGCAACATGTAATTGTGATAGCTATGTATCGTAAAGGAATATTAGGAATCGACTTCACAAACATCCTGCTTGTTAACCGTATCCACTTGTTCATTTACTTTGAAACACAATTCTAACTTCTGACTATTTAGTGTTCTTTAAGTTTCACTTTATGATTCCTTTCAAGTGTTAAGACCTCATAATTTGAGAACCTTATATACATTTCCTAAAGTGTAATCAATCAAAGAGTTCACTCAATTTTCCTCTTAACCACATACAGGGTGACTGTGTGCCCGTACACATTCTGAGGATATTTTGAGGAAAAAAAAACATCCAACTTACTGTATGTCTACTTCTTTTAACATACAGTACAATAACCGCAACCTCTCACAACTTCCACAATTATTATCTTCATTTCCAGGAGAAAAAATAAAAAATTATTAAGTTATTTAAAAAAAAAAACTTCAGTGCAGATGTGGAATGGATTAGCATTAGATATTCCATCAGAGAAAAAGTTATTGCCCTTAGGGACACAAGGATAGTGTAAAGGAGGGATATGTAAATGGATGTATCCAAGAAACTGAAGGTCCTGATTTCACATTTTGAAGGTGACACTAATAGGGATGTTTTTCCTGGGGTTGTCTTCTTCTTCTTCTTCTTCTTCTTCTTCTTCTTTTTAACAAATATGTAATTTTAAAATGCCAAGCTTAAATTTTGAAGCAATTTTTTTTTAACAGAACAAAAATACATTCAATAATAAACAATAAGGCTGCATACTACAATAGTTGATGCAATAATCTTGTTGGTAAGGGCGCAGGAGGTTGCATGCTTATGTCCTTATTAATAATTAATAGAATTTAACTACAAAACATTTTCCATTGCATGACCAACATGCAGATCTCAAATGCAATATTAGAAAATATGTTGTGCCTAAGAACAATAAGAGAATCAACTATATCATGATTAACAATCCAAAGGCAATAGCAAAGGAGGTGAACCTGGCAAGATGTCCTATGGGAAATTTTGTCTCCTCAACCATGCATCATCCTGTTCAGATATCAATATGTTAGTTCATACAAATTGCCAGTCGAGATGACAACATTTGAACTAAAGCAAATATGATGTGGGATATTGATGCAAACATAGATTTCATAGAAGCATTTCAACAAGAAAATAATCCATAAAGGCCCATGTTTACGCCATGGACAATGACAATATAAATGTCCTCAGAGGTAGAAATCCCTAAACCATTCTAAAAAGAACATAACAATGTCCAGAGAGTTCATGTGAAATAGAATAAAGACAGCATCAGGTCTGCTTATGGAAGAGATGATGGAACCGGTGGGACGGAGGAAGGGGAAGAGGGCTCTCTTTTAAGTTCCTTAACGACAGCAGCTAGTGCTTCAGGGTTTAAACCCAAATCACAGAGAGCAATTAACACAGACAAGGTGTGACGATCAAGGCCCGTGTCAAGCATATTTGACATGTGAAAAACCAGATCAAGCGATTCTCGGGCAGTCCGTGCAGCCTCAGCATCCATATTAACAGACTGAAAAAGAAATGTCAAACTTTACAATAGGGAGCAGAACAAGAAAGAAAACATTATTATCGCCATGAAAGTTGAAGAATTTCAAAATTAAAACTTAAAAAAGGAAAAATCTGGAAACATGGAGACCTATATCGATGCATGAAAAGGACACATCACCTTCAGATGCCAGAAAAATGTTAGGGTTTCGGATAATAGTTGGATTAGAACCCTACATTGGAGATTTTAATAAAATGTGAATCATAGTACTGTTCTGTTAACAACCCTCAATCCCATTAACACAAGACTTTCCATCACTAAAACTCTACTGGATTATATTTGAATCCAAAATTTGAAGTTACCGAGAGAGAGAAGGCGAGACAGAGAACAGGGAGATGGAGAGAGGGATAAAGCCTACCGGAGTCGTCGCCGGCCTAGACGTTCGATCGTGTTCGAGCAGAGAGACGCGAAACCCTGTCCCAGAGGTTCGATCGTCAATAAGGCGTGTCTTCGAGGAGCAAAAGAGAGAGATCGACGCCGGGTCGTAGAGTAGAGAGAAGAGGGGGAGAGAGCGAAACACTGACCTTGACTGTTTACTCTTTTTTTTTTTTTTTTTTTTTTTAATTTTCATGCCTGCCCGGGCCGTCCCATCCCGACCCGCCACCACTAATTGTTTCACACGTTAACGACTTGATTTTTGAATTATGGAGTGGCTGCCTTTGGTAAGCCCCGACGCCTACGCATAGCTGCTCTAATGAGTTCCTTCGTCTGGACTCAACTTTAAATCTCAAAGATAAAAAGAATTTATATGAGGAGAATTCTTTCGTCTCGGAAGAAGATTGGATTATATTTCAATTAAATTAAATAAAATATAATTTTAAATATGGATTAGTAAAAAATATTTTACTATAATAAAAAAATATAAACACCCTTGCTGCATGATCTTTTACATAAAGTAACAAATCCTACCGTTGTTATTTGATCTAATATTCATTCTCCTTTGAGCCCTAAGGTTTTATAAAGAAAAACAAAATAGAAAATAGAACTCATTTTTTTATTTATATTTTCTGATTTAAATGTCTAATAATAAAAATAATACTAATAATAAAATAATCATAAGCGAATTATTCCGAAGAAAGGAATTGACATTCATGGAAATTAAATGCATAATCAAACCAACTTTATTTAATTTTAATTATATAACCAATTTGAATAAATGAAATCAATTTACAGAGTTAGTTGTTCTTGCAGCATAATTCCCACCCATGATAATGTTAACTCAGAAAAAAAAAATGATGCTTTGAGATGACAACATGAATATTTTGTTAAAGTCGTCGTCTGGATTTATCCATCTGTCATTGGGCTGCCGCAGAGTGATGATTCCAACTTGTGCAGTACCATAACCAAGGGGATTCAGGGAGGCAAGCTGGCAATCTTCTGATCTTGGCCAACTGAGACACTACCAGTTCATGCACTCTAGCTTCCAGCTGCAAAGTTCCAACCACAATCCATTTACTTTATTCTTCGGAAAAGGTATGGCAAAATCAAACAATCAAGAATCAATGAAGAAAATTGGGGGTTTAAAAGCACCATTTCAGTTCAAAATTAAGGGAGGAATTCCCGAATGTTGCAAACAACAAAATACTGAGAGGAAATGCATTAAAACAATGCAAATTTGAGCACAAGTCATCCCAGGGGACATTCAGAATATTGCTCAGGAATGCACTAAAATGATGCAAACATAAGTATGTGTTGGAGGTAGGTCTTGACTCCATAGATACTGATTTCTCTAGCTCAAGCGGGATGAACGATTGTTGAATTGCTTGATTTGGTGAGACTTACAAAAGACCGTCGGAGAGTGTTCCAACAAAAGAGGTCTAATACTCCAGTTAAAAAGAATGATTTTTTGAAAAGAAAGAAATAGACTGAGCAAGAAAAAGGACTGAGAGCCTTGTGTATCTTTGCGTGCAAAGTGTTTAGTTGAGAGAGCATACCTGAGTGGTAATATGCCAGATGTATATATAGATAAGTGTCTCACGAATCATATGCCTCTGAGGTGTTGAAACCCTAGTTTCCTTGTGAGGATATTTTGAGACTTTAAGAACTTTGATAAAAAATTCTTAAGAGATTTAGGATTCTCATTGTTTGGAAAGTCCAATTGTTTAGGGAGATTTCTTTCTTTATCAATAAGGAATAAAGATTTCCTTCCTCTAGGAGGCTGATTGTGTGATCAAATGAGATATTGAATATTCACACGGGTCTCAAATGAATATTACCTTAACTTATTAGTCATAGAGGTTGCATGATAGCCATAGAACAACTCACTGTGGGACTATGCTATGGGTTATCCGATAGGTGATTGGCCGATAGGGATGAACTATCGATAGGAACTTGACCGATAAGATTGAGCCACTGAGTGGCATGGATCTAATAGGACCCTCTAAACTGACAGGATGACTAATATCAAGGGATTTGGGCTTGTTAGGCAGCTACTGATGAGAAATTGATCGGTGAATACCAATAAGATGGACCGTGTTTACCTATCTGGGAGATAAATCCCTTAGTGATGACATACTTTGATGTAGCACATCTATGGGCTTTAAAGGCTTTAAGTGTTACAAATATGGGCTTTTGGGCCACAGCCCATCATTTGTCCCTCACTCCTGAGACCGTTCGAATAGACGGCTTGAGGAATAAGAGAATACCATCCGTTAGGTTGTGGAGATATTAATGGGAATAAATCTTGAATAAATGATCTTTCTTGAAATGTGACACGAGAAGTTGAAACACTTCTGTTCCTCATTCATTACGCACATGTTCCACTGTGACACTTCAGTTACTGAGATATGTGTCGATTGCGTTTCCTCCTTTTATAAATAGAAGTGAGCTTATCAGCGTTATGCTACATGAAATGATCTTTGATGATCCAAGAGTGATTCTGCAAATCTTCTAAGAGTGTGTGCCTTTAAAAAATAGTGTAAGGATGAGTTTTGAGCCATAAAACCCTAAGATTTAGAAAACTTCTGCCAATGCAAGTCTCCATCATGTTTAGAACTGCCAATATGAGGTTCTATCATGTTGTGATGGAATCCCTCGGGGTTTATAGGTTATATCTTTGGGCATAGAGAGACCTTCACTTGCGATGGAAGCTCTGTTCTCAAGGTCAGAATCATCATCTGGTTGGGAATTCTTCTTCAGCACTTTTCGGGTCGGGCAATAAGAGAAGTACAGACTTGAAGGTGGGTAGGGGGCCTAACGATGAGTCATCTCATTTTGGCAAACTTCTACCCAATCCGAGTCATTTCCAGCTTCTGTTTACCATTTTTGTACTCTCCGACTGTCTTATATGATGTTTCTTTTGCTTTGTAATGAATTTTCTTAATGTTTTCTTCAGATGCTATACTATGTATTTGTCTTGTACCTGAGATATAAAGTGCAATAAAATCATTTGGTATTTTTAAGTCATGTGACAGTCTTACCTTAAACTTTATGAATCATGTCCACCTGTACAAGGGCTGGTTCCTTTACTGTTGATGTCTTTCTAATCGTCTTGTTGATAGAGTTTAATCAAGAAATGAGCTATATTTATCTAACGGGGAGATAGATCCATCGATGACATACTTGTTAAAGACCAAATGATAGGATAAGTCATGCCTATCAGTCTAGGAGTTGCGGCACGTTCGTTAGAGTTTAAACGATAGGATGGGCCGTACCTACCCGTCTAGGAGTTACGTCCCTTATTGATGGCACGTTGGTTAGAGATCAAACAATAAGATGGGCCGTGTCTACCCATCTGGGAGTTGCGTCCCTTATTGATAGCACATTCGTTAGAGATCAAACGATAGGATGGACCATACCTACTTGTCTAGGAGTCACGTTCCTTATTAACAGCACGTTCGTTCGAGATCAAACGATAGGATGGGTTGTGTCTACCCATGTGGGAGTTATGTCTTTTATTGACTGCAAGTTCCTTCATGTTCGTATTTGAAAGGATAGATTTAGATGATAGATGGAACGATAGAACAAAGCTAGAGACTGAAAGGCTCTTACCCGTTCATTAACCAGGATGAGAGTTGCCCACACAAAGAAGCAACACCGATCACTAATAGTAGATACACAAATGTTTCGAGTTTTAAGTTCTGAGCACGGTCGAGCCATCTAGGTTATGGAGACGGTAAGTTGTTGGGCGAATTACTGTGCATATTTGATAAGATCCTTCCCAATTCAGTGTTAGCTTGCCCCTTGGTTAAGGTTGACTGGTAACTTTCACTTTTCTCATGACCAAATCACTTGGCTTGAATGTTCTATTTCTAACCCATCTGTTGTAATATCAAGCCATTAGCTGTTGATGGGCAGCAATTCAAGTTGATATAGTTTCTCGCAATTCTGGAAGTAAGTCTAACAGCTCTTGTAGGGTGGGTTCATTTCTTTCGAGATCATATTGATCTACCCAGAGCGAGTGAATTTCTATTTCCATAGGTATAATAGCTTCACATTTGTATGCTAGGCTGAATGGTGTCTCCCTAGTTGCCTGTTGGGGCATAGTACGATAGGCCTAGAGTATTACTGGTTAGTCTTGACTCCATAAATATTAGTTTCTTTGGCTCGAGTGGGATAAACGGTTGTTGAATCACTCGATTTGGTAAGACCTGTAAAAGACCGTCAGAGGGTCTTCCGGCGGAAGAGACTCCAACTCTTAAATTAGAGAGAGTGGTTTTCGAAGAGAAAGAAATAGACTGAGCAAGTAGGAGGGCTAAGAATGAGGCCCAATTTAGCTTTGCATGGGAAGTGTTTAGTTGAGAGAGCGTACCTGGGCTGGATGTATTTATAGATAAGTGTCTCATGAATCATATGCCTCCGGGGTATTGCAACTCTATTTTCCTTGTGAGGATGTCCCGAGATTTCGAGAACTATGGTCAAAGACTCTTAAGAGATTTAGGATCCTCATCGTTTGGAAAGTCCATTTGATTTCAGAGATTTCTTTCTTTATCAATAAGGATTAAAGATTTCCTTCCCCCAGGAGGCTGATTGCATGATCAAATGAGATATTAAACATTCCATGGGCTCAAATGAATATTACGTTAACTTATTGGTATAGAGGTTGCATAATAGCCATAGAACAACGTACTGTGGGACTATGCTATAGGTAATCGAATGGGTGATTGGCCGACAAGGATGAACTACTGATAGGTGCAAAACCAATAGGAACCTGACCGATAAGATTAAGCGACCGAGAGGCACAGATCCAATAGGACCCTTTAAACTAATCGGTAACTAATATCGATGGATTTTGGGCCGGTCGGGCTACTACCGATGAGAAATTGATCGATAAATACTGATAAGGTGGGCCGTGTCTATTCGTTTAGGAGATAAATCCCTCAGTGATAACACGCTTTGATGTGGTACATCTATGGGCTTTAAGGACTTCAAGTCTTATAATGGTGGGCTTTTGTGCTATATCCCATCACTTACCTCCGACTCATGGTGTTATTCCGTAGGAAAGGCTCCATAAGTAGTAGCCGTCGGATGAGAATTCGAAATGATTTTACTGTAGAGCATTTAATGCGGCACATACTATTTTGATTCCCACGAATCGTCTCTTATATGCTTCATATGATATATTGTCTGAGTGGGTTGTGCAATACCGCATTCCTTTTTGATAGTTCCATCTTCCATATAGTAAAGCAATCCCAAAGTTATTGCAAGCGATGTCTAAAGAGAGAGAAAGTTAAATCAAAAAATGGCTAAGGGCTAATCGTCGCGGGTTCATCAAAGCATCGATGATATTAGGAGTGTCACGATAGAGAATGAACTTCGTGAAGTCCAAACTAACATGCTATTGGGAGACGATTATGTTGTAATGTTGGCTACTGATGAAGATAGGGCCAACAGGGGTTTGGGAGGTCAAGTGCCGATGTATAAGCAGTCTGTGAAGTATGGTCTGAAAGTACCGTGCACTGGTCCGATTGTGGTGGTGTTACTTTGTAGGAATATATTTTCGACGATGCCCATTCCTAATGCCTGGTGTTTGGTTGTTGTTATGATTTCTCTGCTGGATTTCTGTCGCCTTAGTTTTGATTTGAAGATTCTAGCGGCCATATTTTCATTGAAGTGATGTGGAAGTGGAGGCTCCACTCAAGGTTGGTTTGGCCTACAAACCCGGCCCGAATCTAACTAGAAGTTTTTCTATAGTGAATTGATTGACAAGAGTTAGATACATAAGTATTTTTTTGTGGAATTCCTGAATAAAGATGTTATGCCAACATTGCCCAGTGCTGATGGGGACCCATTGATGGGGTTAAAAGATTTGTCATCCTTTCATCATTTCAAGTTTGTGTAGTCATTTGGTAACTATTACATGTCTATACTGAGAAACATCTGGGTGGAGATTTTATTAGATGATCAGATGTTATCTTTGGCCGGTTTGCTATTTGGGAGAAAAGGAAAGTGGAAAGACCCCTTTTGTTGAAGAGAAAGAAAAAACAGCTTATCGATGTCATAACTTCCCTTGGGGATGTCATTCTAAAGGAAATCACTACCGATCAACAAGTGAGACTATTGATCGGTAAGTGAGACCGAATTCGAAGAAGTCTCCAGCAGGAACCAAGACGGCGTCCAAAGCCCGATCGTCAACTATTGTGCCTTCTGTGTCGTTAAGGACGAAGAAGAGGAAGGTACGATTGTCGTAATATTCGGAGAAGAGGACTGGAGAAAACGAGGAAATTTGGGGGTACTGGTCTAGACATTCGCAAGAGTTCCCAATTTCGTCTAGACATTCTAAACCGATAGCTACTGGTCTTGAGGAATTTGGGGGTCAAGTCCCCTTATCGGCAGACGTGGGGCACGAGACCGGTGAAGACTCCGTGATGGAAAAGGTGCCGAAAGAAGAGGAGCCCGAGGATGATGACATGGCAACCACAGAGTGAGGCCATTGGAGGGGCCTAGTAATCTTGCCATTGTCATGGAAATGGCAGTTAGGCCATCATTTGCCATTTCTTTATTACCTTTACGTAAGGGTAAATGCAAGGTAGCTGACAGGACTGCCCTTGCTCCTTCTATCCCAGTTCGGTCTTATGATGGCCGAAAGGGTTCGAAGGAGTCAGGTACTATCGTAATTTGTGCTAGGGATAATCGATAAAGCTACATGGATATGACAGAGGCAAACCAGATAGTCGATCGGTTAGATTTTCATCATTCAAAGCTGGAGCTAAATAAGTTGTCTCTTGAGTAGGTCGATGATGCTCTGCAGTTTCTCAGCTTAGCAGTACGATCTCCTTTCAGATTTGACTCATCTCTTTTTCTTCTGCTTTTCACAGGTTAATTAAGTTCCTCTTGTGTAGATGATTACCCTAACAGAATTTCAAAAGCAGAGGAGAGAGCAAAGCATTGAGTATTTGAAGGGTCGCATTGACCAATTGGGCAACCAATTATTGGTGTATCAGGACCATCTTAAACAGAGGGAGAAGGGTGTCGAAGTAGAAAGGGTGTCTAGTGCTGCTCTTGTGGATAGGGATGAAGAGATTAGACGCTTGAAGCTTGACTTGGATTCGGTGCTGAAGTGTTACAAAAGACTGGAGGTAGAAGCAAGGGTGCATGAAGCATGTCTATAAGTTGCTGAAATACTAGCTCAAATTCATGAGGAGTCTCTTCTGGCTGTCGAGCGGTGAACAATCGAGCTTGGTGAAACCTTTGCCAAGGTGGCCAAGGCTGATCGACATGCCTAGTGTAGGTTAGTTGAAAAACTGATGTACGTTGAGGAAATCCTTCACCAAGCTGGTTTAAACGAGGCCCTGTTGTCTAGTGAGGAGGGTGTTAACTAGGAAATGTCAGATCAGAGTCTAGCCATTGTTCATCTTAAAGACTCTCCTTAGGAAACTTGGAACCAACCGTGTTTCAAGAAGCTGCTGAGTCTTCTTAAAGAGTTCCTTTATCTCCCGTTGCTCCTCGAATCTATGTAATCTTGTTTGAGGTTCTACATAAAACCTCTTAATGAATTTTTTTCTTATATATATATATGGCATCTCGTTTCGTTTGATTGTACATTGCCATTGGAATGTGTTCCTTTAATAATTTAATAGAATTTAACTAAGAAAAGCGAGCTTTGTCCATACTCTCTCGGTTGTCCAATAGGTAGAATTCATTTGAGAGAGAGAGCCATGTTTGCGCAACTAAGGGGTATGTCATGCTCGTTCGAGGGGAACTAATTGTTCGGGTGGGCCGCCCCTACTCGTCTGGCAGTCACATCCATTTTTTATGGCACGTCACATTCGTTAGGAACCAGCCAATAGGATGGGTCGTGCCTACCCATCTGGGAGTCACATCGATTTTCCAGGGCATGTCACATTTGTTAGGAACCAACCGATAGGATAGGCTATGCCTACCCATCTGGGATGGGCCGTGCCTATCCGTTTGGGATAGGTCATGCCTTTTTGATGGCACATCACATTCGTTAGGAACCAACTGATAGGATGGGCAGTGCCTACCCATCTGGGAGTCATATCCTTTTTTGACTGCACGACACATTCGTTAGAAACCAATCAATAGGATGGGTCGTAACTACCTGTCTGGGAGTTATACCCCTTTTTGATGGCACGTCACATTCATTAGGAACCAACCGATAGGATGGGCTGTGTCTACTCATCTAGGAGTCACATTCCTTTTTGACAACACATCACATTCATTAGGAAGTGATACATACACTGACTATTGACACAAAAGACGGAGATACTATTACAATAGAGTAGAAATCTAAGATTGAATATTTAAAGTGTACCCTAAGGTTACCAATACAGTAAGAGAGTTTTAAGGTTACTTGGAGAGAGGTGTTGAAGATTCAACATTGTAGGATAGTGTTCCAACACTGAGAGTGGTCTTCAATTTGACCTTTATATGTGGTGCTCGAGAGAGCCTCTATAGCGTTCAAACGTGGCCTGCCTAGGATGACATTATAAGGTGAAGGAAGTTTAACCACATTGAAATAGTAATGACTGTTGCATGATCCGATGGTATGCTGTTACGCGATTTAGGTACATCATGATTTCTGGCAAATATACCCTAGTCGAGTGTTGTGTATAGTGTTGAACAAGTGTCGATCCCACAAAGATATTTTATACTAATAAATATGAATAACTCTAATCTAAGTTGAACAAATCAAATCAAGAGGTGAAAATTTTAGAAACTAATAAAAACAAAATCTAAAATATGAAACTCTAATATGATAAAAACCCTAAAACATCGATTTCATTTATTTTTATCTTTCTACATGGTCAAATCTCTTCAATCCCTAAGTTCATTAACTAATGATTTATTATTGATGATGACAGATTTTTCTAAATTAGATTCACCCAATGGTCATGCAATAAATACCTAATTTGTCTAACCAAAATCCAATAGTCATGCAATTTCGATTAAATCAAACCGCATTAAGTTTTGTGAAAATCTGTAAATTAAGGTTTCTCTTAATCCCCACACATGAAATTAAGCCAATGGTCATGCTCATAATTTCATATGGATTTTATTATTTGGACTAATCTTGTACAATTATATTGGTCATGCATGCACTCAATCTCAAATCATCAAAACGTCGGGCCCAAAAACGTTTGAAGCATTAAGAATAATAATAAAATCTCATCAAAATAATAATCATGCCAATAAAACTTAAGGGAAAGAATCAAATCAAGCCATGTATTAATTAAAAAATAAAATCCATCGAGTTCTAGGAAAAATAAAATTAACTAGACATTGAAAAGAAAAATAAAAAAGTAAAAGAGAACATTACAACCCTTATTTGTACAAACATGGAGGTCGAAATCTCTTAGGATAGAGGAGACTACAAGGGTTTGTAAAGTGGTGGAAGAATAAGAAAAATAAAAGAAAAATTCGTGTCTCAGGAGCTATCCTATTGCCACATATATATATGAGTGAAAACCCTAGGAAAAATTTAGTAACTTGGACTATTTTGGAAATTTGGATTTTGAATTTGATTTGGAAACTTTCTTTTGCTGCTTGATGATGATCTTTAACTTTCCAAATACTTGAAAATTTTCTTTTCTTCAATTTAGATAATTTCTGAAATTATTAGAAAGGTAATTCCAAAATTGTAGCACCATGTTCCCATTTTGATTCCCAGTTTCCGTTTTCCAACACTGTAGTAAATTCAACTAAATTTTCAAACACTTTCTGGTCTGACCCATCCTCTAAGATCTTCACAAGAATTGTAGGGCTCGAAGTCTTCTTTCCAACGCCATAAGAATCATCTCAATCGGACATCAGGATAAAAAGTTACGGTCAAAATACTGAATGCTGTCTGGTCAGTCCGAAAATAACAAGTTTGCTCTATTTTTCCTAAATCAATGACTACAAAAATAAATCAATATAAAATCATAAAATATGGTTCAAATCAATCCTAAAACACATAAATAAATTCTAAAAAAGATATAATTCAAGTGTATAAAAATATTGCTATCATATGCCGAAGGTGACTGGAAGCGAGAAAATACTTTCAGAGCATATCCATTCTCTAAAGAGTCCCTTGACTGGTCTGACATGGGGCGAAGGTGTGTTTGGCCGAAACCCATTCATTGGAAGACATCTCAATAGAGGAGGTTGCACCCTGCACCTTGATTAACGAAAATTCTCCTTACTTCATACTGGCCAATTTTGGCAATAACGATAAGAGGGTCATAATGATTGGGGTCAACTCCTATCAAGTCATTCTCGGTGAAACCAATGATTGGCCTTTTACCCTTGGGTCATTTGTCGACACGGGTTGTAAGTATTTATTGAGGAGTGGAGGGCAGTGCCTCAGCCATGTAGAAGATCGGTGTGACTATGTGTTTAGCCTCATCCGTCCATGGGTTACCTTGGATGTCCAAGTCTCGTGCTGTGAAGATGCTAGTGGGGATGTGAGGCTTATGGAGTGGGTGTTCATTATGTATTTGGAGGATCACTCCATCTAGCTGGTTACGGACCGATCCTACAGGCGATTACTTATTTGAATCGTTTTCTCATGTTGGGGCATGCTGATTAGGAGAGGGAAAGTTCCTTCCCTCTATACTTATGAATCTCTACAATTTTCCAATTCACACTAAGAATTCGAGTTCATCTTTGAGTTTTCAACACTCATCCGTTGTGTGATCATAATCTCGATGGAAATAATAGAATCTGGTTTTGTCTTTCTTAGCATCATCCTCTGTGAAGTGAGGAGACCACCTGACATAAGGCTTATTTCTGATTTGCAACATAACTTGGCTAGGAGCCTTGTTCAGAGGCCTGTAAGTATTGAACCTTCACTGAGGCTGGGGTCCTTGTGGGCTCCTATTTGGCGAGGGTTGTAGGGGCGATTGGTTGCGTTCCTTTCGGGACGGTTGGCTTTTACATCTGTTAAATGCTTCAGTATTTTTGGCCACAATATACTTTTCAGGTTGAGTATAGAATTCTTGGATGGTAAAGGGGGATTTTTCGTTATGGAGGTTTTCATACCAGGGGGATGTAATCCCATAAGCAGGGCAGCTAGCATGATGGAATGGTCTAAAGCTGGGACCTTCATACTTTCGGGTTTAAAATTATCGAGGAAGTTTCTTAAAGATTCGTCATCTCCTTGTCTCAAAGATATCAAAGAAGTGGATTTTCTCTTAATTCCCCAGTTGATCACAAAATGAGTTCCGAACTACGAGTTAAACTGAGAGAAACCATGTGTTGCCTTTGATGGTAGTAGGGAAGTGTTTATACATGGTCGGATTTGTCATGTTCCTTGAAACCATCACGGTCACAAAATGAGCAACATGATCATGGGGATTAGTTGTACCATTATACCTCTCTATGGGAGGTAAGAATATATCACAGGGTATTGGTTCTGCAGAGACCTTTGGATCGAAAGGTGATAAACTATAAGGGGAATTGGGGATTTCACCTCCTCTTACATCGGCTCGTTTGAGCTCGAAAACAACAAGCCATTCAACCTGTTCTCTTAGGTTGTTGGGATCATGGTAGGAGGTTACCAAAGGTTCTCGGTGTAGGCGGGGAGCAAGCCAATGGGAGTGTGCATGCTCGGATCCTCTCGAAGAGGATTGTCCTTTTGGCTGGAGGGCGCGGCTAAACTCTTTTAACTGTTTACTCATACTCTGTATTCTGAATTCTAGCCTTTCTAACTAAGGACAGTTAGCCCTTCCTGGGGATAATGGCACAAGAGGCTAGGCTGGCTGATCCCGTGATGCAAGTGGGACATCCTACTCTAAGCAAGGTAGAGGTACTGGGGGCTGAGGCCGCATAGCAAGAGTGTCAATGGGATGGATTGGTGCTGCCAATTGAACTGTATTTGTGTAATACTAGACAAGTCCGACGTTTAATTTTCTTCTGAAATGGAGAATCAAAAAATTTTAATATTTTATTTTCTTTTATGAAAGTATGTAAGAAATAGTTAATAGAAATGTGAAATTTTGCTCTTGAGGTTATTCAGAAAATTCATCAAATATTTGATCGGTAGATGTTTTAAATTTTAGGTGATCGGTTAGTAGAGTATTGACTTGTTCGATAGAAACTGTTCCTGGGTGATTATTATCTCTAGACCATTTATTTATTTCTATCGTTCGGTATAATACCATCGGTTATAATAGAATTCTCGATCGGTACCTACCTGCCATTGACTTTCTCATGTTTCTCAATATTCCTGGTATTGAACATTTTCATAGGCCTATCGATAACCGTCGGTTATTTTCTCAATTAAGAACCTCTATCGGTATTTTACTTCATTCCTTCTGTCGGTATATCCATTCGGCTCATGATATTTGCTTTATCAATTTTTAACATTTTTATTTGGTATACTAGATTTCCATTTAAACTAATCGATTATTTTACCACCGATCGATAATGTGTACCATCGATAACATGAGACTAGTGAATTTTATTTTCATCATCCATTGATAATATTTGTGACCGTTCGGTACAACATATTTTTTATTTATCTGTTCGGTGGTCTTTTTGATTTTCACATAACTATTCGGTCACTGTATATCCAATGTTAACCGAACATTCACTTTTCATCAACCGAACAACCTTCTTTCATTTGCCTCATGACCAAACAACTTGTCCCTTATTTCACAAATGCACTTGACCGAACAGCTTGTCCTTTAATACATATATGCAATTGATAGAACAGTGTACACTCCATGAGACATGACCGAACGACACATCCATTCAACACTTTGAATGTAATTTATACTCCCAATTTCTCTTTCATCGATTATTGTGAATACATACTTTTTATTTTTATTTTTATTTTATTTATTTATTTATTTATTTCCTATATTGTTTCGGTAATATTGCCCATCGATTGTTGTGAACTCTCGGTAATGTCCTCCACATTTTAACATCACCTCATCAAATTTGCCAAATGCCTCACGTTGCTTGCCACCCTATGGATTTGAACTCACGACCTTGCATTTGTCCAAAAAAAAATTTATCCACCAAACCACTCAATCACCTTGATTATAATATGCTCAATATTTAATATATTCCATATTTTTGCTATTCCCACAAATGTATCTCCATGTGTGAATGTGACCCTTCGGTGGAGTTCTTTTCCTTTCACATTGTGCTGAACAATTGTCTATTCTTATTTGGTAATCGATGAACATTGACCCAATCCCATCACCGATCACTCGTTTCTCAACAAATAAAATTTTAAGTGTCTGAACCCATTGAGAAAAGTCTCCAAATTACCAACAAGGGCATATTGGGCACTTGTGTATATTAAAAGTGAAGGAGGACAAATAAATAAATTCAAGGAAATGAGTTATAAATGAAGAGCAATAGTGGGACATTAGAACCCACGAAAACCAAACTCCATTTTTCTTCTTTTTCCTTCTTTCTCTTGGTTCACACATTCTCTCCCTCTCTTCTAGTTTCTTCCAAAGACCAATCAAATACCACTAAAACCCACACTCCACAGGTTCCAAAACTCATAACCAAACCTCTAGAAGGTTCACTCTGGTGAGAAATTTGTAGTATTCTAGTGAGAAAAAATCTAGAATTTGACGGTGGTTTGGGATGAAGCTAAGATGGTGACAACAAATTAGGAGCCAGACAAACCAATCAAGGCCAGACTCTTGCTGTCAGACAAATTGGGAGTGACTACCCTCCCTTACACTGTGAGTGGATACATGTTTATGGTTTTGAGTGAGAAAATATTTTATACTAATTTTATAAATATTTCTAAAATTGTTTTAAAATTTTTATGATTGTGGAATGTCCTGAAAGGGGATTTGAATTACCGAATACATCCATGTGTTGTTCAAAAATAATATGTCATATTTTATTGACTTGTGCTGAATGCGACTAATGAAACTTATGTACTGAGAATTCATTTGTATAACTGTTTGCACATTTTGATATATGATTTGATGATTGCGAAATGGTACTGTGTGCATGGTTAATGACTATAGTCATTCCCTCCACGGTGTGGAGCCCTATGGGGCGATGTGGTTGGGCAATTATTTGGATGAAGAGGTAGCTGCACTCGAGAGGTGCCTCTAAATCCTTTCCTTCGGACTAGTCTGGTTGCACCCCAGAGGAGGCCCGAGCCAAAGCCAAGGAAGGGGGTATTGTGTATGATTGATTGGCGTCGATGAGAATCCCTTGGCGATTCCACCATTGGTCTGGGCCAAACATTTGGTGGAAAGATTTTGGCAACCCCATGATTTTGGAAAACAAGTTGTGACGATTTGATGCATATGAATTATTTACCATGAATTATTGGAATCTTGTTTACATTGAGATTTATTGATGCGATCGTATGATTTTGAGGAAAACATTTAACATATCCACAATCACCACTCATTCATTATCATACCATGTTATGCACTCACTGGGTATTTCTATACTCACGCATCCCTCTCTATTTTACAGAGCAAGTTATTCATTTCATGCAGTCATCTAAAGCCAAACTTTTGGAAGGACTCCTATCTAAGACTTTCTTGGGGTAGAGACCTACTTTTGTTTTGGAGGTATTGATGGATGACCCAAGGAGGGCATTTTATATAAAAATTTTAATTGTCACTTATGTAACCCTGTATTTTGATACCGGATGGATTTAACTATATGTAAACGTTTGATGAGGACCTTAAATTCTTTTTTCTCATGAAATTTACTTGGGAATCATTACTAGTTCTGTTTTCTATCCCTAATGAGGAAACTGTGTTCTAATTGGTGAATGGTAGTTGATGGTCGGGATGGCCTACGATTTTGTTTGGTACTTTTCGAATGCCTTACGATGCCTTGGGGCATGAGGTGAGATTCACACATGTTCAGGGTGGTGTGGCGGTCGTCACGTACTCGGATCTGCGGGTCGGGGCGTGACAATTTGTTTGGGTGGCAATACATTCCTCTACTGTGAATGCAGCCCTTGAGGCAATTCTATCCCTTCTCTATGGAGGGATAGCTATGGAAAATACGAGATGTTACGTAAGGTTGGTCTAATCTGTTCCCACGGATGGCACCAATCTATTAGAGGTAGATCTTGACTCTACAGATATTGGTTCCTCTGGCTCGAGCGGGATAAAGGTTATTGAATCGCTTGATTCAGTGAGACCTGCAAAAGATCACCGAAGGGTGCTCCAGTAGGGAAGGCCCGGTGTTCAAATTAAAGAAAGCAGTTTTCAAAAAGAAAGAAATAAACTGAGCAAGTAAGAGGGTTAAGAATGAGAGCTATGTGTAGCTTTATATGCGAAGTGTTTAGTTAAGAGAGCGTACTTTGGCAGTAATATGCCAAATATATTTATAAATAAGTGTCTCATGAATCTTATGCCTCTGGGATGTTGCAACCTTGGTTTCCTTATGAGGATGTCATGAGATTTTTGGAACTTTGGTCCACGATTCTTAAGAGATTTAGGATACTTATCGTTTGGAAAGTCTAGTTGATTAGGGAGATTTCTTTTTTTATCGATAATGATTAAAGATTTTCTTCATCCAAGAGGCTGATTGCTTGATCAAATGATATATTGAACATTCGCACGGTTCTCAAATGAATATTACCTGAACTTATTGGTCATAAAGGTTGCATGATAGCCATAGAATAATGTACTATGGGACTATGCTATGGGTTATTGGACGGGTTATTGGCCGATAGGGATGAACTATTAATAGGCACAGACCGATAGGAACCTGGCCAATAAGATTGAGTTACAAAGAGGTACAGATCCAATAGAGTTTAGGATTTAGGGTTTAGTCCACTATAAGGAACTTTCGTTGTCCAGTAAATGGTGGGAACAGTCCAGGGATATCTATTCCCTATTAGGTGAATAGCCAGGGACTTGCTATTGGGTTGAGTTCGATTGAGGGCCATAGTACCGATAAAAAACATTGACATTTGTCATATCTTTTGACGTAATCATCTGAATCAGTTTTCATGGTTGGCCAATAATACCCTTGATGTAGGACCTTGTTGACCAAATTTCGGGCACTCAAATGATTACCATATATCCATTCATGGATTTCCGGAAGAATGAAGTCTCCTTCTTTAAAGGTTAGGCATCTCAAATATGGATGAACGAAGGACTTCTTGTATAAGTCTCCATTGATAATTGCGTAATGAGCAGCCTTGAATTTTAGCTTTGCTGCTTCTGCCAATGAATCTGGCAAACGTTTATACTTCAGATAAATTTCTATGGGATCCTTGCAACTTGACGTTTGGTCTGCTGCAAGGACTCGTTCAGGCTTATCAATACTAGGATACGACAGGCTCTCGATATAGACTGTCTGGCTAGTAGCGACCGAGTCTGAACTTTTTAATTTAGAGAGCATATCAGCTTGTGCATTCTTTGATCAGGGGATCTATTGTACGTTAACCTTGTCTAATTTATTTATCATTTTACGCAGCTTGTTCACGTACCTTGCCATGGTTAGGTCCGTAGTCTCATAGATCCCTTTGATTTGTTCGACAACTAATTGGCTGTCAGTAAATACTTGAATGCTTCGAGCTCCTATAGATATAGCGATTCGTAGCACTGTCAGCAAGGCTTCATACTTGGCTTGATTATTAGTGACTCTAAAATTGAAGCGGAGGTCGTATTCCACCTTAAAGCCATCAAAACCCATTAATATGAGTCCACTGCCGCTCCCAGAGGAGTTTGATGATCCATAGACATGCAACGTCTAGTTCGACAATGGCCACTCTCCTTGGTGACCGATAGGCTTATGCTCGGTAGGAATTGGGAGAGTGCATTCGAGAATGAAGTTTTCAAGGGTTTGGCCTTTGATTGTTGGCCTTGGTTGATATTAAATATCAATTTTTCCTAACTCCATGCTCCATTTAATAAGATGACCATAGGTATACCTTTTCTGAAGGATTTGCTTCAATAGCTAGTCAGTGAATACCACAATAGTGTGGATCTAGAAATATGTCCTAAGGTGTTTGGCTGAAATGACAAGAGCATACGCCATTTTGTTCGATTGGTCGATAGTTGACTTCTGGATCATGGAGCACACGACTAATGTATAATAAATTGATTTCCTGCCTCACAAGAGCAGAGCAAAGTGCTCGATCAGAAAAAGAAAGATAGAGATAGTTTTTCATTAGGGACAGGTCAAGAGAGTAATGGGGGTTACATAAGATACTCTTTGAGTTGTTCAAAGGCCGATTGACATTCGAATATCAATGTGAACTTTTGAGACTACTTGAGGGTGTCAAAGAAGGGTACTTTTCTCTTACTTTTGACATGAATCAGCTCAAAGCTGCTATTGTGCCTATGAAGTGTTATACCTCCTTCAACGTCCCAACGGCGCCATGTCCAGTATAGCCTGTATCTTCTCAGGGTTTGCCTCGATCTCTCGACTGGTAATCGTGAAGCCTAAGAATTTTTTGTACGTAATTCAGAAGGTGCACTTCGCCGTGTTCAGCCGCATGGTGTAACGCTTTATTATTTGAAAAGTTTCTTCAAGATCTTTAACATGAGCCTCCAAGCTAGTGCTTTTAACGAGCATTTCGTCAACGTATGCTTCCATGATCCTGCCAAGCTGCTTACTGGAGACTTTATTGACTAGTCGTTAGAAGGTGGCTCCGCATTTTTCAAGTCAAACGACATGATCTTGTAGCAATACGTGCCAAATTCGGTGATAAATCTTGTCTTTTCCTTATCTTTTGGTGCCATGTGTATTTGATTGTAGCTAGTATAGGCATCCATAAAAATCAAGGATTAGTGGCCCGAGAAATTGTCCACTAGCTTGTCGATATTAGGGAGCAGGTAGCTGTCCTTTGGGCATACCTTGTTTAGATTTGTAAAATCTATACACATTCTCCATTTTCCGTTGGCTTTTTTCACCAAGACTACATTGGCTAACCACTTGTGTAACGCCGACACTGCAGTGTCCGTACTAATGTACTCCTATTTTTGAAATATATATATAATATTATTCAGTTTATATATATATATAATATTTGTTTATATTGATTTTCGATTTTTGGGTATTAAATTTAAAATTTTGGTATATTTTACATTGTCGTGTTCGCGAATCATAATAAACCCATTTTTATGAAATTCGCATTCTAGTGAAATGTGAGTGTGAAATTATATATATATAATTTATTTATAAAAAAACAGAGGAGATGCTGCGTTTTGGAGTGAAATGCAGCACCCTCATTTTAATTAGGGTTAGAAACCCTAATTAATTCTCTCTCTCACCCTCTTCGACTCTCTCTCTCTCTCTCCCGCAGCCCTCTCTTCGTCTCTCTCAATCTCTACCGCTCCCCTCCGCCACCCTCTCCACCGCTCACCGGTGGTTCTACTGTCACCACCGCCATCGCCTGGTTGTTCATCTCCCTCTCTTCCGTCTCTCTCTTTCTCTATTTCACTCTCTGCCTCTCTCTTGAATCTCACTCACTCTCTTCCTCTCTCTCACTAGAGAAGCAATTTTTGCCCTCCTCCGACTGTCACCACCGTGCGCAACCACAAAGCCTTCTCTTCTCCCTCGCGTGCGACTGTTGAGCTTTCTCTTCTCCCTCGCTCGCAATTGCAGAGCCTTCTCCCTCTCCCTCCTTTGTTCATTCGCGCAGTGCTCGCTGTGAGCACTTCTTCTTACAACACCCTTCTGCGACCTTCGCAGAGCCGCAAGCCGACAGGAGTAGCCAATTTAGGAAACCCTAGGCCGAGATTGCATTCCCTCTCTGCGTAGGTAAGGACTGATTTCTAATCCTAGATCTAGGGTTTCAATTTTTCTAAGAAATTAGGCCTAATTGATAAACCTTGCTTCGATTTAGAAGTATTACAGGATTCCGAATTGAGTTGAAGGTGCACGGATATTAGGGTTGTGAGCTGCGAAAACCCTAGGTGAGGAATATTCTAATTCCTTTGACAATTGAATGAAATTAGGGTTAATTTAGGGTGAGATTCTTGCATATGTCTTGAAATATGTTGAATTTGGGGAGAGAAGTTCTGTATATGTCTAGAATGTATGTAGGATCTGAATAGAATGCATTTTCTGAAATCTATATGTGATCGTTAATGCTAAGTTTAGAATTTTATATGATTAGGCTGTCTGATATGAAAGAAGCATGTTAAAAGATAATAGAATCGAATTAAGTTGATTTGAATAGTTTCCCTTTGAGTTTAATTGAAAATATGCATGAAAGTATTTGGGTTTAGGGTTGAAATGAAATGTGTCGTAAAATGAAGGATATTGTCGCATTTCATGTCTTTCTTAGGTTGTTTTGAGTTGTTAATTTGCATAATGATATGTATATGAAGGATAGTTTAAAAATTATGGTTATAGTTTAAGGACTGTTGTAATCTTTTAATTATAAGTTATCCTGCATATAGGCAATCTAAATACGATCTCTGTATTATGAAACTAGATCTTTACACCTCGAAAATGACATATGGTTTGAAACGTTTGGATGAGAATTGAAAAGTCTATGATTTTTCAAAAAAAATCTATCTTGTAGAAAACTAAATTTTTTCATGCTCATTCCGACTTTGAGAGGTCTTTAGGGTTGAATATGACTTGACTTTGATTGTGTTAATTATTTATAAATGAAATGAAATTGATGACATTAGAGTGTATATATGAATTTAAGAATTTGGATTTGTATAAAATTAAGGAAAATGGATAAACCCTAAAAATAATTGGAAATTGATGACAAGATTGTGATTGTGTATTAGGAAAGATCAATTGAGGATCGGAGTAAGATTTCATTTTGAACTGCATTGTGGAAATAGGGGGTGAATACCCTCCCTAGAGGTGAGTGAGACTCTAATTTCATGCATGAAAAGTGAAACTTGATTTTTACAGTGTTTTCAACAAAACATGCTTTTGATATGCATTGACTCGACGTGTGACACTAAATTTCAAATTTGTTTTGTGACTATTGGAGTGTCTTGAATTTACTTTTTCTATGACTATGCATCCATGTTTTAAAGTGAAATAATATTGTGCCATTACTTGAGAACTAGATATATTTTCTATTCTACCGTTGTATTGGTATATTGATTTGAAATGATTTGATGAAATGTATTGGCACATGGATTTGAAATATTTTGATGAACTGTGTGGACTGGATGCCTACCTGTGATGAGATGATATTTCTTGATGGATTCCGTAGCTACGAAGGGCATTTGTAGAGGCACAGGGTTGCCCGAATACGCTTCTGCAAGAGATATCCACAAACGTCATATGGCCATAGGCGCAGCCGGTTGAACCCACATAGGGGGAGACGTGTGTGATGCCATTGTCTAGCACCGGGCGGGGTCCTATACATGATTCTGATCTGTGTATGAGCTAGCCCCAGCGAAACTCATGACCAACGTCGGGGTAGAGAGCAACTTTTGAACATTTTTGCATAATAAAACCCCCGATACGCCTGTCCTTGGTCATGATCGAGCTTTGCCAGGATCATTTTCGGTTTGCTCTAAAAATATAATAATTGATTTTGAATGGATACATATATGTATGATATCGTATGAATGGCTAAATGATTTCAATTTACTGAACATACCATGTTTTACTGCAAAACGTGAATTATTGTTTACGAATAATCTTGTTTGGCACTCCAATGGTACACCCACACTATTTATACTTGATATTAATCCCCTCATTTACTGGGTATCTCCCTTGATACTCACCCCTCTCTTTCCCCTCTCAGACAGGGATTTTTGTGATAAAGCGATGCTTCGGGTTCTAGAAGTCTTGGATCGCGTGTTCGTCGATTTACTTATCTACTACGGTGAAATCTAAGTTTAAATTGAAATATGAAATCCTTATTTTATGTCGATCCTACGAGGTCTTGATATTGAAGTCCGTAATTGGCCATGTACATTTTATGGGATAACTGTATAAATTATGGACATTTATTTGTGAAACTCTTATATTGGTTCATTACACTTGCATTGAGACACTTATAACCATTTGAAATTTTTAACTTAGAAATTTGTTGTACACGTGTATAAAATTTAGGCTCGTCCAGTGTGGCAGCTGCTCATGCTCTAGTTGGGCATGACAGTAGAGGTCTGTGGTTAGGACTGCTAGTATTTATGATAGCCTTGCGTTTGTCCTGGTTGTCCACTGTGGATTGGTTGGTATTATTCGAATGTGGTTGATTGTTGTGAGGTCGGGATGACCCATTTATTTAGGTGGCAGGATGGTTATTTGATATACAAGTTGATTTGTATATGGGAGACCTCTGCAAATATGGGAAGATTCTGCCCGATTTTCTATAAAATGTAGCCGGCATACAGGACAACGGGCGGCTGCTCACGACCTCGTTTGGGGTGTGACAACTTGGGATATTTTACTTAGCGAATGAATCTGGCCATCAAAAGCTTTTAGACTTCCTGTATAGCGCGTTGACGTTCTAGGACAAACACCATTTTCTTTTGTTTGACTAGCTTGTAATCAGCGTTTACTGTCAGCTTCTGGACTATAATAGACGGGTGAATGCCTGGCATGTCCTCAAGGACCAAGCAAAAACTTTAAAGTGTTGGCGTAGGCACTCGATGATCGTTTCGCGTAGATATGTCAATAGGCTAGCACCAATTTGAATGCTTTGGCCAGGGATGTCGGTGAAAAGGATCTCGATCACTTCTTCAGCAGGCTTTGGTTTGGACACTTCTTGGTATCGTTCTTGAATTCTAGAGTGCTGATCAAAAAGTTGTCCCGTCCACCTTCGACCATAGAGATAATGTGTGGATCCGGATCACCACAAATGGTGACGATTCCTAGTGATATTCTGAACTTAATTTTCATATGCTTCGTACTGGGTACTCTAACTCATCTAAACTAGGGCATCCTAATATGGCTTTATAAGAAGATGACAATTTTACCACATGAAAGTTGACTCTAACGGTAGCATGGTTGGGGGGTGTCCCCAAAATCATAGTGAGTGGGATGGTACCTCCTAGGTGTATGCATTCGCCTGAGAGTCTTTTGAGAGACCTAGTGTGGGGTCAAAGATAAGATGAGTTAAAATCCACTCATTGGAAAGCATCCCAAAAGTGGAGGTCACAATCCGACCCTTGATGAATAAGGACTCTTTTGACAAAGTAAGATTCTATTCTAGCCTAATAATCAGGGGATCATTGCAGCTGGGATCAAGTCCAACCAAGACCTCATCATCGAAACCGATGACTGGTTTCTTCCTTTTTGTTAGCATCATGACTAGAGAAGGGGGTGGATATATAGCTGGCTAGAGAATCAATCCATTTCCCATGAATAGCGTTAATCTATTGGAGGTGGGTCTTGACTCTATAGATACCAACTCCTTTAGCTCGAGTGGGATGAATGGCTGCTGAATCGCTTGATTCAGTGAGACCTACAAAATATTATCGGAGGGTGCTCTGGCAGGGGAGGCTCCGACGCTTAAGTTAGGAAAAACGATTTTCGAAAAGAAAGAAACAAGTTGAGCAAGAAGGAGGACTGAGAGCCTTGTATATCTTTGCATGCAAAATGTTTAGTTAAGAGAGCGTACCTAGACGGTAATATGCCGGATGTAATTATAGATAAGTATCTCATGAATCGTATGTCTTTGGGGTATTGCAACCCTAGTTTCCTTATGAAGATGTCCCGAGATTTCAGAAACTTTGATAAAAAATTCTTAAGAGATTTAGGATCCTCATTGTTTGTAAAGTCTATTTAATTAGGGAGATTTCTTTCTTTATCGATAAAGATTAAAGATATCCTTCCTCCAAGAGGCTGATTGCATGATCAAATGAGATATTAAATATTTGCACGGTCTCAAATGAATATTACCTTAACTTATTGGTCATAGATGTAACACCGATACCTCATTATTGTACTCCTCTTCATTTTATATATGATATTACTCATATTTCTACATAGAAAATTCACAAAAAAAAAAAATTTGTTAAAACCACTCCCGAAAATTTTGGCTCAATCGCTGACAATTCAAAAATTTACAAAATGGCCACCGATGGTCCAATAATAATGAGGATGACTCTAAAGGGTATAAGAACCTCAAATTTGGTTAGATCTTATTTTGTAAAGGTAAATTGTAAAATTTCTTGAAAATCACAGATAAAACCCTAGCGGGGTCGAATGTGTCTCGGTAAGGCTAAATGATCACGTTTTGACATAGGGTAAATTAAATTAGGCTTAATATGAGATTTTGGGTCTATTGTGAAATTATAAAAATTTTCGGGATCAAATGAAATTTTTATAAGTCAAGGTACTCATTTGAAATTAATAAAAATTTAGAAGAATTGTTAGAATCTTTGATTTGTTTGTAACTAGATTGTAACAATTGGATTAATAAAATGAGAGAAAATGATTTTTAGTTGGTGCAAAATGATCCAATGGTAAGGAATAACCCTAGAGATGATCAATGGTTGAGATTTAAGGAATTTAACAAATGTATTCTCTCAAATCAAGACCAAATAAGAGTGTAGAGAGTGAGAGAGGGAGATGGCCGGATGTTGTGAGGAGAGAAGAGATTTTTTGTGACCTTTGAGAAGTAATCCAAGAATGAAAATTGAGTTATGGTGAGATGAATTAATTTGTACTATTGGATTGAGTTTGTGGGAGACAAAAACACTATTCATTGAGTGAAAGTGTTGGGTTTTTTGAAAACAAACCAATGGTGTGGATTTGATTTGAAATTGGATCAAATTGTGAACTCTTGGGTCTTGGTTGGTGGGAGACATCCAATTAATGAAGAAGTCAGTTTAGCGTGAGAAAGTGTGTTTATAGTGAGTGAAAGGGCAAAGCCGTGAGAGAGAGTGAGTGAATTCTTGATTTTGATTAACTAATCCAATGGCCAAGAGTTGATCTTGAGAATGTTAAGGGCTAGGATTGAATGGAGCAATTTAACAAAGCTTAAAACACTTAGCTTAGTCTCTCCTTCCAAAACCGTGAGTTGTCCAAGCCAAAAGACACAAAAAGCTCTCCATTTTCTCTCATGGCCATGAGTTTGCTAGTAGGGAAGCTCAAAAAGTTTCTACATTACTACCCCAATATTTTTACATAAATCAATTTCTCACAAATTCAATTACCACATATCCAAAAATTAGAGCAAAGGGAGGAGTCTTGCATGGTGAAGATTCAAGGGAACCGAGAGCAACCCCATTTAAGAAAGGTATGATTTCTTCAAGCACCATTCGGAAATTTTTGTGTAGATTCATTTCCCTCACACCCTAGTATGACATACTTTGTTTTAGAGCAAAAAGGAGACACCTAACTTGATAAACCTAGGGAGGCCAAGAGCAAAGAGCAAGGGAGAGAGGAAGATCTCCTGAAGAGAGGTCTTGGTTGGGTTTGAAACATCAAGATTTGAGGTAAAAGAAATTATGCACTTTGCTGAAAACTTGAGAACCTTGTATGAATATTTTAATATGATATTTTAGCATGATTCTATAACTTAGAGTGTAGGTGGAACCCAAATGAAGCATGAGAAATATGTGCAGAAAAATTCAGACCTTATGTGATCGAGAATTTGGAGGAGAAATGTGTTTTTGGTGAGCTGAGAATTTAGTTTCAAAAGACCAATCATGTGTGCTGAATTCTAGTGCAAAAGTGATCAATATTTTTGCATGATTGTTGATTTAAAATGATGGCAAAAAGGTGTATTAGTGAGTTGAGAATTTATCCTTCATTTTGTAAAATTAGTGTGCAGAAATTTGAATGAGAATTATGAATATAAAATGTGCATGTTGGCTGAAAAACATTTTGGTTTGATGGCTGAGGACAATGGGATGTAGTTGTGCAAGAAAACTATATTAAAGACCAAGGAATGTAGTTAATAATGTGCAGAAATTTTCTACACCAAAAAGGATTGAGGTAAGACTATTTTCATGCTAACCGAGAAGTGAATTGTGAGGAAAAAGGGTGTGCAGAATTTTTGGTAGGGTGCTAAATGTGTGTGTGCATGTATAATTAGTATATGTGTGCTAAGGTGATGTGATAAAAATGTGTAGTAGTTTGGTGAGTAGCCGAGAATGTAAGGAATGCATACGAACATGTGTATATATAATGATTGTAGAATGTGAAATCTTATGAAGGAGTAATGAATTCAAATTAATGTGTTAGCGTGCAGAATTTTAAAGGATAAATTGTACAATGTGCAATGTGAATGTGGACTATTTTGTGTATAATGAGGTGAGATTTTGAGCACACTAACTTTTGAAAATTTTGCGGATTATTTTGGGCATACAAGGAGATAGAATGTGGGAGAGATTGGGAATGAGTTTGGCATGAAGTTTGGAGGCATATATGTATATGTGGTGAGTTATGTATGGGGAGTTCTAGGGAGAACCCTAAATTGACAATGCAGATTTTTAATTGCCAACGTTTATGGTGAAGTTATAAGGTGTATATATAAATGAGCATTTGAAATTGCCGGTTTGGTGATGAAAAAGGGGACAGCGTATGTACACATTAGAAGTCTAATTATGATACCTTAAGACTTAGTCCTAGATGAAGAATTAATTAAAATATAATTTAACATAGTGGTTTTCAATTTTGTTTATATATATTATGTGTTGTCATTGTAGTGACACGCTTGGTGATCGAGCGAGTGAAGCACATTTCCTACACATTGTGGTACATTTTAGGAAGTGACATACTCTCCTATATATGTGAATGTGACTTTGATGCTATGCTATTGATTAACATACTCATGTTTTATAACTTTTCAAAATTGGCATACTTTATGACATGTGTGAAAGTATGAGATTTGATTTATGTTTTAATAAATGCTTCTTTTTGTGATCATTGGAGTGTTTCAAATGTTTGATTCAAATGATATGCATCTAAAAATTGTATCGAAATGATATCGTGCCACCCTTTGAAAACTTGATATGATTTATATGCTTCCATTGTATTGACACACTGATTTGAAATGGTTTAATTGAAATGTGTAACACCGACACTGCGGTGTTCATATTAGTATTCCTGTTCACGAAATTAAATAAAATATTTCGCAGTTCATATATAGAGAGAGAAATTTTTAATTATATTGATTTTCGATTTTGGAGTATTAAACTTAAATTTTCGGTATATTTTAAATGCTGCGTCCGTAATTCGCAGTAAATCCCAATTCTACGAAATTTATATTCTAGAGAACAGTGGATATAAATATATATATATTGATATTTATTAATTTATTTAAATTTGTAAAAAAAAAAATCCGAATTAGGGCTAAAAGCCCTAATTCTTTTCCCTTATCTCTCTCTCCCTCTTTCTCCCTCTGTTTTCTCCTCTCCCCCACCCGCGCTGCACAGCCGCGGCCATCCCTCCGCCCTGCGGCCGCCGTCGCCGCTGCTCGGCTCCGCCACCCCACCGTCTCTCTCTCTCTCGGCTCTATCTCTCTTTCTCTCTCTCGGCCTCACTGTCTACCTCTCTCCTTCTCTCTCAACCGCGACCCTCTCACTCCCTCGCAAATCCCTTCGCGTTTCCCGCAGCGGCCCTCCGCCGCATCGCAACCACCGCCACCTCCGTCCACCGTGAACGACCACCCACTTCCTCTCAGTCCCTCTCGGTCTCACTCTCTATCGCTCTTTCCCTCTCTCCCTCGCGGTCTCGCTATTGCTCTCTCTCTTTCTCCCGATCTCTTGTGTTCTTCGCCTTCTTCCGCCACCACCGCGGCCACCGCGAGCCTCCCGCTGTCTCCCTCTCGCTCGATCTCTCATCTCCTCCACCGCGACCACCGCGGGTCGTCACCCTCAACCTCACACAGTCTCTCTCTCGGCCTCTCTCACTCACTGTCTCTCAGTCTTCCTCAGTCTCCCTCGCTCTGCTCCTCCCTCTCCTGCGCGCGATAGCCCAGCCCCTACGCACGCGTGATGGGCCACAGCCCCTCCTGCGCGCGCGCCAGCACGCGACAGCCCTGCCCCAGCGCGCGCGACAGCTCACAGAGCTCTCTCTCGCTCTGTCCCTTGTCTGTTCGCATGCGGGCTGTTCTCTGTCGAGAGCTTTGTTACAACCTCAACTAAAGCCCAAACCGCAGTCATCAACCGACCCTCGAAAACCCTAGGTCGCGACTTCTTCACTGCAGGTAAGGGCTGAGTTTAGATCTTAGTTCTAGGGTTTTGATTTCTATAAGGATTAATTCTAATTGCTAAAATTTGCTTCAATTTGGAGACATTGCAGGTCTTGGAATGAATCGAATGGCGCACGGACGCTAGAGTTGCAAATTGTGAAACCCTAGGTAAGAGAAATACTAGTCTCTTAAATGATTGAATGTGTTAGATAATGATAGAGGTTTGTTTGACTCGTTTGTAAAGCTTTAGTTGAAAAATTGATTGGAATATGCCTGAATGTGAGGGTTAAGTTTAAAACATTCACGCGAATTAGGTTGCTTAGTATGGAAGAAGCATATTAAAGGATAATGAGATCGAGTTGAATTGATTTGAATACTTTCCTTTAGAGTTTAATTTGACAAATGTATGAAAATAGTCAAAAAATGGGATTTGAGCCTAAGGATTGATGCGTCGTTTTACATTATAGTTGGTGTTGTATATAGGTAAGTCAAATACAATCTCTATATTATGAAAATAGGTTTCAATACCTTTAAAATGAGATATGGTTTGAAGAAATCGGATGAGAAACGAAAAGTGTATGATTTTTCAAAGATTTTTCAGTTCATAGGAAACTTATTTATTTTAAGCGTATTTCCAATTTTGATTGGCTTTAGGATTGAATCAGGCTTGATTTTGATTTGATTAATTATTTATAAATGGAACGAAAGTGATGAAATGAGAATCTAGAAAGGTGATTGTGTAAATGTTTGATTTAAGTCTTAAATGAGCACATATTGAGGAGAGAAACTCTAAGGAAACATGTACTGAAAAATTTAGAACTTTGAGTATGAAATTTGATGGGTTTTAATGTGATTTTGAGTGTTAAAATGTGGATTTGATGTACTTGTGTTTTTGGCATTGAAGTGTGGTGTGTTATTGACTATGTGTATGTGAAATTGAGGCCAAGGGTGTGAAGAATTATGTATGCTGAATTTTTGGATAGAGATTAGTGAGCATGTGGATGTAAAAAATGTCTTGATCGAATCCATTGGAGAGATTGGGAATGACTCTAGTAAGCAAGATGAAGGTTTATATGTGTATGTAATAAGGTATAGAAAGTGTATGCATATATATAGTGATATTAGTGTATTAAAGTGACATGAAAATGTGCAATTGTAAAGAATGAGCAAAAGTATGTGTTTGTATTTATATGATAAATGTCTAGAATTGTATTGGTGTATTGAAGAGAAGAAGTTGATAAAGATTTTGAATAAAAGTGTGTTGGTGTATATGCTGACTCTTATGTGCGGCGAGAGATTGGATTGGTGTGAGCTTTGTGTAGGATTGGTTGAATACCATCACTTGAGTCTTGTGGACATGATACTAGACATCCTTAGCTTTAAAAATGAAATAAGAAACCCCTTGATTTGTAAAGGTGTATTAGAAGTTATAGCCTATTTTCTATAACTGCGCAGGTTTGAAACTTGCTGATTTTATACATGCGTAAGTGTTGGATGTCTTAATCGAGGGGAGCACGGTTTCGGCACTTGTTGTGCGTTGTAGGGAGTGATTGACCCTTCCGTATACTGTGAGTGGGTTTTATTTCAATGTTTTCGTTTAATATGTAAACTCTGATTTACAACAGTTTGATAAATGAGCATGATTTATCGCGTGCTTAAAATGTTTTGATTGGTTTTGGAAATGATTTTGTGAACCGATGGAGTGTCCAAAAATGTGATTGAATTATGAAATATGGATCCATGTGGTTGAAATGAAAAATGTGTCATTTTATGATATATGTTGCATTTGGTTTGTGAACCTGATTTACGGCACATGTTTGATATGATATTGATTTTGGCCTTGAGGGCTATGATATGTATTGTTGATATTGATATTGGCCTTGAGGGCTGTGATATGTGTTGTTCCGTAGCTACGAAGGACATCGTGAGAGGCGCTTGGGTGGCGTCCGGATATGCCTAGGCCTGGGGTATCCCACAGGTGGTCGAGATGAGATTTACGACACGGTACTAGCCAGGTTGAACCCGAAAGGGGGAGGATTTGGATACACTCTCCAAGTCTAGCACCTGGACGAGGTTCGTCGCCAACGCTGGGGTAGAGAGCACTTTAAATAAAAATCGCATAAAACACCCCCGGTGCGCCTGTCATAGGTCGTGGTAGACCTCTGCCGGGAGTTTTTCTGGGACTGCTATGATTTTAATGACAGTATTTTGGATGCATATTTGATTTGCTGATGCGTGCAAATGATATATTGTTGAAATGAAAAGCATGATAATTTTGAAATATGATTTGTATACTTATGCTTTGACACTCCAGTTTCACATCCCATATTACACGATTACATTGACCCACTCACTCACTGAGTATTCTTCCCTGAGTACTCACCCATCCTCTTTCCCTCCCCAGACAGGATTATGGTGCTACGGCAATGTATTTGGCTCGAGGACTTGATAGCTCGATGGCGGATTTGGTGGTTACGATGGTGAGATTAAGTTTTAATTTAAAAGATGAATTTCATATTTTATTGTCAACCCTGCGTGGTCTTGTTGAGATCCGTAGTTGATCGTGTACTTATTTTGGGATAACTGTATAATTTATATATGTTTATTTGCGAAACTCTCGTATTTCATTTGCATTGAGGCAATTATACGTATTTGAATAATACTTGAGAAAATTATTGTAAATTGTATAAAATTTAGGCCCGCTTGGTGTGGCGGCTACTCATGCTCCAGTTGGGCATGACAGTAGAGGTCTGTGGCTAGGACTGTTGGTGATTTGTTAGCCTTGCGTTGTCTGGATGTCGGTTGGGAGATTTGGTGGATTGTTTTGAGGCCGGGATGGCCATGTGTTTAATTTACATGATGATGTTAATTTATATAGGTATACAGGTTTAATTGTACATGGGAGACCTCCGATTTATGGGGAGGTTCTGCCCGATTTTCTGTAAAAATACAGTCGGCATCCAGGTCAACGGGCAGCTGTTCACAATTCCTGATTCGGGACGTGACAAAATGTGTGGGCCGGATGTCTACTTGTGATGTGATGATGTCCTTGGTGGACTATCGTAGCTATGAAGGGCGTTTGTAGAGATACCAATTATGTCCGAATACGCTTTTGCAAGAGGTATCCCCAAACGTCATATGTATAGTTGTGACCGGTTGAACCAAATCGGGGAGAATATGTGTGACGCCACTATGTAGTACCGAGCGGGATTCTATACATGATTGATTATATATGTACGTGTAGACACGAGCCAGCTAGTTGGTGAGGCCCGTGGCCAATATTGGGGTAGAGAGCTAATGTTTTTATACTTACATATGAAAAACCCCCAATGCGCTCGTCATTGGTCGTGGTAGACCATTGCCGGGGATATTTATTGGCAAACTCTAAATGATTTTCGAAATATAAATGGATGCATATGTTGATATTATGATGTATGATATATGACCACATGACTTATGGAAATGCCATGCTCAAATTATAATAACATCATGTTTTAGAATATGCTTTAACACTCCGTGCTCACACATACTATTGATAACATAATGTCGATCCCCTCACTCACTGAATATTTTCCTTAATACTCACCATTCACTTTTATATGATAACAGATATAGATTTGGCAGGGAGACGTGTCGATAGACTTTCGACACACTTGATATATATTTGGAGACGTCAAGTTTTGGGTATGGTAACAAGCATTCTTCTGTGATGAAATTGGATGATGTATACTTGAGGTCCATAGAATGACCATGTACATATTATGGGATGATTGTAATTATGTTATGGAAAATATAAATTGAAACTCTCAAAAGTGTTGCATATTAATGTATTGAGGTAAAGTGTTGCATTTTTTAAATTCTTTTACTTGGGAAATTATATTTTTAAGAAAAATAGGTTTTAAATATGTGAAGATGTTAGTCTTGCGTTGATTCGATATGTGTGTCGTGTGATCGGCAGCATACGGGGTAACGGGCAGTTGTTCATAGCCTTCGATTGAGGATCGGGGCGTGACAATAGAGGTTGCATGATAGCCATAAAACAACGTATCGTGGGACTATGCTACAGGTTATTGAACGGGTGATTAGCCGACAGGGATGAACTACTAACAGGTGCGGAACCGATAGGAACCTGACCGATAAGATTGAGCCACCAAGAGGCACAGATCCAATGGGACCCTCTAAACTGACACAATAACTAATATCGAGGGTTTTTGGATCAGTCGAGTTGCTATTGATGAGAAATTGATCGGTGAATACCGATAAAGTGGACCGTGTCTACCCATCTAGTAGATAAATCCTTCATTGACGAAACACTTTGATATAGCACATCTATGGGCTTTAAGGGCTTCAAGTGTTACAAAAATGGGCTTTTGGGCCACGTCCAATCAGTATGGAACCTCTTGCTCCTTGGAAATGAGAATTCATGGTAAGGACAAAATAAAAGAACATTTGATGGCTATTCGTAGCAGGAAATGAGAAAGCAATTCACTGATTTATAATCACCCTTTTGTTCATAGGAATTTATGGCTACTGCAGATGGAACCGAGAAGCCACTTGTATGGCAGAAAGAGCAAAAAAGAATATCACTTTAATTTTAGCAAAGTAAGCTAGGTTCACATAATATTTGTTTCAGTATATCCCACTACAGAATTTCTAAAAAATTATAGGGCATCAAGTGGCATAGGTTGGGCTAAACACGAGACCAATGAGTTCAAGTTTTCTTCCAATAGACATCAAACTTGGCCCTCTCCATCAAAGGGTGCATTGAAGACATAATACTCTAGGGCAAATAAGACTTTCTTTTGGACACCTACACTACCATATTAAAACTAGGAACAATAAAATTAGAGACCCCTATAAGAGTTAGGTTTTACTATTGGAGTTCGATTGGTACTAGATACACATCAAATATCTATTTTTCCTAGGAACTTCAAAAGTATTGGATATTATTTCTAGGCAAATGTGAGTAACAGAGGGTGGTCTATCACTTTCTACTCCCTGCAAATCATCCTATATTTGGATTTCCTGAATTTAGGGATTTGTTTCATCCACCAATTCCATTCACAAGAGTAACCAAGCATGGGTCTCCATGGTAGTTGTTGATGGTACAACCACTATAAATAAAGACAGCCATATTAGGGGTTCCCAACCTCAATGCTTTAATCTCACACACCATCTAAAGAGAGAACTGACAGCTTGGTGGGCTTCTTGCACTCCAAAAGTGCTAGAAAAATGGAGTTACAGTCACTAGAAAATTTGTCAAAAACATGGTCGGGGGTATGCTTTTGCTTTCGCTTGTTTTGGTTCATTTTTGCTATGTAATTCATGCATTAGGTTTGCATAAATGTCTAACATTTGGTATCAGAGCCACTAGAGTCTACCTATTGTTTCTAATGAATTTTTCAATTCTTTATTTCTGAATTTTTGAAAAAAATGGTCTAATTTTGAAGAAATGTCGGTGTTTAAGGGTTAGAAATGGGTCATGCATGAAATCCCATGCAAACCCATGCTTTCAGAGCAAAAAACGGAGCATTCTGGCTATTTTCTGCATTCAGACCCGTTGGAAATGGTTGAATCGGGGTTGGGACCCTTGGGGTCCATTTAGGTGAAGAAAACTCAGATACAGACCAAAATGATATCGTTTTTGTTAGTATTTTTTAAAAATTTGTATCTTGATCTAAAAACTTTCAATAATTTCACAATTTCTTAGCAATTATTAACTTGTTGTAATCCGGTCCCTACAACCTTTTTTAAAACCCAGTAAATTTTAAAATGCTATACATTAGACCCCCAACTTCGTTTTTAAAAACCCGATAAACTTTTAAATGTTGCAAATTGGTCTTTTGGACTAAAAGTTAAAAAATGAAAAATTTAGAAAATTAGTTTTAAATTTTAAATTCATATTTGGGCCTTTTTCGTGAATTTAAAATTAAAATTTTTGAGTTTTTGTGTATTATGTTACCACTTATAAATGAAAATTTATACATTTTGCACAAATAAATTATGTACATGGCCTTTTGCATATTAAGGGGTGTGCAAAATAAAGGTTGGGGTCTGCACAAAATTATAAAATTGTCAGGATTTGTGCAATTTTTGCATAAATTAATTTTTGTATAACATTTGTACATAAAGAGGCATGCAAAATAAATGTTGTAGACTGTATAAATTTACAAAAAGATATTCTTGTGATCTGTACAATTTCTGATTGTTAGGATATAGCCATAACAACCCTAATATTAAAGAAATCATACATTAGGATACTTTTGATCACATAAAGGAAAGAATATTACTTGCAATTATTTATTTTTGTGTGACGAATCTTATTCCATAGGAATTTTTGTCACATTAAAATAATTAATTAGGAGTAGACAAAAAGATCGATTAATCTAATTTTGTGGATAGTCTACTTGATTTACAACATGCTCCTACAAGGTTTTTTGAATTCGACAGATCGAGTGCATGTCTAGAAGAATCTTGTCAATAAGACGAAGATAAGACTAAGGTCAGTTGTTTTTTAAATGGTTTCATGTAACCCATCACCTACTTGGAGACTTTCTTGGTGCATGAGTGATACTGTCTTGTGACTTGGTAGGAAACTCAATTTCGTAGGGGTAGATTTTCTATATGATTTTTCCTAATTAGCTCACAAACATTAGGAAATTAAGTAACTTGTCAAGCTAATCATAAAGAATAATAAGTTTAATCTGAATCATAAATTCAGTCCATTGGTCAGGAAAATTTATTTTAAATTTATATTTTATATTGGTAAACATATACTAAAGCCTCAACAGTAATTTATGAGCATTTCTATTGCAGCTATATAAATCGTTAATATCGTTAAAGATTCTTTATTGAATGGTGAAAACTACAAGGTATGAAAGGAGAAAATTTTTCTCAATTTGGGATGGCAAGAGTTAGATTATACTATAAAACATGACGATCTGTTTAAGATAACAGATGCTAACTCTACAGCGAACAAAAATCTTTATGAGCATTGGGAGTGATCTAATCGCCTCAATATGATGTTCATTAAGGATAAAATATTGGCTGGCATCCGCAACTCCATCAATTAGCATAGTGACGGTTGTGCTCTTTTTAAGGCAATTAATGAGCAGTTGAGACATCTGATAAAATCCTCGCCATCACCTTAATTATTAAGTTCTCATCAAAGAGGTTCACTACTATCCATGGTGTGCGCAAGTACATTATGCAGATGCGGGATATAGTGATCCAACTAAAAACTCTTAAGGTGAAGATACTTGAATCTTTTTTGGTGCTCTACATTTTGAACACTCCCCACAGCCTTATAGTCCCTTTAAAATTTCCTACAATATACATAAGGCTAAATAGTTTATCAATGAGTTGATAATCATGTATGTGCAGGAAGAAGGAAGGCTACTTAGGGAAATGAAGAGGGAAACAGTAGTGCACATTTGGTCATGATAGGAAAGACGAAGAGAAAAACCAAACTAAAAGAAAAGCCAAAAGTACCTATTCTAGTTATAAAAAAAGAGTTTGCATGTTTTTTCTGTAAAAAAAAAATAGGCACATAAAGAAGGACCATGCTAAATTTGAGAAATGACTTGATGCCAAAGGTGCATAAATCTCCCTTATATGTTATGAATCTCTTATAATTGATATTTTTTATGACCTAACAACTATTATGAAATATCATCATCCTCTCATACAAAATGTTAGCTCTAACAAATAGTTAATCAAGATGCATTGTCAATCCAAAAAAATAAAAGAAAAATTTTATATGTTATTTCAAATGTTTATGTCAAAATTTTTAGATACGTAAATACCTCCTCTATTGTTGGAAGAGGTAATATACTAAATTTTATTTTTTACATAATACAAATTATATTATGTGATATTTTATAGTTTTTTTAATTATAAATATATTATTTCTACATGACGTTGATGGTTTGTCCAGTAAAGGTGGTGGCTCTCAATCCATACAAGGGGATGGGTCTTGATACTATTGTTTATAATGGGACATTATATTTGTACATTAATTATTTTTTTGTAATTTTATTTGACTTACGAAATAGTTTTTAAAGAATTCTTTATTTTTGTGTTGAAACTCACGTGTGAATAATTATTTGTTTGTTTGAAGTGTACATTATGTTTGGAGTAATAAGTTATTTGTGGTTTAAAAGTGATCTGTATATTATATTTGTTTGGAATAATGATTTATTTGGTATTTGTAATTAATAATTATTTGTTTAAAATATTAAGTATAAATGAAGTATGAAATTTGAAATTATATTATGAATATTTGTTGATGGATATTTGAAATTATGATCTATGAGAATGAATATATTTGGGTTTGAGAGCTAAATTAACCATACCTTTGGAAAAAATAAAATAAAATAGCCCTTGTGGATACATCTCTACAATAAAACGTTCACAATTTCATTAGCCTTTGTCGATGTTTCAAGAGTAAACATCATTACGTACTCATATTTTCTAACATTTTACTTGTCAAATATATCGAAAAATTTTAAAAATTTGTTGATATATTTTGTTATGAAAATATCTACAAAAATCAAAAGGTTTCTTGATATTATCTTATATTATAAAGAGCGAGTTAAGATTGTTGTTCATGGACACTGTTCATGAACAGTAATCCATATTTTTTTGGACCCGCCCCCTTTTTCTTTTTCTTTCATTTGCATCCTTTTTGAGTTGGGGTTACTGTTTATGACACTGTTTATGAACAGTGTCCCATATTTTTCGGACTCCCATATTTTTCGGACTTTTTTTTTTCTTTCATTTGCACCTTTTTTTTTTCCCTTTCATGCAGTTTTTTATTTTCTTTTTTTACTTAGGTCCTCTATTGTTCATGAACAGTAGTCTCATATTTTTTGGATCCATCATCTTTTTTTTCTTTCATTTGCATCCTTTTTTTTTCATTCAGTTTGTTTTTTCTTTATTCGCTCGGGTCCTCTATTATTTATATACTTTGCTTCGGAACCCATAAGTGGTCCATTTATGTTTTTGTCTAACTTCCTTTTTTTTTCATTCGCATTCTCTATTGTTCATGTGCTTTTCCCAAAAATCCCTATTTGATCATCTTATATTTTTTGTACTATGCTATTTTTTTTTTCATTTACGTCCTTTTTTGGGTGCAGTTTCTTTTTTTTTTTTTGTTCCCATCATCTTTTTTCGGAGATGTTTGCTTAGTTGTTCCATATTTTTGGAACCCACTATTATTTTTTTTTTCATTGAAGTTTATTACATTTTTTTGCAGACTCTGCTATATTCTTTTTTTTTGTTATTCGTTTAGATCTTTAGTATTTTTTTTTTACCCATGGAGTCCATTGTGCTTTTTTCCATAAAAGTCTTTTTTACTTTTTTTTACAATTTTTTTCGCTTAGGTCTCTCATCTTCTGCAAATCATGCTTTTTTTTCTATTAAGATCATTTCACTTTTTTTTTAACTCGTAACGACACCTTTAGTTTTTTTTTTTTATTCAGCACCTTACACTTTTATTGACATTTTTTTCGCTTAAATCCTTTGCCTTTTTGAGACCATACTTTTTTTTTTCATTTAGGTCTTTTGTCTTTTTAGTACCACACTTTATTCATTTATTTTTTTTTTTAGATTTTCAGCATTTTTACCATTTTCTTCCTTGGATTCTTTATCCTTTTGAACATAGATTTTTTCTTTTTCTTTTTTTACTACATGAATGGTTGTCCTATTATCTTTAACTCATAGCTTTTTATTTTTTTCATTTAGATCATTACTCTTTTTTTTGACCTGATTTTTTTTCTCTTAAATCTTTCATCTTTTTTTAGATATAAGTTTTTCTCCTTTTATTTTTTTAGTCTCACTAATGATCATCAATTTATTTTTAAATCATAATTTTTTTCCTATTCAGATCATTGCTCTTTTTTTTACCTAAATTTTTTTCTTAAATTATTCTTTTTTTTAGACAAAGATTTTTTCTCTTTTTTCCTTATTTGTCCATTCAAATCATTTTCTTTATCCAATATTTTAAAAAAATTTCATTTTTCATCATTTTTTAATATATGTTTTTCTTTTTTATTTTTTCACCCTACGTATAATCAATCCTTTATTTTTAAATCATAATTTTTTTCTATTTAAGTCGTTGCTCCTTTTTTTTTATCATTTTTTTCTCTTTGGTACTTCATTTTTTTAACACATGTTTTTTTATATTTTTTTACTCCATCAATAGTCGTTCATTTATTTCTATTACCTTTTTACTATACTTATTATCAATTTTTTACTTTATTCATTGATGCTTTTTAAAATTTTAGTTGTTAGATTTTTTTTCATGTCACTAATTTATATAATATTTTTTATTGATTTATATAATAATTTAATTTAAATATTAAATTAATTATAAATTTAATAAATATTTATACGATAACAAATTATAATTTATATTTTGTGAACTAATTTGTTTGTAAACGGCGAGAAAATCCTTTACCATTTTTGTGACATTTCATTCGAAGTTTTTTCTCTTGTAACCAAATTCTTGCGTGAGGAATGGTTAAAAAAATGGGGAAGTCTTAAATTTTTGTAGTGACTCCTGGCCGAATTGGCCCGGCAATTTGCAACAAATGCGAGTTATTCTGCAGGCAAAAGGGCAAAAAAAAAGGACGAAGGAAGAGCGTACTTCCAAATGACGGCGGACGACTGGAAGGAATGAGAGCATCAAATTAATGCATGTCAAATTACACAGGAACAAGTCATCAGAGTCTCCTTCTCCCGATAACATAAAGGCGAAAGAAAAAAAAAATGGAAATCATCTCTCTGTCTCTACAAACTACATTTGGCCGCTTTCAATTAACCAGAAAACAAGGCCTTGAGATTGGGTAGAAATGAGGAAGAAAGAACAGGAAGGAACACTCAATGTGTTGAATGAGACAATGAAGAAGAAACACTCTGTGTCTTGTCATTTGAAATTGACTAAAGAAACAGCTGGTAAGCAATTTTTTTATGCATTTAATTAGGGTTTGGTAGAATTTATGGTCTTTAATTTCACTTTGTTTGTCTTAATTATGGTGTTATTTCATTTAATTACTACTACAATCCCCACAGCACCTCTCTCTCTCTCTCTCTCTGATGCTACAAACAAATCTACTGGATCAAATTATAGTAGAAAAATGAAGCTAAAATCAGACTTGGTGACCCCAAAAATGAAGATTTAAAATTAGAGGAAAAAGAAACCTAATTTGGTGAGTGTAGATGGGTACTTTACCATGTCGAGACCTTCAAGAACGATGATAATTCCAGAAAGAGATAAGGTTGTGGGCGAGAGAGAGAGAGAGCTGAAAAGAGAAGAACCTTAACTAGAAAACATATTCCATTTTTGTGGGTGTGAAATCGGTACAAAACCATAGAAAATATTCCTTATGAAAAATATTCCCTTTCAGCTGTCCTAAAAAAATTTCACACATCTTTGATGTCAAAAGACTATTTTACTTTTGATCTGAACACATAACACTGTTTATCTCATTTTCACTTTCAGCTGTCCCAGAAAATTTTCACATATCTTTGATGTGAAAAGACTATTTATCTCCCATTCATTTCTTATGTACGGTCTCGAGTTTTGTCTATGAAGAAAATAACTGCAGCATTGTCCGGATTCATCTCAAGTCAAATTGAATTTAGTTGGGTCTAAAATAATTAAGGATAGTTTGTCAAAAATAATCTTTTCTGAGTCAAGTCTCTCATCTCTATCTCTCTCTCTCTCTCTCCCCCCTTTCCTTTCTCTCTCCACCGGTCGAAAACTCTTTCCCCTTATGCTCTCTTCCCCTCTCTTTCTTCACCGGCTAACAACCCTTTTCTCACTTCTTCCTCTTTATCCCCCCTACTTTTTATCAATACACAACATTTTCACTCTCTTCTCAATTGATCATTATATCTCAATTGATCGAAAATAAGAGAGAATAAATTGAGAAGAGTAGTGAAAGAGAAAAGAGAAGAAAGAAGAAAGAGGACAAAGGACAGAAAATTGATCTCGAGAGAGAGAGAGAGAATACAAAAATTGATGGCCCACAAAGAAAGTGAGAGAAAGAGGAAAATAGATAAAAATAGAGATTGACAGACTATAACATATAAGAGACAGAGACATAGGGGTAAAATTGTCTTTACAAAAGAGACCAACAATGAAAATTTAAAAAGGAGTTGATAATTAGGAGTAGTTATAATCATACCCTATACAAGTTTAATTAAAATAAAAAGAAGTTGGAGGGTATGAATGTTTTATACTTTGAAATTTAATCAGAGAAATAGTTATAATTTGAAATTTAATCGGAGAAATAGTTGTAACTCATGAGAGAGAGAGAGAGAGAGATTTAAGGGTATTCTAAAGTTAGATGACATCTTTCGAGAGATCACAAATGTTTGGGGATGATCTCTAAATGATAGTAATTATCTTTGCTGTTGTTTACTTGTGGTTCTTTTCTAGCAAATAAAATATTCACCTTTAGTCATTGCTACTATAGTTTAAACTTCATGGAAATATAATCCTTGGTGTGATTGTGGAAACTAATAAATTTTCTATTTTATCATAAGTTTGAGGATGCCTATGTGCAGAAGTAGAGATTAGAAAAGAGGAAACATAGTACTAAGTAAATAGAAAAGGCTATTGTACAAATCTTCCTGTTTTCAGTTGTGTAGTGTGCATGGTGCTTATTTATTTATTTATTTATTTTGTTTCTTTTATTAGTATTATTACTTTAAGTTTAAACCCTGGATCCCTCTCATTTGCTTTTTCCAAGCCAACTTGTGTTTTCTGATACTAAACTAGAGCTGCCTAAATGTTGGACATAGTTTCATCTTTCTGAATATACTTTTGTAAATTGATTTGCTTTTGAAATTCACTTTTACTCCCTACTGCTTGCTCCTGTTAGTTTTTTGGGGCAAAGAAAAGAAAAGAAAGAAAGAAAGAATGCTGCTCAAACAAGATATTCTGTCAGAAATTTCAGGTCCTCAAGGCAAGAAAGTAGAAGAGTTGGAAGAGATGAGAGAAGATGACTCCAAATCGAAAATGCTTGCTTCTTGGATACCAGTAACCCCTGCAAAGACGGTTCTCTCCTGGAAACAATCTCACGATCAAAATTGCCCACTCCTTTATTATCAAAGGAAGAAATCAAAGAAATCTGCAAGCTTAAATTACTTGTTAGCATTGGCTGCGGAAGAGGCTTGCACAAGCAGCAAGAGCGTGGAAGAAAAACCGTGTGAGGCTGGCACTTCTTCATATCATGTAAGCTGCAATCATGGTTTTACAGTTCTGCCTACAAGTCCCCCAGAAAATCATAAGATTGCATTGAAAGGCAAAGGAGACAATAAGAAGAAGAAAAAGAAGGGGCATTCACTGCCCAAAGTGGACCTTGATCCAGAGACTAAAGCCTATGAAATGCCAATGGGGAAGGCAGATAATGGAATTGTTGAACAGGAAGCATGGAAGGAAAATGAGAAGAAGTTGGAAAAAGATAGAGAATTGTTCCGTGGACGTGTGCAGTCATTCACTGCCCATATGCATCTTATCCTAGGTACCTAATGTTTTCTATCTCCATGTGATTGCTGCTTTTCCTTTGTATAAAGCAAATGCAATTTTATTAACTATATGCGAGCTTCCTGATAACGTAGGCAATAGAAAGTTTTCATCATGGAAAGGTTCAGTTATGGACTCGGTGGTTGGAGCCTTCCTAAGTCAGAATGTGTCTGACCAATCTTCAAGGCAAAGACTTCTATATTTCAAGTTTGTCAATTGGAATAATCATATGAAAAACAGAAAAAGAAAGGGAACAAAAAGGGGCAGTACAAACTTTTTATGTTACCATGTTGTATTGTTTGCAGCTCTGCCTTCATGATGCTGGCTTCAAAATATCCACTTCAGCCAACATTAAAGAAAGCTTGCCATGGAGATGAGGGGCTTGCCAACTATGCAGAGTCATCGGGAGTTAAAGAGTGTGCTCTTAGGGACACACTTAGTGGTTTGAAACGTAAGCACTCAGTTGCCTTAAAAAGTAAGAGGAAGAAAGGAAATTTAAGAGCAAAAGGTGTAAAAGTTGATAGAGAACATAGTGATAGATTGGACTCTGTGGACTGGGAATCAATTAGGCATGCTGATACTAAAGATGTCGCAAATGCCATACAGGTTAGAGGCATGAACAGTAGGCTTGCAGAGCGAATCAAGGTAAATGGCATATCCTTGGAAAAACACTGGGTAAGAAGATTTTCATATTACTAACCATACTTTCTCAAATTTGTAGAATTTTCTTGACCGAGTTGTCAAAGACCATAGGGAGATTGATCTTGAATGGCTAAGAAAAGTTCCAGCTCATAAAGTCAAGTAAGCCCTCATAAATTATACAATTTTATGTAACAAATTGAAATTTGTGTTCATGGATGGTTGAATTTTCCTCATATTTGCAGAGAGTTTCTTATGAGCATTCCCGGACTGGGGTTGAAAAGTGTGGAGTGTGTACTACTTTTGACACTTAGAAGTGTTGCCTTTCCGGTAAGAGATTCATTCGACTCAAGAATATTTATTGATCAGATAAGTGTTTGGATTGGTTACACTAATTGTGCCATATTTATTATCCGACAAGGTTGACACGAATGTAGGTCGAATAGCAGTGCGTCTAGGTTGGGTGCCGATCAAAACACTGCCTGACCAGCAGATCCATCAACTCAAAAAGTAAGCATCATATACCACTGCAAGAAGAACCAAAAAGTCTTCAAGTTTCATATCACTTGTTAATACTCAATTTTGCCCACATAGGTATCCTGATACGAGGAAAATCCAAAAATATCTCTGGCCACGCCTCTGCACTCTTGATCAAGAAATATTGTAAATGCCATTCCTCTTAAATCATGTGAAACCATGGAAACTAAATTGTTTTAAATTATTTCTAAATTTGTTTATCATCTAATGCAGGTATGAACTGCATTATCATATGATAACCTTTGGCAAGGTAATGCCATGGAGCCACCAATAACAAATCACTTCCCCATTTGCAGATTTGTGCAAAAAACCACTTACCAAATGCTTTGGTATACTCATACAGGTTTTCTGTACAAAGAAAGATCCAAATTGCAATGCTTGTCCATTGAGAGTAGAGTGCAAACACTATGCAAGTGCTTTTGCAAGGTAATTAAGTTGAGAAATGCATTGAAAGTCCGTCAACACTTATGGAAGATCTCTTCTTACATACTGTTACTGAGATTGATACTTTCTGGGTGCAGTGCAAAGCTTGCCCTCCCTGCTCCACAAGATACAAGAGTTTTGGGTACTAAAACATCCACCCTTTCGGAACCAATCATTGATGAGCTGACGTCGCGAACACCACTGCAGATAGTGGTACCTGATTCTGAATCTGATATTGAAGACCTCTTCTCTCAAGAAAATGATGGCATTCCCATCATCAAATTAGACATAGAAACATTCAAAGGAAATCTCAAGGAGCTGATGGAGCAGAAAAATATTCTCATTGAAGGGGAAGATATGTCTAGAGCTCTTGTTGCTGTTGAAGATGCTTCAATCCCAGTGCCAAATATGAAAAATGAGAGCCGCTTAAGAACAGAATGGCGAATGTGAGTAGACATTTTGCATTCTGACTTCATAAAGAGTTTATTAATACATTATTAGAAATTGTGCCCTTCATTTTGATGAACTTTTATCAACAATTGTAGATATATACTACCAGATGAGCACCCTCTTCTGAAGGATGTAAGTGCCGTTACCTCTCAACCTTTTCGTTAACGTTGACATCTACATGGATGATCATATTTCCCATCTGATATTCCATTACTGAATTGTGCAGTTTGAGGGACGTGAACCGGATGATCCATGCAGATACTTGCTTGCCACATGGACACAAGGTATGGAGGTAACATTGAATTTGATAAATGTTGTTCGAAAGGCAGCATGTACGTATAGAATGGTTTTCATGCTAAAGTTTGAGTGACTGCATTTCTCATGGAAAATGCTGATAACCTCATGCTAAAGAAGGATACCACAGTGGGCAATCAGAAGAGCAAGATATGGAAATGGTCCTTGGTACAATATTGGTGAGATATGATATGCTTAATTAGCTGTTGTTAAATTATTTCTATCTTATAAAAAAAATAGTCTAATTCAAAATATGGGGAAATGAATAGATACCATGTCGAACAGCAACAAGAGGGAGCTTTCCGCTCAACGGAACTTTCTTTCAAGTCAATGAGGTTTCTATCCCCACAAAGTCAAGTGTTATGCGTAATGGGAATTTTCAGTTCATGATTTTGAACTCGATTTAATATATGCAGGTCTTTGCTGATGATGAATCCAGTCAAAACCCCATCAGTGTTCCAAAAGAATCATTATGTGGTCTGCCGACAGGAACCTTATACTGTGGAGTCTCCACAGCATCTATTTGCAAAGGTTGAAGATAAACACTTTTCTGTGCTGGCTTTATATAGCATAAAAGGTTCTAATGGTATTCCATATGTATATTTGTTTGAAGCAGGTTTATCAACAAAAGACATTCAAAACTGCTTTTGGAAAGGTATGAAATCACGTTGAACTACTGCATCAATGATATGTTCTGTATGTGGTTTTACATTAACGTAAATAAGCTCTCCTGCATAAACCTTAATAAGCCGAAAAACTGCAAGAAAGTAACCATTGCATTGGCATCCAAATGAATGGATGATACTGCGATTCTAACCCAAAAGCACTCTTAGTCATAGCCAGAACTTTAGAGAACAGGATCATTAAGTAGCTGCAAAACAAAGGAACTGGATATAGGACCACATCTTTCATTTTCTATGTAAACCTTCCTAATTCAAGTCTTTCAATTGAAGTTTAATGTCCCATGGTAAATAATGAGCAAAATATTTGCAGGATTTATTTGTATAAGGGGATTCAACCGGAAAACAAGATCCCCATGCCATTTGAGTAAGAGATTCCATGTCACAAAAAGCAAGCCAGCAGGGACCTAAGCTCAATGGAGGATGCCCGTTCGTTTTGCAAGGTTGACTGCATCCCCAGTAACTTTTGCACTATCCAGATAGAAAATCAAGTTATCTAGCTACATTTCTCAGTTTCATCTGACCCTCTTTTCCTGTTAATGGTTTATCATTTTTGCTCGTGAGATCCAAAATTGTTGACTAGTAAACCTTGGTAACAATTACTGGCATTCCATATTTGTGAGGACTTGATAGAAATCTTAAACCCCTTATGCATGTGCATGAGCATGTGTGCTCATTCGATATTGTGCTTGTTTACTTAGTAAGGTTAAGCCCAGCTTTATGGTATTGAGAAATTTCTTTGGGGGTGGGTAGATAGATGACCAGGGTTGAACCCAGCTAAGTTTAGTGGTCAGGTAAGTGAATACTAGGGTTTGCCATGGGGCTTAGGGCTATATTTCTCCAACATTCTTAAAGGTTTTGTGCAAATCTCAGAGTATGATAATAACTCATGGTAGAGTTGTGGTTGGTAGTTAGTGGTTTTAATACAGTCCAGAGAAGAGAATTTTTTTTTTTTTTTTTTGGTACAGAAGGGACAGTCCAAAGTACAACTCATTTAATCAAATTTAGCTCGCATTTTTCTGTTTAATTCAACTTCTAAAGTTATTGTAAGAGATGGGTACCAGGTCGTCTATGCGGGTTTGATTCTAATTCAATTCTCTAATATTTGAAATTCAAAGAGAGAAGGGAGGGAATAGTTTTCACTTGAAAACGAACTCCTCCCAAATCTAAACCACATTTATTTTTGAATTTCAAATTTTGAGAAAATGTAACTCTCTCATGAAACCAACGTAGAACAAATTGGAAGAAAAACACTTAGAAGGATATTCTTATAGAAGAGAGATCTACAACATATACCATACAATCAAGGGACTCTTGGATTGTGAAAAAGAATGATTGATCCGTTAATGACAATTCTTTAGACTCGTACATCAAAAGGGTTAGTGATTTAACCTTAGATTTTGAGATATTAAATTCATAATTTCGTTTTATTTGTATCGAAAATGTCATCAATGGTATCAGGGTATGTTTAGGGTGTTTCTTAATTTTTTTTTTTTTTTTTTGATATAAATCATGTTTATAAGTGACTAGAATAATGTCCATTCGAGTGCACTTTTTCCTTAAAAAAATTGAAAATGGTGATTTCGAATGTAGACTACGAATGCTTTGAAATTTGGAAGGTAGAATACCCATGATGTTAGGAATTAATCTGTAAAATTTCATGCATGCCCGCTATGTATTTTTGAAGAACAATGAAACCCTAGCCGAGACATATATAGGTTATATCCCCTAGATCATGTGTTTCATGAAGAAAAAATTATATGGTTTAATTCCTTGTTGAAAACTCTTTCTAACCATATAAAGAACAAAAAAATGGTTTAGAAATGAGGGAGAAATCATTTCTAAAAACAATGGTCGAAGTGTAGAAATTTCTGAGTTAGAGGAAGAAGATGAAGAGAAAAAAAAATGAATCTCACTCTCGGAGTGTGCTCTGTGAAGTCCAAACACCATGATCCAGACCTCTGATCCAAAAATCAAGGTTATCAATAGAATCAAAGACCCCAAAAATAGGGGTAGCCAAAATCCGTTCGTCAGATTTACCCGGAAAGACGGCGCGTGGGGTTTACGCACCGCCTGGGAGCGTGGGCGGGTCACCCACGTGTCCCGCCACTTTGGGTGGCGCGTGAGAGTGCGTGAGGCGCCCTCCCTGGCCGGAATTTCTTTCCAAAATTTTATAATTTTTCATTTGATTTTTTGTAATTTTAAATTAATTTTTCTCATACAAAAATTATTTTTTTTATTTATTTTAAGTTTGTGAAATATTTGAAAATTACAAAAAAAAATCAATTATTAGTTGAAAAATTTTCTGAAAATCTCACATGTTTGGAAAAATATTTTCTAACTTCTGGTTATTTGAATTAAATTTTACAACACCTATTTGATTCTATGCTCTTTGATTTACATATGAAAAATTCGTTTTTTCGACATAAATCATTTGAATATTGAGTATAAATATATGTGGATGGTTTTTAAAAATTTTTTGATTGGTTTCATGCCTAATCTGATGATTACTCTATTTTAGGGATATGGTAAGAATCAGACGTATTCTTACACCTCTCAAGGGGAGATGCAGAGACGAAAGAACCCTAGAACGTTTGGCAAAACTAAATATAATGTTGCATTATAAGATGAAAGAAACGCATACTTTTCCGTAACATTTGTGGGTTATGAGTCAAAAACGCTATGAATTTCGGCGTTTGGGTCACTGGTTCGGAGGTAATGAAGCCGAGATTAATATAATAAGGAATTCTCTTCCTGATAATTTGGTTGGAATGGCTGACAAAATAATAGAAGAGAACAAACGGATCTATCTCTAGAATTTCAGACTAAAATTGCTTAGAATGTGGAGAGTTAGGAAGATAGAGATTAAAATAAAAAAGACGTTATCTCTAAGGATTAATGACTCTGCACCACAAGCTGTTAGGAGATTTACTCTGAGAGATAGGCTTTCAGTTGGGATGATTAATATGGTTACTCGCATGTATATAGAAGATAAGAAAGAAGAAAAAAGGAAAAGTGATTGTATATTTTTTCTTTACTTCTTTCTATGATGCATAGTTATGTACTATGATGATGTTGATAACAATACTATGAACATGTGATGTAATATTTCTCTCTTTGTAAATATATCTAGAATGTGCATATTTATGTGTTTATGCAAGCATGTGAAAAGATATGTTTTAAATTCACATGACATTAGTAGGAGGTTTTAGGTTAGTAGAATTTAAGTAATTCTCACATAAAACTTAAAAATTTGTTACTTTAAAATCAAATTTATGATAATCAAATATTTGGGTAATGGATGATGATTGGGAACTTAGTAATCTTTCGAGTCTATACCTTATGTTCGTTTATCATAAATTTCTTTGATTTTAAGTATAAAATTGTATGATTAAATGAGCATAAATATTTACAATTACCTCTATTTGAAAACCCAAACTATGTCATCGAAATCAATAATAGCAGATTTAAATAAAGGTGATAAGTTTAATGACGACAATTATGACATTTGGCGCCATAAGATATGGTATATGTTGGAAGAGCAAGATGCCTTAGAGAGCATCAACCATATCATGCAGGACCTTGGAATAGGAAACACTGCTCAACAGAGAAGAGATCAAGAAGTTTACCAGGCGTGGAAGAAGAAAAATTCCACTGCACGTGGTATCTTAGTTAGTTCTGTGATTGATGATCTCATTTATGAATGTGAACAATTTCCTATTGCTCATGATATATTGGGTGTTCCTCAGAGAGATGTATGGAGGTACTAGTGTGACTCATCTGAGACAGTTGACGATTAAGTTTGACACGTACAAAAAGAAAGCTGATGATAGCATCAAACAGTATCTGAGAAACATGTCAAACATGATAAGGGAATTGAAAACGGTTGGTCATATTCTCTCTAATAAACAACAGGTTCAAGCCTTGATCTGATCCCTTCCAGACCAGTGGGAGCATCTGAAAGTGAATCTGACTCACAATGATAGTATCAAAACTTTCTTCGATGTTACTCGCCATGTAAAACTCGAAGATAAGCGGCTTGGTGTCGCGAGATCGATTTCTAATGCCTTTGTAGCTCAGTGTCGTTCCCAGAAAGTTTCTGACTTTAATCAAAAGATGAACAAAAACAAAGGTAAGAAAGGGAAAGATGATGACGGAGGGTCTAAGAAGAACAACTTTAACCGCAAGAATAGGCGTAAGTGGTTTTGGAAAAAAAAAAAGGACAAGAGTAAAATGAAATGCTACAATTGTAAAACTCTTGGTCATTTTGCTCGAGAATGTCCCGAGCCGAAAAAGGTAACACCTCATAACACTTCTGTGTCTATTGTAAATGCCTCTAGTACTGTTTTACTTTCTGAATTTTATTCTGTGTGGATTATAGACTTAGGAGCAACAGACCATGTGACAAAAGATAGGGAAGCGTTCGTGGATTTTCGTCGAGTTCCTCCTGGTACAAGATGGATATACGTGGGGAACAATACAAGAGTCGAGATTAAAGGGATTGACATTTGTAAACTTGAGTTACGAAGTGGTCAAACCCTAATCTTGCACGATGTTCTTTTTGCACCGGAGATTCGACGAAACTTAGTTTTTGTTATTGTTCTTCTTAGGCTAAGTTATGACTTGAACTTTCTAAAATTGGGTTTGTATCTATTACAATGGTGTGTACTATGGATCTAAATATCTCTTTGATGACTTTTTAATCCTGGATTGTGACAAACGAATATTTAACTGTTATGTTGATCGTTATGCATTGTTAAATATTTGTTCTTCTAGTGATGCTAATGTAAATGAGAAGTATGGCATGCTAGACTTGGTCACATAGGGCAGGACAGGATAAATCGACTTGTGAAAACAAGACTATTGGGTTCGCTTACTAAAGTTGATTTACCGACTTGTGAACATTGTCTTGCCGGGAAGATGACTTGAAAACCATTTGGAAAGGCCGTGAGGGTTGAGTTTTTATTGCAATTGGTTCACTCTGACATTTGTGGTCCAATAAATATGAATGCTAGATGTGGAGCGTCATATTTTATTACTTTGATTAATGATTTCACGCGTTTTGGTCATGTCTATTTGATTGCTCACAAATCTGAAACACTTGAGTGCTTTCAACGTTATATGAATAAAGTGGAGAATCAAATGGATAGAAAGATTAAAACCTTAAGGACAGATCGAGGGTGTGAATATCTATCGGATTTGTTTAAGGATTTATGTAATGAAAAAGTAATAATTAGACAATTGACTATTCCCCACACACCTCAACAGAATGATGTTGCTGAGAGGAGGAATAAGACATTGCTGGATATGACGAGATCTATGATAGGGTAGGCTAATTTGTCAATTTCCTTTTGGGAAGATGCATTGTTAGCTGCGACTTATATCTTGAATAGAGTGCCTTCAAAATCAGTACCTACAACACTGTATGAAATTTGGACAGGTAGAAAACCAAGTTGGACTGGTCTCATACCTTAGGGGTCGACAGCATATATTCATGACCCTTCTAATAAGTTTGGAAAGTTTGGTCCTCGAGGAAAGAAATGTATCTTTATTAGATATTCTGATTAGTCAAAATGTTATGTATTCATCAGTGAGCGCAAAGATGGTACTATGACCGAGATTGAATCACGAAATGTAACCTTTTTGGAAAATAATTTTCCTAGTAGAGTAGACATAGCATAAGGAGAACCTTTGTTTGAATTAAATAATTCAGACGATGGAGTTATACCTGATAGGTCATTGGAACCGCAAGAAATTGAATCCCAAGCTGATCCCCGTGGGAGGGACACAAGTTCCAATGATCCACCCGAATCATCGATTCGAAAAAGTGCTAAGAAAGGTATGCCGAAATGTTATTACGAGATTGAAGGGCATGCCTTTGTCATTTCTCCACAGGATGTGGACGAGCCTAAAAACCTGAGTGAGGCTCTATCTTGTCTTGCAAAGGAAGAGTAGATAAAAGCAATAGAGGGAGAAATGGATTCGATGAAATCTAACCATGTTTGGGAATTGGTTGATCTTCCACTTGGGCGCAAAGCTATTAGGAACAAGTGGGTTCTCAATATTAAACGAAGGGCTGATGGATTAATTGAGAGGTATAAAACTTGATTGGTGGCAAAAGGTTATACCCAACAGGAGGGTATTGACTATAAGGAAACATTTTCACCAGTGATGAGATTCGTCTCTATTTGCCTGTTGTTGGCTATAGTAACCAATTTAAATCTAGAATTACACCAAATAGACGTAAAGACTGCTTTTCTCAATGGGGGAATTTGAGGAAGAAATCTACATAGAACAACCTGTAGATTTCATAGTCAAAGGCCAAGAATACAAAGTTTGTAAATTGAAAAGATCAATTTATGGCCTGAAACGGTTTTCGAGGCAATGATATTTGAGATTTCATAGAGCTGTAATCTCTAACGACTTCGTAATGCTAGACGAAAACCATTGCGTTTATGTGAAGAAGTCCAATAACAAATTTGTAACTCTATCTCTATATGTCGATGGCATATTGTTGGCCCGGAATAATATAAAGTATGTCATAAGTATCAAAGATTGGTTGCCATCAAATTTTGAGATGAAGGACATGAATGAAGCAGATTACATACTGGGTGTTAAAATCCACAGATATCGTTTTAAGAGATTGTTAGCACTGATTCAAGAATCTTTTATTAAAAGGATTCTAGAACGATTTAGAATGGATAATTGCAAACTCATTGATACTTTCGTGGCAAAAGGTGAAAGTTTAAATCTAGAAATGTGCTCTAAATCTATCGAAAAGAACCAAGAGATGTCAAAAGTACCTTATTCCAGTGCTGTTAGGAGTCTGATGTACGCTATGATGTGTACACGGCGTGACATCTGCTATGCCATGGGTTTGGTCAGCAAGTATTAATCCAATTCAGGAAAAGGTCACTGGACAACTGTCAAGAGGATTTTAAGATACCTGAAAGGAACTGCGAATTGTTCCCTTTGTTATCAAGGAAATGACTTATTATTGAACGGATACACAAATGCTAATTGGGGTGGTGACTTAGATGAATGTAAGTCCACCTCAGGTTATGTTTTCTTGCTAAATAATGGCGTCATTTCATGGAGGAGTAAGAAACAAACGTGTGTATCACTATTTACAATGGAAGTAGAGTTTTTGGCTTGTGCTTCTGCAGTTCAGGAGTGTGTTTGGTTAAGAAGATTTTTACAACATTTGGGGATCGTAAGCAACGCAGTGGGAGTTATGACAATTTATTATGATAGTCAATCAGCTATCGCTTACACGAAAGATCCCAAATATCATAAGAGAACCAAACACATTGATACGAAATTCAACTTTATTCGAGACATTGTTGAAAAGAGAGAGGTGACATTGAAATATTTACCTACGCACTTAATGGTGGCTGATCCATTCACAAAACCCATTCCTAGAGATGTATTTCTAAAACATATAAAATTTCTTAGATTGCATAGCATATAATTATATTTGCATGTACAATGAACATGATATAATGCTCATTATTGTATGATATTTGAATTTGTTTTGTATTTGCGAATTCTTATGTCTTGATTGAAAAGTATGTCGGACAAGTTTGGAAGATTGGCTCTATCATACGAGCAATCGCTTCTAATATCTGTGTAAAATGTAGAGATGAGACAATGTTAATTTTTTGATTAATTAACATAAATAAGCCACTTTAGTATAAAACTAAGATGAGATTATCATTTATATTTATCTTTTTGATAATCGAAATAGATTTCCCACAATCCATTACACTTGTCTAGAAGTCAGGTGTGGTTTTCTCTTGATAAAGTAACTTTTTGGAGAACTTATAAGAAGAGAGAATTAAGTCAAGTGTCGAGACACGTTTAGACTAAGATCTGTATGATGTATTAATTTTTAAATGAGACATACGCTTCTATTTGAATAGAAAAGGCATCGTAGCACGTGTTTTCATACCACGTGTGCATTTGTGACTCTATGGGTAATGAGTTTGAAGAATCCCTCTATACTTCCTCGTGTGAGACCTAGAGGTTTGTGCTTAACCTCATTAAATACCTTTAGGACTTTTACCTGTTTCTTAAAACTTTATTTTAGTGATGTTACTTTAACATGTCACCAAGAAACCATGACTGATTCGGTTTTGTGGTTCATATCTAGGAAAGCAATTAAGATAAAGTGGATAGATAGTAGTATAAAAGGAAGACTGTCTTAAAACTGACACGTTTTGTATTCACAGACTGGCTAGTTATATTTTAACTTAATGTTCAAAAATATAATTATGAATGCATAATTAAAATGAGTCAAGTATGCTATTGTTTATATTAATAGAGGGATAAGAGGTACGTTGACTCTGTATGTAGCAAAAGAGGTATGTGGTATAGAGAGACTTGATATCCTCATTGTATTAGATCTTGAGCTGATAAATATCCTTAACCGATGTTTAGCTATGAGCTCTCAATATACTCATTGGTCACACGATTCATTTGTCTGTATGAAATTGATGGTATATGAAAGTGACTGAAGTAAATGTAGGTTTAACCCTCATTTGCGAGTGAGAGATATAAGAGATGGGTACCGGGTCGCCCATGCGGGTTTAACCTTAACCCAATTCTCTTATATTTGAAATTCAAAGAGAGAATGGAGGGAGTGGTTTTCACTTGAAAACCAACTCTAACTCCCAAATCCAAACCACATTTATTTGTGAATTTCAAATTTTGAGAAAATGTAACTCTCTCTCATGAAACCAACGTAGAGCAAGTTGGAAGAAAAACACTTAGAAGGGTATTCTTATAGAAGAGAGATCTACAACATATACCATACAATCAAGGGATTCTTGGATTATGAAAAAGGAAGATTGATCCGTTAGTGATAATTCTTCGGACTCGTACATCAAAAAGGTTAGTGATTCAACCTTAGATCTTTAGGCATTAAGTTCATAATTTCGTTTTATTTGCATCGAAAATGCCATCAGTTATTTATTTATTTTTTATCTATGGGAATGTTAGAAGCATGAATGAGTTCTTAATCTATATTGTACTTACACCCACGTTTAATTGGTCTGATAGCTGAATACTATTATCCTAAGTAAGATCTCGCATTCAAATATTGTGCATGATAAATATAGTCGTTTGGGGAGTTTTGCCCCTTAAGGTTTCAATCAGTTTAAATCGGATTTAGTTGAATTCAACGTGATAACCGGATATCGGTAGTTTATTAAAAAAAAATAAAAATAAAAATCTATGCTGCACTTATACAAGAAAAGGGTAAAGGAAGTAAGATGATTTTGTAATATGAAAATTCCTATATATTTAAAATAGAAAATATTATAGTATTAGATTCTTTAAACTCACTCAATGTAAAATCAAATGAATAAGAATTTCTTACAGCAAAAAATGAGCATTGTATTCAATTCATACTCAACAAAAATCATGTTACTAAATAACTCATGGTAGAAAAACAACATTCTAACTTTCATGACAATAAAATCATTAAACGAGGCACATTAAGACACAATTGTCACTTTTTGGATGGTATGAACATCTCTCATTTTAAAATTTATATTGTTAAGAAAATTGCAGCTATCACAAGTAATATTGGTGCACGATGAAAATAAATCAATCATAAAATACAATATTTACGTAGTTCGATAAATATATATATATGTATATATATATATCAATGATTATCATCTACTACGATTCATTTTATTCAACCAACTCTTTTATTCTATACATATATATATATATCAATGATTATCATCTATTACTATTCATTTTATTCAACCAACTCTTTTATTCTCGCAAACATTCACCCATAACCATTCCCATAACCCAAATATACCTTCTTTGAAATCTTTGTTGATCTCCTAGATATATGGCATGAATGACACCTTTTGATAACATTCTTAACTTTGTTGGTAGTTACTGATGGTACAATACTCAATAACCCATAACTATAAAGTTGAGACATTACTAAGTCCATTTGACTTGGCCATAATCACATAGTCCAAGGACCACCAAGGGGGATTTTCGGTAAACATTCCAAAACGATCGAGCAGGAGCTCGGTGGAACACTCTCGATCGAATACTTTCACTTATGTCTCTCGACTGTTGCTCGATTAAACTTCTCTGTCTATCAAGTGATTTCCCACCGAATAATATCTCCACCTCGTAAATCAAGATTATGATCACTTAAAATTTTAACTTTCCCAATCTCCAGAATAATCTCGTCTGATAAGAAAGTAAATCTCTATAATCTCACTCGATAAAGTAGGGAATTTTTGTGGTAATTTGAACTTCCCTTAATCTATAGATTCTAAATTTCTTAAAGATCTTGACTCCAGTCCCCATAATCTTAGAATATCTCTAGTGATCTCTCCATAAGACAACTAAGGTTTCTACATTCCTAGACAAGAGACTTGTCATGTATGCACATGCTATATATACTGAGCAAAGGTGACCCGCCAGGTACATTCTTTCACTTTACATACACACTTTATACAGAGGTTACACATGGCTAATCTAATATTCTATTCAGTCTGCTCTCTTTCTCTCTCATTCTCTTACTTCTTTTTCTGATTTGAACGTCAGAGATTTCTTTGTCAGACCACCTCCAGCGAGTATTTAGAGGTACTTTCATCCATAAAGGCCTCGAAGATACATAAACACCGATTCCCCATTTGGGTCAGTAGAACAGTTCATATGTGGAGTAAACCCATCTCCAACAGATTAACACCTTTTATTGGGATAGACTGATCTTTCTACCACAGATACTTCATGCCATGTTTCATTATCTTTCCCATCGCTATGCCGCCCAAAAAGAAGACGGAAACAACACCTCAAAAGCAATGTCTATGGTGGGAGGACAAATGTCCATTCTCATGAACCCTCCTCCACCAACAGTTTCGGCTAATCAACCGAATTCTTCCATCATCCGCTCACAACACCAGGTGTAGCCACTCTTGCAAGGAGACTCCTAGCTACCTACTGCCCAATCTCAAGGCAGGCCAATTTCTCTCCCTATTCCAGCCTCTCCAAACCGAGCTAATCGCTCCCAGATGGAAAAGCTGGAATCTCATGTGTAGGGCATGAGAAGAAGCTTTGTCCTCATCCAGGAGATCAAGGCACTCACACTCGTGTAGGCTTTAGCCCTAAAGACATCGAAAACCCTCAATAACCTCTCAACAAGATCCAAATGACTTGAAAAGGCAAGTTGAAAAACTCATGGTTGTTGAACTCAAACGTGCTAGCATAGGATAGGATGATATTGTCCAACCCGCTACTAATCTTTTGTCGTTTGATCCAAAAATCTTTGCCGAGCCTATACCGTGAGATGTACTCCATTCTCTCATGGACGACACCACTGAACCTCGAGACCACACGGCCCACTTCGTGACAGTCATGATCATGAGAGATATGTCGGACACAGTCATGTGCAAGCACTTCCCCACATCCTTGAAGGACAACACGCTGACATAGCTTAATTCACTTGCCCCGCTCAGCATCATCAGTTTCTCATTGTTAAGGCAGCACTTTGAAAAAAAAATCATTTAAAAAAATAATTATGATTGAATCAACGAATAATCATGATTGGAAAAAAAAAAGAGCATATGAATATTTAAAAAATAATAAAAATTTTATTGTAGAAAATAATTTATTTCTAAAAAATAATTATTGTTAGAATCAACGAATAGTTGTGATTGGAAATAAAAAAGGATTCAAGTAGTCAAAAAATTAAGAATAAATTTATTTTCAGAAAATAACTTATATATGAAAATTATTATTATTGGAATTAACGAATAGTTGTGATCCCCCAAAAAAAGAGGATGTCAATATTAAAAAAATAGTAAATTTATTTCAGAAAACAATTTATATTCAAAAAATAATTATTGTTGGTGATGATACCTAGCCAAAGGCCTATCTCTTGCTCACTACCAAATAAACTAGAACCCGATCCTTTGGCCCCTTTGGACCAGGGCCCTTTAATCAAGACCGCCTACAACTCTTTGGTTATCTCTGTCCTTGGTACTTAAGCTCCTCGGTCACTTTTATTTCTTGGTTGACAAGCCTCATAATCATAGTCTAATCAGCCCATACGACAAGTACGACTCGAGACCATTCACGAAGAAAACAAAGCTTTAAAAAAATTTAAATTTTCCTTACGAGGATAAGAATCTTCCCCACTATTAAGACGCTCCCTCAATATATGCCCCAACAAACATATCAGATAAGGAAGGAAGCTCCCAAAATGGTTGGACTTTCCCTAACCAGCAAGGTGATGTACCTCTAAAAGATCTCAAAGGAACCCCTCGTAATCTTGGGAATTCTCAACAATCTTCCTACAAGAAAATTAGGGTCTCGAGACTCCCAAAATCCTATAGTACTTTCCAAGAGCCGCAGGTATATATGTATAACATTGGCCACCACCCAGGTAAGTTCTCACAGAACCTGATGTAAAAAAAAAAAAAAAAAAAAAAAACACATCGACAATACAGAGCCGAGATCACTCTTCTCATTCTGTTTATTATATTCGAAAACCACTCTTTCTGATTTGAGCGTCGGAATTTCCTCTACAGGAACTCCCTCTAGTGGCTTTTTGCAGGTCTCAAGCATCAAATCTTACTTCATCCCAATATTCCCACTCAGATAGGTAGAGCAGGTATTTGAGGAAAAAACTCATATCCATCAGATTGACGCCATCTGTGGGAACAGACTAAGAAGAAACTCGCCCTCCACCTAGACTCTTGGCATCATCACCATTATGTCTCAAAAAAGGAGGAGGCCATCCATCGACTTCGATGACAGTGACTTAGTCAGAGTTCTCTTAGATCACCATGGTCCTCTTGTAATCACCACGAGATTGGTTCATACATAGTCAAAAGAATCCTAATCAACCAAGGTTTAGGTTGCGATATCCTTTATTAGGATATCTTCCAGTGGATGAGTTTCATCCTTACAGACTTGTAACCCAGACAGTTCCAATAAGAGGGCTCTTTGGAGATCATTATGTCTGGAAGATACCATAACGCTTCCTGTTAGCTTAGGAACCCCTCCAAATCAAACCAGTTCATCGAACAGATGACCATAATTTTTCATTTTCTCCCACACTTCAATCTCTACATCGCAGAACGCTAGATGTTTCCCTCTAGTTTCTAAAAGCCTTTCATCTCTCTCGCTCCCCTTCCGCTCTGATTCCGATGTGGAAACCGAGGAGACTTCTGATTAGTTCAAGTTCATCATCATGATCACCGACAATGTCCGGATCAACGTGAAGGCGCACATGGTGGAGATGGAAAATTCAGTGTACGGTGATGTACAATGATGGAGAGCCAGTTGTGACTGTGATAGGAGGAACTGGGAAGAAGTGACTGGGAGGTTTGTACTTGATCAGTAAAATTTCAAACTCTCTCTCTAGCTCTTTTAATGTTCCATTGAGCCAGTCTTTTTTTCGTCTTGAATAATAACAAAAACTCGACACTAAAAGCAATGCACAATTAATTTAATAAAATAAAAATATTAAATATTTAATTAAATTTTAAATTTAAAAATAAAAAAATTACGTTAAAAGATTAATAGAATTCATATAAATATTTAAATTAAATTAATCAAAATATGATTTTAAATATCAATACTAAAAAAATAATATTAAACTCGACATTAAATTTAAATATTTTCAATTGAAACATATTAAATTTTATAAAAAAATTGGTAATTTTCGATAATGATTCCATTACGTTGGTCTTTTGACCCGATTGAACACCCCCTTGCCACATGTGATTTTAATGCAAAATCTTTTATTTTAAAGGAGGCCCATGTGATCCGATGATTTTAGAAAATATATATATTTATTTTTATCTTAACCCTTATGTCTATTTTATGTTATTTTATTTATAATATTTTTAATTAAAATTAAAAAATATTAACTTTTATAAATAATTATTGATTTTAAATAAAAAGGATTTAAATTATTATTCTATCAATAATTTTTAGTTTATTTAATTTCAATTGAATATCATTTTAACTTTTTCATACCCTTATTTGCTAAACTTTAGACAATGTTATTAGACTAACTGTTTTTCATACCCTTATTTTCTTCCTCGCCATAATTATTAAATAAATGTAATCTCTCCTCTTGGATCAAGACCCATTTTGTAAATGATGGGTCGATTATATGTCCGGTCTTTAAACATTGCTTAAATTTTATAAATTAATTTCTACAGTTAAAAATATTACTTTATGATACTTAAACTTTCAAAATCATAATATATCGGTCTTTTTATTATAAACAGTGATTGAATATCCGTTAATTATTGACATGATAGTCTAATAAATTTATGGATACTATCGTATCATTGTCATATTAACACAAAAATACATATCACACTGGCTAATTGCTGACGTAACATTACTATGCTAGATAAATTGCTGATATGGCTGTGCCAAGCTACCTAATTGCTGACATGGTATTGCCAAGTTGGTTAATTACTGACGTAGGATTGACAAGTCAACAAAAAAAAACCCAAATTAGTTGAAAAAAGGGGTTGAAAAAAATATTCTCTCCCCCCATTCAAACGAGTTTTAAAAAAAAAAATTCCTTTCTCAAATGGGTTGAAAAAAAAATTCTCTCTACTCCCCTCCCCCTCTCTGTCTCCTCTCCTCTCTCTCACTCCTATTTGCAGAGGCTTCTGTGCATAAACTTCGACCTATTTTCAAAGCTTCCTTAGTTACTTTGTTTTTGCTTGAAAGCCCCTCTACAGTTGTACCTAAATCAACATTATTTGTGAATCATGTCTTCCTCCTCCAGCACTCTCTGCCTCTATAGAGAACCATCTGTGTTAGTCACTTCTTGGATCAATTCGAACCCTGAGAGAAGATTTTGGGGATGTCAAAATTTTAGAGTAAAGTCCTCCCAATTTTTTCTGTTTTTGTTATAATTTCTTCTTTAATTTGCAAAACATTGCTATGATTTCTTCTTTAATTTGTAGTACATTGTCATGACAATTTCTTGATCAACTCTTCTATTATTTAAGGTTGCCGGAGTTTGTGATTCGATCTTGAAACGCCTGAATGTTTAAAACTTTTGATTATTGGGCTGTTGAAGAAAGTTGGAAGAATGGAGAAGGAGATTGACAAACTGAAGGGAAAAATAAAATGATGAAGGAAAATAGAAATTTATATTCAAACAGGAGCTCTGAGATTTGAATAGTACCTTCTAGTCCGACCGCGTTCGAAACATCGGCTTTTGCTCTTCCTTTGATTCTTAGATTTTTTTAGTCTGACACTACGACAAATATTCTAAAATTAAATTCAATCTCTACTGTTCATTATCTTTCCTAGAATTTTTTGATCATCGAAAAACTCGTCTTTGGGGTTCTCTTTCAGAGAAAGTAAGCTCTCTCTTTCTCTCTCTGTGGATTTTTTTTTAAAAAAAAAAATTTCTCTTGTCTGTCTTTGTTGATATTTAACGAAAGATGTATTTTTTTTTTTTTAATTTAGGTGGTACTAATTTTGTCTATTGATGTTGGTATTAGGTGGGATAGGTTTAATTGCAATCTCAGAGCTCCTTTTGCAGAGAAGCTTTGCAAATAGGTGGAAGCTTCTGCAGATGGGGGAGAGAGAGATGAGAGGAGGGGGGAGGGCAGGGGAGAAGAAAAATGATCTCGAGGTAATGCTATCGTGTGAGAGTGAGAAAAGTTTTTTTTTTTTCTTTTTGCGAGAGAGAGAGAGAGAGAGAGAGAGAGAGAGAGAGGAGTGCCTTTTTTTTAAAAAAAAAAAACCCATTGGGGAAAATGGATTGCGGGGAGATATTGGGTTCTGTACCAAAACCCCAAAAAAGAGTAACCATTTGGGCAAGATTTTTTATTTTTTTTAAAAGGAAAAAAAAAACCCACTTGAGTGGAGAGAGAGAGGATTGATTTCCCCCCCCCCCCCGGGATCAATTTGGGGTTTTTCTTTGTTGATGTGTCACATGAATAAAATGTTAACGTGATAATATGAGATATCTTTTTATAGTGGTATGTCACCATCTATGCATTTGCTTTGACTATCGTATCAATATTTAATGAATATTCTGTTATTATTTATAATATAAAGATTAATATATTATAATTTTAAAAATTTAAAATCCATATATAACATTTTTAATTATAGAAATTAATTTATAAAATTTAAACAAATTTCAAAGATTAAACATATAATTAACCTTATTTTGATTATGTTCACTTTTACGGCATATCGAATTGAATTGCAAGAAAATATTTTATCTTTGCTCGAAAAATAGATAATAAAAAAGGGAAAGAAGTGTCTTCAAAATCTACCAATTTAGGCAACAATAGACGAGAATGATCAGCAGCTATTGCATCACGTAATACCCATGTCCATAAGCAACTAGAATTCCATTTTTCTTTTCCTTTTGTTTTTTTATTTTGTTTTCCAAATCTTAGTACTCATAATTTTCTTGTTTTAATATGATTTCTTAGAAAGTTTTCCACATTCAACGCTCTCGAGCATAACAAAGGCTAAAAAATGTTGGACTAGCACCCATTTATGTGTGAAGGCATGGTAATACTTGCTTCTGTTTTGTTGGACAAAACCTAACTCAAGATAGCCTAGAAAATAATACTTTATGATGATCTCATATGTTGTACTTTGAGACTCCAGAAATGTGTGTTCTTTTGTGACTAATTGGTCAAAGATGAAGTGGTCCGAAATGTTACAGCAACTCTTAATCCCAGTAATTAATCATAATTAAGTGATGTGGTTCATAATTGCCAAACAAATCCACGTTCCTAATGGTTGATAGTTATGTGAGTTTGCTTCACAGGGACTCAATTAGGCTTTAATCAAGGACAAGGATCTAGATGGTTTTCTTTACCCACTTTTTTGCATTAATGATGTTTTGTAAATCCTAGTCTTTCTGCTTGAATGGAGTTGTGGGGTTGGGCTTATCTAAGCATGCTTTTTTTTTTTTTTTTAAAGATTCGAACTCGAATATATTATAAAGAGAGGGAGAGATACCCCTTTAACTGAATTTTATTGGTATGTAAGAATGCTTTTCAATTTGGAAAATTGAGAAGTCCTAATAACAACAAACAACTACTACAGCAGACATTATGCAAGAATGCTTCCTAATAGACTTCAACAATTGTAAATGCTTTTGTGAACATGATCCGTTAGTTCTTGTATTTGATAGCAACTGAAGGGCAAGGTTTTTTTTTTCTTTTTGGAAATCATGGTTCAAAAAACCTCATATACTTGAATTATTTTTCCTTTAGACGAGGCTCTGTTGGGAAAAATAACTTATTCCCAAAATATGCTAAATATCATATTAAATTATCGAAATCAAAATTTAATAACTTAAATTAAAATTCAGATCGGACAAAAGTGTATCTGATTCCATAGCCGGAAACTGAATAGAGTGAATTCTTGATTCGACTTTCGTTTAGATAGAATCCTGGATACGGTCTTTCAGGTCATATGTATTCTCACAAATTCTCTCTATATGATGGGGGTATTAGGAAGAACAGTGGTGCATTGACCCAGAAACCATAACCTTATTTATAGTTGTAGGATAATTTTTACCTTCCAAATCTGTCTGTTCAGCTTATGGTAGCTGTTCTTAAATTACCCTTAAATATTTCCTATTTAACCTATCATAAATAGTAAATGTCCATTGGTATCTACACTCTAATTTATTTTCATATCTTTTGAAATACTTAAACTCAATTACAGAATTTTTCAAATTTACCAGATCACTTTTATATTGAATTAATTTATGGATTTGACAATATGCAATACATAATTATTTGAATATATAAGTCCAATGTTAGATTAATGATCCAACAATCTCCTACTTGGACTATATATAAAATTTTATAATTATGTAATTGCGAAACGATTGAATGAATTCAACTTTCCTGTCTATACTAAAATGTATTTACAACCAATTCGGTCCATCAATCATATTAACTTAGAATCAAGACGGTTTTTGTTAAATTTTTTTCGTAACTCAACCCTCAATGATCACGTAAATTGATATAACCGAATAACATGGTTCATGATATGGATGCGTAACATGAAAATGTCATACAATGTGATTTTTAACATGTCTATTTTCAACTGATCCTCTTTAGTGAGATTAACCATACTCAATATCAGAGTGTGATTCAAAATTGAATCTTTATTTCTACGAAAAATAACCTCAAAAATACCTTAAACTGAAATAACCGAAAATATATTTATTAGATCAATATCTAAAATCACAAAATCCCACTGAATCTGAATATTTTGAAATGATATGACACCCATACGAGTAGAGTACGCATGAACCTTTTGGGTGACAATTCTTTAATAAATGGATCCGTAATTTTAGATTTTGTACCAATGTACTCTATAGACAACTGTTCACTCTGAATTATTTTCTTAAATGGAATATAAAACTATCGAACTACTGTCACATAATAATCTGAGTGGTCTGTCAATGTCATCTACTATCCATAGTTCTTGACAAAGTTTTATAGTCTTATTTCATAATCGGATGCCTCATAACACGTTATGAATTTCGTCGCCATGATGAAAGAGGCTATATAAGACTGTTTAACACACTTTCAAAAATAGCTCTTACTACTAGCATGCGGCATGTTGTAATTTTCATACTAACTTGGCATCCTACAAAATCAGAATTAGTATACCAAATGATCTCAAACTGATCTGACTTTCGATACGTGAGCATATATCCTTTTACTCTTTATAAGTATTGTAAGATCCATTTGTTTATTTTTCAATACTTTTATTCTCGATTTGCTTAAATTTCTACCCAACATTTCTGTAATATACGCAATATCCAAGCGGTACAAATCTAAAAATACATTAGATTCCATATTACTAACGTATAAGGAATTTTCTGTATTTTTCTACATTTAAGGTCATTTTTGAGATAATAGTAGAGACTAAACTCGTCTCTCTTAACCATAAGGGTATCTCCTGAGTATTTGCTCGCACAAAACTTGTGATATCTACAATTATCAATCAAATTTCATCTCAAAACCTAATGAGATAAAAACTTGATGAAATTTGTAATATTACTGTCGGGATGCCTGTATGAATTTTATCTCTTCATTCACAACATCGGTTCTGGAAGTAGTTGAGTTTGTTCTTCCGGAATTGATGGTTCTCCAACATTGTCTGATAACACCTTTGGGAATATCAACATATTCCTCTTAGAAAATAACATCTCTAACCATATCTCTCCTTACAAACTCAACATTTTCAAAGAATTGAGTATAGAATTAATACCCATTAAACTTTTTAGAATACCCTACTAATCAATTAATCGTACTGACGTCCAATTTTCTTTTATTAGGTCTAACAGACCTAACTTTAGTTGGACAATCCCAACTACACAGATATCTTAGACTAGGACGTGTGCCGGTCTAAAGTTCTTATGGGGTTTCAGTAGTTGTCTTAGTGGGAAACTCTGTTCAGGATATATGCTGTAATCTTGATTGAGCCATATTATGAATAATTGTCTATGAACGTGATAAAAAATTTTTGACTATTCCAAGAATCAAAATGAATGACCCATAAATATTCTTATATATCAGTTCTAAGACGTCTGATCCTATTGGCTTTAATCTCCTTTTGTTGGTTTGTTTTCCTTTTATATAATTTACACAAATACCAAAATCTGTGAAATTAAGGGTATCAAGAATTTCTTTTAACATAAGTCTCCCTATTCTCCGTTTGGAGATATTACCCAATCTCTTGTGCCATGATGAAAAGAAATTTTTACTGGTTAATTTAAAGTGTATACTTCAAGTACCATATTGTAAGAATTCATTAAATGAAATGACATTATTAAAGTAATATAGACTATCAAAACCAGATAGACAACCAGAACCAACCTATTTAGACTCAAGAAACCAACGAACTTTTCCATTTTCTAAAAGAACAGGTAAAACTTGATCTGTCCAATACAAAAAATGGAAATCAAATTTCATCTAAAAGATGGAATAACAAAAGTTTCAGTAAAATCTAAATAGAAATTGGTTTTCAATGATAATCTATACATTTATATCACTATAATTGAAGCTTTATTGTAATCGTCCACGTAAATATATCTTTCACCATCAATTGACGATCAACAATTTAGGAAACCCCGCATAGATATACTGATGTGAATAGTCACAATAGAATCTGACCACCAAGTATGTCTTGATACCAAAGTTAAGTTAACCTCAGAACAAACCAAACTAAGGAATATATATTTCTTATCACGTCAAATGTGATAGTTAGTACATTCTTTTTTTCTAGCACCACAGAAGAAACAATCATTCTTTCCTGATTCAATCAGTATCTTTCGCTATTTTTTTTGTGATGCTGTACCTGCAGTATCTTTATTCTGTTTTCTTTTCTTTCTTTTTGTTCTTAGTGGTCAAGAGTTCTTAACCATTATATCGTATAGAGATAAGATTTGTCAAGAGTGTACCAGTAATTATTTCATTTTTGACAGATCATTTCTCAATATCCGTAAAAAAGGATTTAGCCATTATAACTGACTTATATGTAGTGCCTTTAAATATTTCTAGGATGACCCACTTTATCATCATTAAACACATGCGATTTAATATCTTGCACTTTTCTTTCTCTCTCTTTTAAGAGGTACTCTTATCTGTAAGTGGTGGGGAAAATCGGTTTTTAACGTAAGTTTTAAATCTAAACTTAAAATTCATTTCATTCAATTTAAAAATTAACCTGAGTTGGGCATTAATGTCCATCAAACAGAGAACAATAATCCATATATATTCACATGAAACTTTAAAAAACAAATAAATTCAAATATGAGTAATCCCCATCACAAGATACCGGTCACTCCATTAACATTTTATCTTTGGATAAAATAATTAACTTGTAAGTGGTATCTTACTGTAGTAATCAAATGCTGGCAATGAGAACATGTCAACTAATTATCTTCTTTTGGACTGATAAATTGATCACATGTAAAATCAAAAAATTATCACATATTTATTACCATAAGGTGTACATGCAACGCCGTCAAATACAGACATTCCTTTGGGCCGATCAATATTCACATGAGTTGCATAAACACAGCCTTTTACATCTCTAAACAAATTTATTTTCACAAGAGAGGTCACTTTGGCGATATGTTGTTTCAATTAATTTATATCGAGGTATATATAAACCATAGGTATAGTAATCAAATACTGACAATAAAAACATGTCAATCAATTATCTTCCTTTGGGTTGATGAATTGGTCACATGTGAACCCGAATAATTGTCACGCATTTATTACCACATGATGTATATGCAATTCTATCAAATACAGAACTTCCTATGGGTCAATCTGTACTCACATGAATTGTATGCACAATTTTTTATATCCCAAAATAAATTAATTTCCACAATAAATGTCACTTTGATGACATATTATTTTAATTAATTCATTTCGAGATATATACGAAACCATACACATATTTGAATTATATCTGTAATTGAAAAAATTTCAATTTCATCCTGATTGGCTCAATTTCTTAAAAATTTGGCTATTTAAATTTCAATTTTATTAACTTTAAATTGGATCTATAAAAATCTAATTTTACCGAATTTGCCTCTTTCATCTTATTTTTCCGTTTCTACACTTTCGTTGTCGACATAAAATCAAAATCCCCACCCTTTGTCGACAACTTATCCAAAATTTGATCAATCCTCGTTCTGTAGCATAGGGTACTAGGAAAGTTTCCAGATAGGCGGTGAGTTCATTTAGAACTATTTAAGAACTAACCAGTCTTAAATTTATCCCCGTTTTGTTGATAGAATTTTCCTAGACATGCTATGTCATCGCATACTAAAAGATTGACCAATCTTGAATATAAAAGGGACATTATAGAATGATAAAGATGAAAAATGTGTTTAATTGAATCCAATGAATTCCAATACCTTTACACCCAGGATGGGTCTATTTGGGCCCAAAATGGTCCATATCATTTTTTTTTTAAATATTGATCTTTGTGTGATGTAGATTCGCAATGAAAGGAAAATTTTATTTTCTGAAATTGGGAAGTTAGTCCTTTAAAAAAAATTAAAATCTGGAAATTTCTCCTATTTTTTTATTTCCCAAATTCTGAAAGTTTCTTAAAAGAAACTAAATTCTAAAATATTCTTTAAAACTAGAAATTTTTCAAAAAGAAATACTTAAATTCAGAAATTTCTTAAATGAAATCAATTTCCAAAAGAATATTTAAAATCAGAATTTTTCTAAAAATGCTTAAATTCAAAATTTTCTTAAAAGAAACCAAATTCTAAAAGATTTTTTAAATCCCAATAAAATGTTTGCAATAAAAAAAAGGCCACAATTTTTTTTTGAAGTCGATAGGACCAAAAAAAAAAGGTCAACTTCCTTAAAAAAAAATATTTACCCAGGAAAGTGATAGATATTAAAGATTCTTGTATATATAAAAAAAAAACAACTTTTCTTAATATATATATATATATATATATATATATATATATATATATATATATATATTAAGAAAAGTTGTTTTTTTTTTTATACAAGAATCTTTAATATCCATCACTTTTCTGGACAAATATTTTTGCCAAAAGTACTTGCCATGTTCTTGCGTTCTCAGGGTTACAATTTATTTATTTTTTATTATCTTTCACATAAAAAGAAAGTCATCTTTTTCTCTGTGAGAAAAAAATACATTTCTTTTTTTTTAAATACCGAATGTCGACTTTGATAAAAACTAAACGTCGAATTTAATGAAAACTATATATCGACTTTTATAAAAACTAAATGTCGACTTTGATGAAGAATTTTTCCAATTTTTGAAAACACTGGATGTCAACTTTTAATAATAACTGAATGTTGACTTTAAATAAAAATTTTTCTTAACATTTTCCTTTATTGAAATCCACACAAAAAGAAAAATCTTAAATATATATATATATTATATTTGACAAAAATCAAAATATCCATAAAGATTTTTCATACATATATTTTTTTAAAAAAAAAATTCATAAAATACTAAAATCATATTAAATCTTAAAATATGCAGAAAAATCCTGATGATTCAGACATGAGAGGTTCTGATACCACTTGTTGGGAAAAATAACTTATTCTAAAAACATATCAAATATCGTGTTAAATTATCGGAATCAAAATTTAATAACTAAAACTGAAATTCAGATCGGACAGAACTGTACCTGATTCCATAGTCGGAAACTGAATAGAGTGCGTCTAGGTAGAATCTTGGGTACGGATTTTCAGGTCATATGTATCCTCACAAATTCTCTCTATATGATGGATGTATTAGGGAGAAGAGTGATGTATTGACCCAGTGACCATAACCCTATTGTAGGGTGACTTTTACCTTCCAAATCTGTTTGTTCAGTTTATGACAGCTGTCCTTAAATCACCCTTAGACATTTCCTATTTAACCCATCATAAATAGTAAATGTCCATTGGTATCTACACATTAATTTATTTCCATAGCCTTTGAGATATTTAAACCCAATTATAGAATTTTTCAAATTTACCAGATCACTTTTATATGAGCTTAATTTATAGATTTGACAGTATGCAATATATAATTATTTGAATATATAAGTTCAATGTTAGATTAATGATCCAACAAGTTGTGATTCTACCTCAGGAGTTCAATGTATGATTCTTTGAGTTAGGAAGTGTCACTTTATCTTGTAATGTTCTCTATGAAAATATATGTGCAACTTTCGATCTCTATCATTTTATCCCCTCTATTATCACTTTGCCCCAAGTGTTGGTTTGTTTGAGATTTATTAAATTTGATTTGTGCAAATCACATAAACCAGTTTAATCATGTTTAGTGCTCCCTCATCCGCACATAAAGACCACATACAATCTCCATCTCCTATAAGATTACAAGAATCCGTGACCTCAGTCTCTCTCTACATTTTAACTTTAATTCTTGAGTTTTTTTTTTTTCTACAAATAACATCCTTGCATCAACCAACGAACCATTGGCTTAGTAGATAATGGTGTTAAGTCTCTTAACCAAATTCAGATATAAAACTTGTGAATAAAAAATACTATATTGGAAAAGTTGTCTCCTAAAATGGGTCTGACAAACATTCAAACCGAATTAGTCAAAATATGATTTTTGATACCAGTTGATATAGTACCAAAAAAAAAAAATCCTTGCATCATAAACAAAACCTTTCAGCATCATCAAATTCATTCAGGTGGTGTTTGATTAAAGGGTATAAGAATTAGGAATGGATTTGAAACTCATATAAATTGTTTGGATTCGAGGAATGAGAATGAAGGTTTAGGAATGAAACCCAAAGAATATGAGTTTTGTGAAATTCAACTAAAATGAAAGGTTTTGGCTCAAACCCACAGTAAAACCCAAGGATAATGAATTCTTACTGGACATATTATTACTTCCCAAATATATCCTGAATTTGATGGCAGTTGAATTATTCTTAGAGTTAGAACCAATTTTGAATGCACCTATTGGTCCACTCATGGTCGATTTCTTAAGTTTGGGCAGAGAGAATGTGTCAGACATCCTAGGTAGCTCATCTGAGACTTAAAATTATCCTGATTTTGGATGTGAGACAAATTTGGTTCTTATACAGAGATGTTGAGAAGTGAGCATATTGGAAATAAGTGATAACAGTATGAGACATTCATTTTAAATGATGTTGCTTTGCGTGGTCATTATGAATCAGCTATACCTATTGCAAGTGAGTATGGCAAGTCTAGTACTAGTAGACCTTATGAAGGGCAAGAGACAGATCCTATGAAGCATTTGTTGATGAGGAATTAGAGGGTGAAAGCGATAATGAGCAAAATGTTGCGGATGAAGAAAATAGGGTTGTTGAAGAGGATGAGAAAGAGGAAGAGGAAATACCATACATATACACTTTGGAGAAAGGATCTATGATAGTTGATGAGTATAATGACTATAACAGTCATATATGGAATAATAATCATATTTCGGAGTTACATGTGTTGATGATGGTTTACAAATCCAAAATGCAAGTTCAATATGCCGTCAAGTGCTGCTCGATGCAATAGCATAGGTACTTTAAAGTATATGAGAATTCTTCAAACATATAGTTTGTCAGGTGCTCATTATACAATGAGAATAACGATTTGTGGCATGTTTGGGCTAGAATCACCTTTGGGAAATTACAAGGTTGAAAGCAAAGCACACTTGCTTCCCTAAATTACCTTTAGGGGATCACTCCAATGTGGATTCAAATATGGTGAGTCGTTTGATTAGAAACCACGTAAAAGAGAATGTTGATTAAAAGTGTGTGATGTGATTAAAGATTTGAGATTGTATGGGGTGAACCTGTCATATAAAAAGGTTTGGATGGGGTGTCAAATATTTATAGAAATGGTGTATGATAATTGGGAGACTTGTTACATATTGTTGCCATAGTTTTTGGATACTATGTAGAGTAATCTTGGGATTGTTGTTGATTGGAGATTTACTGAAATGTCGGGATCTAATGAGAGGATTTTTCACTTAGTTTTCTGAGCCTTCAAGCCATGCATCATTGCATTTAGGCATTATAAGCCTGTGATAAGTATTGACATGACATTTCAATATGGGAGATGTAGGGAGAAAATTTTAATTGTTGTTGGAATGAATGCAGCAAACCACAATCTTCCTTTGTTTTAGTTATTGTTGATGAGGAGACAATTATGAGTTGAGTATAGTTTTTGGTGAATTTGAGAGCGCACATCATTGATGATCGGAATGGAGTGTGCTTGATATTAGATAGGGCGTCTCGCATAATGCGAGCTATAGAGAGGAATAGTTATCTTTAACCACTGTTTGTATTTCACAAACTTTGTTTGCGTTATGTAGAGACTAATTTCAGTTATCAATTCAAGAACAAACTGCTAAAGGAGTTAATGCATAATGTAGCTGAGCAAAAACAAGTTAGAAAATTTGATATCGTAATGAATAAGATCAAAGAGTTTAGTGAGCTAACATATATGTTGTTGATTGACATTGTGTCATGATGGGGGCTACAGATAGGGCAACATAACCACTATTCAGTTGGAGTTATTTAATGGCGTGCTTAAAAATATAAAAAAGCTACCAATAACTGCATGTGTACAAATGACATTGTATTAAGTCGTTGGATTTTTCAACAAAAATCGAGAAGAAGCAAGTAGCAATATCAAGGGAGACAAAATGTGGCCAACATTGGTGATAGAAAAATGGTTAAAATGAGCAAAAATCCAAATTTCACCACATCATTGCATTTAATAGATGTAGAGGAGAGTATGAGGTGATAACTGGATTCCATGGTGGGAGAGGTGGGAACAATTGCGCCGTGGTTATAGATGTCCTATCATCTACTTGTGGGAAATATGCTATCTCCAAGCTTCTTATTCTTATATATGGAGAGTTTGTGTCGACATAGGCCGTGAGTTTAGGACACTTGCAGACATACTACATATTTGCTAATCAATACTGCTTACATATGGTGGCAAATTTCATCCTCTTCCAGACAAAGACTATTGGTCCCCTCCTTCTTTCACATTATTACAAATGTTTCACGACTGTAGACCACATAGTATGCAGATCCATATTGAAATAGATAGAAGAAGAACTCAACGTTGTAAAGTTTGTAGTGAATACGGGCATAATCGTCATCATTGCTCGAATATGGCCTGTTTGCAAGACAAGGCAAGACAAGGCTAAAACTTTAGTCTCATCATGTACTTGTTTTATATTGTATCGTGGACTTATTTTTATAACTTATTATTGATATACAACATTTTCAAAACTTATTGTTTTTTGTGTTTATTTTTTATTTGATTTAAGGATTTAGAATTTTTATTGTTTTTCAATTTTCTTGTGATCATAGTTATGGACTAATTCGTTCAGGGTTTGCCCAGGCCCATGGGACAACAGTATCTTGACTTTATAGTCCACACACTGGTTTCAGTCTATATGAGAGATCGGGAGTGATACCCCCTAGAGGTGCATCGTTCCGATCGTCGGTTTTGGGTTACTCGACCCATTGATGTTAGGGTATAAGAGATTTTATTGCAGGTGGGCTTTTATGATTTTTTTAGGTATGAGTATATTCAGCACAATCATGCGCTTATTATCGCGTTTGTCGAGAGATGGAGACATGAGACTAGTACCTTTCATTTACTGGTTGATGAGGTTACGATTACGTTACAGGATGTTTTGATTCTTCTTAACTTGCCTATTGATGGGGATGCAGTTATTGGGATGGACCATAGTTGTTCTATCATTGAGTGGCAGGACGTTTGTTGTACTTTCTTGGGTTTCTTTTTTAGGCCAGAGAATTTTTTTGAGATTATCACGCCCCGATCCTCGGATCGACCATGTAACAGCCGCTGCGTTGTCTCGGTACACGGGCAGAATCTCCCCATATACCGGGATTCCGCAAGACTACAAATCAGCACAACAATTCTTCCAATACACAATCCATCAAAAATAAGAAAAATCATATAACAATACACATACAAAGGACCCATCCGGTTTGTCCCTGTACACATAGGCACACATCAGCATACAATTGGGGAGAGAGTACCTGTACATGCAAGCATGCAGTATGACCATCCTAACAATTTCAAAATTCTCAATATAAATAAAGTATTTAAAATACAAGAAATCCTAAATCATAGTCGTTGGATTTTACTAACACTTGCCTGATGAAAACAAACCAGCATTAGTAAGATCCAAATGGTATGAGATGTATAGAACTTCGTAAAATCGAAGCAAAGCATCAAAATTCAACATTTCAAACCAAATGTCCCATTCAAACAATAAGTTTTTACCAAAAATGGAATTTATAAGAAAATGAATAAGTTCCAAATAAATTCCAACATAAACTATGTAAGGATTCCATCAATACTTGCTCCTATATATGAAACAAGTATCGATTTAATCCATACCAAAAGAATAATACAAGTCTTCCCTTCTATGGATTTCAGATCAAACCAAAATAACCTTACATCGCTACAATACCTAACACAAGTCGGCGGATAAACCTTCCCAAGTTTCAATTTCTGTCGCAGACCTAAACTTCCTCCGAAAAATGTTAAAGATAGGGGTGAGTATTATAAATACTCAGTGAGTGAAGTGCAATTGTATGATTGTGTGATAAATGAGGGGTGAATGTGGGAGAGTCAAAGTATATCTCAAACAACATTTTATATATATCAAAACATTTTCAGTAATTCAAAATAATTTACAAAATATGCATCTACATCAAACATTTTTTAAGAAAATCACAAGGGTCCCATCAAAATCACTTCTGTCCTGAGTTTGGCCGAACCAAGACGAAAGCCCGCCAAGGGGTTTTCCATTTCAGTATTTCAAACACTACCCCCTTCCTTTGCATTGGCTCGTACCTCACCGGAGTGCAATTCGGATAGTCCGACGTGGCAAAGAAGAGGCGTATACCTCTCTCGTAATAAAACTCCACCTACGTCACCCCGTCAGGTTGTTCCATAGAGGGATTGACTATAGCCATTACACTCGTGCACCATCATTTCACAATCATTCAAATTACAATCAATGTGCCATGTTTCATCAAACAAATTCCAAATTCATGCTACAAGTATTTACAAATCAAGTATCCAATGCAAATGACACAGATTCATTTATAATTATATAGGATGCATTCGTAATTCAAATTTTAATTTCAGACATCCCACAATCACAAATAATTTCATATAAAACATGTACAAATCATTCAAAATCATTTTACAAAAGAATTTCAAAACAATTTTGCTCATTTACTACATAATGGACCATCCACTCACCTCTAGGGAGGGTATTCACTCCCTATTTTCACAAGTTTTCCAAAATGACTCCTTTCAAGTCTCCAAAAGGTCAACCTAGATCAATAATTCATAATTTCAATTCAAACTCTAAGGAAAGTTATTCTAATCAACCCAACAAATTTCTAATTTCATCTAACACGTTTCTTTCGTATTAATCAGGCTAAATTCGTGTAGAATTTAGACGTAACCCTAGAAATCACATATCAAATTCAGAAAAATGCATTCTCTTCAAATTCCACACATTTTCAGAATATATACAAAGCTCTCATTCTAAATTCAGACTAAACTCATTCAATTTTCGAAGGAACCAGAATTTCTCTTACCTAGGGTTTTACAATTTGCAGTCCTATAGCGTCCGTGAGCCATTCAATTCAGTCTGGGACCTGCAGTGCTTCTAGACCGAAGCAAAGTTCAGTAATTAGGTTCAATAACCAAAAGAAATTGAAACCCTAGAACTATAAATCAGAAATTCACCTCATCTGCGTAGTGGAGAAATCGCAGATTCGCCTAGGGTTTTCAAAGGTCTAGGATGGATGTTGGTTTGGGGCTTCAACGAAGACTGCAGAAGGACTCTCGGCAGGGAGAGCAACGTCGTGCGCGAACAGGCGAGGGGCAGAGTGAGAGAGCTTTGTTCTGTCGCACACGAGAGAGAGGAAGAGAGATGATATAGAGAGAGACAGAGAGTGACGACGGTGGTGGCATGCGGTGGTGGACAGCGGCGGAGAAGGAGTCGTAGGAGAGTGAGAAATAGAGAGACAGAGAGTGAGAGCGGTGAGCGAGAGGGAGAGAGAATTCGAGAGAGAGCGAGAGAGATAGATGGAGGAAGATTAGAGCTTTCAAGCCCTAATTAAATCATGGGGATGCAACGTTTTGCCCAAAAATGCTGCGTCTCCTCTTTCTCTATCCTTTTTTTTTTTAAATAAATATAATGTAAATAAATATATATATTTATACTCTCATCCTATTAAATTTCTAAATTTACCAACAACAGAATACACTACGAATTTGCAACACTGGCATTTTAATTATACCAAAAATTCCAATTCAAAACCCCAAAATAAAAAATCAATAAAAATTAAAATTTTTCATTATATTATAGAGATATTAACAAAGTTTCTAATATCGGATTTTCAGTGTTACAGAGATCGTCTTAAATTATGGGCTATCACGAACTTTCTTGATTCATATCTTCTGGATCCGGAGTTAGGTGCAACATTAATGGAGTTTTACACACGTGGTAGTATTATGTAGCTGTTAGGTAGTCTTTTCTTGGATCAGTCTGGATCAAGGGTGAGAATCATAAATTTGGATCTTGATTGTGTTGGACAGTATAGTTGGGGTAATGCTGTCTTAACGACATTTTATAGAGTCATGTGTCAGGTTTCTATTGATGGTGCTAGACAGATTTATGGTCCTGTCTTGCTTATACAGGTACTGTATCTCCATTTAATGTATTATTTTTTACTTAATAATACTTTCTTTACATGTTATATCATTTATTCAAAATTTTTTCTCTTATCAGCTTTGGACATGGGAAAGAGTGCCCATGTTCACTCCAATCACATGCCATACTATTGATCCGATGTCCTCTACTCCACCCCTGCCTACCGGTCTTAGAGGATCTCTGTACTTAGTGTTTATTTATTTATTCATATTTTTTCTTTATTCCTTTGATTTTGTATAATTCTACATTGACATTTTTTATTTGTAAACAGTTGAGAGGTTCTGCATAGTTATGTACATACAGAGCTGTTTGTTTTTAGAACATACCAAGATGAGCTAAATCATATGAGAGAGATTGGGGTGAGTAAGTTTTATCTTTGACAACCACTTCTATCACTATAGATCGAACTAACACAATTTTTCTTCGTTTCTTTTTAGTTCATGTGGATGCCATATTCGTATACTTACCTGACAGTGTTGCCCACGTATTACTTCGTCGGCTATGAAATATGGCATGCTAGTGTCCCTCTTATATGTTTTGAGGTCGTTGAGTATCATTTCCCTCAGAGAGTTTTGAGACAATTCAAGTTGCTGCAGCTTGTTCCTTTACCTGTGCAAACCGACCAGGAGTTGCATCGAACTGATTGACGCGGGAGACATGGACACAACTGGATTAGAATACATGCAGTGCCCTTACAATTGTGGGGTAATTATCGATATTACATCGTAGAGGGTGAGGAGACTTTTGGTGAGCCGACGACGATAGTTGGCTATATGCCGTGGTATTGTCAGATCACTCGTTTATACATTTGCAGCTCTACGCATTATTATCAATAGGGATTCCAGCCCACAGCGACACAAGAGTATCTCGTAAGTCAAAATAAGTTTATCATTTCATATTATTTTATTGTTTACACAATATTTTTTTTCTTTTTTATCATTTGCAGCGCTATGAGATCGAAAGTATACATTTAGTAGCATCTGACGTACTTGCAGTGAAAGAAGAAGATCCTAGAGTTGGACATCTCAGAGACTCAGCTTGGCGTGCACTTCAATTTCTATAAAAAATTTTTGGTTATTGTCTATTTCTTATGATTTCTTTATTCATATTACTTTAACGTTTATAAATAATTTGGTTTATATTGTTTTAATAGTTGAGAATTTAGAGGTTATATATGTTTAGTTAAGATTTAGTGGTGGTTATGGTTGAAAATGTTTGGTTGTGTGCTTGTATTAACTGTATTTGATTGTACTTGATTGTTGGTGTTTTGTATTGTGGAGTATGATTGTTAGTATTTGGATATGGTTATTTGGTGGTGGTGTTTTTGAGTATGTTAATTTGGTAATAGTTTTTTGATATTTGATTGAGTATACTTTATTTAGTTGTGGTTTTTTTAATATTTGGTGTAAAGTAGAGTGGTGTTTTATAAGTTAGAGTAGTATTTTGGTGTGAAGTAGAGTGGTGATATTTTGGTGTTGGAGTGGTAGTTTATTTAGCATTGGAATTGGTATTTTGGTTATGCAAGTTAGAGATATGTGAATTGTATCGGATGTAAAATATTTCGTATTTTGAGAATATAAATTAGTTTTGCGTTCTGAAAGCACGAAATTAATTTCGCGTTCTGAGAGTGCGAAATTATTATTTTTTTCAAATATATTATAAAAAATTGATAAAAATATAATTTTACGCTCAAAATTAATATTTTAAAATAAAAAAATATATTTAAATTATTATAAATTAAAAAAATAATATTTATGTAAAAAACCGGACGTTTAGAAGTTGGCAAGTGTGAACAGCCACTCGGGGTCAGAAGAAATCCGTGGCCTCGCTTGGTGCTATGACGTCCCCCGGTCGAAGCTGGAATATTCGTCAACAACCGCACCATAACAGCTGCAGTGCTGTACCTAGAAAGTCAACTTTTGGACATCTCAAAGAACCTTTTTGGATAATTCCCAAATATACAGAGAGAGAAAAGGGGAGAGAGAGAGAGAGAGAGAGAGAGAATGGGACATGGAAGTTCGAAACATGGCATTCTAGGCTCTGCGGAGGAGACAAAGGCATCTCGCATATCTCGCCTCAAGCAACGATTACGTCTCCACCGCCAGCAACGCCGCAGCAATGGCGGTTCCGGCACTCAAAAACTCATCACTGCGGAGGATTTCGCCGGAATCGCTCTTCTCACTCTCCTTAACGTATGAATTTCGCTTTCCGCTCTGGTGTATTTCTCGTGTTCTGGTTTCGTTGTCTTGAATTTTCGTTCTTTTAGGCGGAGATGAAATTCAAGGACAAATGGCTTGCTTGTGTTTCCTTCGGAGAACAGACTTTCCGCACACACGTTTCTGATCAGTCAGTTGACTCACACTTATCTCTGTCTATCTGCAATTTTCGTTTTTTTTTTTTTTTGCAAGAATTTATTTGCTCTTGTTCTTTTTGATATGGAATTACTTGTATGACGAGACTGAAATTTCTCATCGGGTTACTAGAAAAATGACATTGGAGTAAAACTCTGAAAGTCGCGACTTAAGTTTTTAATTTTGAGCTTTGTATGGATTTGACGCCATTTTTTTAAATGGATTTGACACCATTTTTTTTTTTAAATTTAAAACTCGAGAGCCTGAAAAATAATTCCAAAACTTACACACATATGTAGAGTTTTGAAAACTCGACATAGTATATCTAGTTTTCGAGACTCGACGTATATAAAAAAACGTATAAACAGTACATGTCGAGTTTTGAAGATTCTGATATAACACATAAATAGTAATTGTTGAGTTTTGAACACTTGATATATGTAAAGCATGAAAGTACATTTCGAGTTTTGAAAACTAGACATTTTTGAGTCAATTTGGAATTATTTTTCACTGTGTTGTTTTATTTATTATTATTATTTTTTAAATGGTATCAAATCCATACAAAACTCTTTAATTTTATATACCTTGGAAGATAATAGTATTCCTGTTGACCTCCTCAAAAGTAAAACAAATGATCAAAGGATATATTAAGGTTCCATACATCTAGAGTGACGAATGGGTGTACCTAAAAGAGAATCAAATCACATTTTTAGTGCCCATTTTTATTTTGGTAATTTACTTTGTATAAGATAAGTTCTGTGTTAATAGAGTTCTATTAGGTAATTTTGTGATATCATTTGTTGAGGTTGGTAAGGAATGGGTTCCATGAGGAGAAGAGAATGCCATGTTTGGCCATGTATATGTTTTTTTTCTTTTTTTTTTTTTTTTTTTAATTCTTTTTCCTTGCAGTGGTGGCATGATATTTGTCAGAAAAGTTGAGTCACATTAGACTGGTCAAATGATGTGATGGGATGTATTAGATGATTTAGCCATGCAAAATATCAAGTGCATATAGTAGATATTGTGCCATCTGTACGGCTTTCAAGTATATGAAGCGTTTGCATCTGATTCCCATATTGGTTGGACAAGGGAAAAAGATCATTTAGTATGAGCCAAGCACAGAAATAACCCAAAATTTAAAAAAAAAAAAATTCTTAAAACAACCTCCATGGAAAAAGAATTCTGGAAGTAACCTAGATTGGTCGAGTGTTGACACTCGACCAAACACCAACCTATGAACAGTGTTAGTCGAGTGTTCAACACTCGACCATTCTGGATTATTGTTGGAATTTGTCTCCCCTGTGGGTTTTTTAAGAATTTTTTTTTTTTTTTAAATGAGATTATTTCCATACTTGGCTCCATTTAGTATTGTGTGAGGACATGGTTGGAATTAGAACACATAAGTGAGCTTACCGGCCATTTATGGCATTTTGATTGAAATGGGAATTCGGGTTTTCTGCATAAAAGAGTTGCCAAGGTTGCATTTAAAATGTAATAAAGAACATTTACCAATAATTTTGGGTTATAGATAGCTTGATAGTTGTCAATTTTGCAATATCAAAGATTTGATATTCTAACATGAAATTGACAAGCAACTTACCTGTCGTTTAAATGTTTGAATGTTGTGGAGTGACAACTGATGACAGTGCAAGAGTATAATATATAAAATTTGTTACTGTTAGTTTTGCTAAATTCCTGCTACTATGTGTCTAATCAAAACTGACGGCAGGTTCCCTCTTCTCTTATCTGGCTCCATTTATGCGGATCTCTAGTTATGAAATCCAAATTTGAGTGGTGCATGGACTTTGGAATCATCTGACTTTCACATAGATATCTACAGCAATTTTTTTTTTTTGGCTCATTGTCCAATGCGCTGGAAAATTCATTCGAGATATGTCTTTTGCACCTAATGCAGCCAAGATTTGTCTTGCGTCTGCCTCTTGTGCATAATCCTGCTTAAGCGGATTATGACAAGTTGGACTATGTTTTGTTTTACCCTTTAGTATTCCTACAATGTAGCCTTGCCGAGACTTGAGCCTGTAATATACTTTCTTACAGAGATTGTTCAAACTATACCACCCTCTGTTATGTGATTTTACTGCAGACATGGACGCGATATGACAAAGATGGCACAGGAACTTCAAAAAAAAAAAAAAAGAAAAGGCATGACACAACTAGGGCCTCACATTAGAATAATGTTATTTTAAATAATGTTATCTTAAGTAACAATAAAGTAGTTTATTTAATATGTGACTACTATCATAGTTTGTCTTGAAAGTGAGTCAGTTAAAATATCTTAAAAACAGAGCATTCTAATATTTTAGTCATAATTATTTAAGGAATCTCTAGAGTGCTTGAAAAGTATCATGTCTGATATCTAAAAGAATAATGAGCATCAGAAACATGACATAGGGTGTTCGAGAAATGCTTGACTGGTCTTATATTCAACTTGGTGGTGGACCTGGACAAGGCTTCTATTTTGAAGTGTCCATGCTTCATAGAGTTTTATTGAATAGATTATAATTCTAAATTTTACAATCACATTAATATGCCAGCAATGTTATGGGAACTGAATATGAATGACTTAGTGTTTCTGTTGTTTCTGATTCAATTTACCACTTTGTCATCAGCTAGAGCACTAAAAGAATTGTCATTGCATAGTTTTGCTTTCCCCCCCTCCTCTTCATAGATATGACATATATTCCTAAATAGGGTTGGCCAGTTTTATGAAATTTTGTCTATCTTTTCCATTAGGGATAAATATTTCAATTAGTGATTGTAAATATATTTCACTGTTGCCATTGTTGTTGTTGTTGTTATTTTTGTCACTACTATCATTGTTTAGTTTCTGAACTCCTAAATGCATTCTATTGTGTTGTTAATTTTACTCACCTTTCTTGTTTTATGTCTTTACCATCTGATGTGGGAGCAGCACAGATAGACCAAGCTGGAACTCAGTGAGTAACCCTCAACGGCATCCTTAAGCATTCACATGTACTCCTAGAAGATGTTTTGTCCTTTCTTCTAAATTCTAATGAGGAAATAACACATAGAAATTAGATTTAGGGATAATCTTCACTTCAAGTACGGGTCAATGCATGCATTTTCTGAATGTTGACACCTGTCCGTATTGCCACAATATTCTGAATTGAATTGTTAAATACAGATGCAAACATTTATTTATATATCTTTGACACTTCTAGGGATGAGCCATGTCTGTCTCGTGTCCAAAGAGTGTCTGACAGTTAGTGTGACTTATGGCTCTTTTCTTGTATCCAAAGTGTGTCTAACTTGGGGAAACAGATTTAGTCTGTTGACTACAAATGCAAAATGGTACCTTAGCTAGTTAGCCTCTTCCATTCTTTTTATTCCTCCGCAACAATTCTGGGTCCTTTAGATTTAGTTTCTCTGAAAATCTCTTCAAACAAATCTAGTGCTCAACAAAAATGTTAGAAAAATTTAAAATGAATGAATAGGTTTCCAACTCCCTCAATTTGTTTCTGAACATTTTTATTTTTGAAATGGTTAATTTGAGACAAGCTTGCTACATTAATTAGTTGCTTGAAGAATTTCCAATCTGTTCCATCCTTCCCTCTCTGGTTCTATCTGTGAACCCAATTTCTATTTGTTTGAGACCTGTGATGGAATTCTTCATTGTAGTTTATAATGAAAACAAGGTTTATTCATTATGCCATTGTCATGTTGATCGCAGTATAGTAGATTCGGTATTGTACTTGTTATTGGAAACTGTATCCTGTGAGAGTGGTAGCATGTTTATTGAATGGCAGGTTGGGCTTCTAATGAGCACCTATGCCTTCTTTTCTTGTTTTAGGAGAAGAAACTTCTGTTGGAAAGAAATGGGCCTCATGTTGCCAGAGTTACTGTCTTTGAGGTGAGTGACACATTGCGTGGGGCTTCTCAACTGTTTTTCTTATTTTTTTGTTGAATCTCTTCCTTGAAAGCCTATTCCCTGAAATAAAAACGAAAACAAAAACCAGCAATCATATTATTTCTCTATAACACATTGAAATGTTATCTTTATTGTGCTCTAGAATGGGACCATCTCTGAAACCCTTTCTCATCGCTGATGTCATTTTCAATGGCACTCTACCATTGTGGACATCAAATGTTGTAAATCTGAATTCTACTGCTTTTCAGAATGCTACAATTATGCAATTTGTTATATGACATCATAGTTAGTTCTTGAAAACCGTTCCCATAAATCAACTCCTGCAACAAAACCCGTTCTGTCCACAGGCTATTCCCTTGTGATGCCTAATTGGACCAACTGGACTGGTTTTGACCAATCCTCTAAATTTGGTTGAAGAACATTTATAATTAAATTACTTGGTGAAAATTAGGCTTTCTTCATGTTTTCTTAATCTAAGAAGTTTGAAGTGTTCTGAAAGAAGTTGAAGAGGACTGCTGTTGAAATCAGCCAAAGTGATGCATTTTTTGTTACATGGACATCACTAGAGCCATTCAGAGCCAGGGCTATAAACTTTTTTCTGTTTCATGTGAAGCTGCAAAACCAAAACCGCCTGAAAGATATTAGTTCTTATTAGCTAGCTTCTATTTTATTCAAATTGATTGTCCCAGTCTCATTAAGAAGAAAAAACCATGACTGCTCTGGAATATGTTAACTATTTAATTTTTTCCCCTTTTAACTAGAGTCATTCAGTGTCCCTTATCATATGACTTGTCAACTATTTATTATTGTATTAATTTGTAAGAGTAAGCAAGGTGTGAATCAAAAATTACAAACATGGAGAGATCCCATAGAATCAAAAGGTTTTAAAATTAGTACAACAAAAACAATGTAGATGGGATGCAACTTTTGTGTAGCTAATGATTTGATGAAAATGCAGTAGAAATTTGAAGGAGAAGAGGAGCGGAGATATATTATTGAGGAAGATGAAAATATTGATGATGATGCTGTACATAGGATAGGGGGGTGTAACGGAGAAGTGCATTTTGAGTGTTATGTGATTGTATGATCCCACCTAAATTAAAGGGCAAGTTTTGTAAAATTGCAGGAAGAGTGCGATGCTTTGTGGTGCGTTGTGTTGAATTATTAAAAATCTGCACAGAAGATGAGTTTATTGTGATTGTTAATGTTAATGTGGATGAGTGGAGTAACAAGAAAACAAACAATTAGAAATGAACATGTTAGTCAAATTTTGAAATAGCCTTACTGTGGATAAGTGAGAGAAAATAGATTAAAATGATTTGAGTATAGTAAAAAAAGACCTCTTGTTGGAAGAAGTGATAGTATACAAGTTGAAGATGCAGAAAGAACAACAGAATGATCTTCAGAAGACGTGATAGAATATGATATGCTAAAATGATGATTTAACTGGTGATATGATTTTCAATAGTGGAATGGAAAAGTCGAATTTAAATAGACAAACCCAACTAAGTTGGAACAAGGGCTTAATTGTGTTAACTTGAGTTACTTTATTTTGGTGTAGATTATTATTATTTTTTTTTCTCTTTCTTGGTTATTTTACCGTATTGGAGTTGCTTGAAATATATGATGGTGTTTTGTGCTCTCTGTGGAGGAAATGCTCTCAAGTCTTTGTTGTTGAACCTAGAACATTCTCATTGTCCTGAAGTGCTGCACTATCTATGATTGGAGACTCACAGTTCAAGCCAGTATTCTTGATGATGTCAACTTGGCTGTTCTGCACTGGTGATTGATTTTATAAACTTTTGTGAACTATGCAGACCAATAGGCTGTCCAGGAACAACCTGATCGGATATTGCGAGATTGATCTATTTGAGTTTCTGACCAAGGTGAGTTGTTTGGCATTTCATTATTTGACAGCAAGTAGATATAAACTCAAGAAACCTAAGTGTGTAAGCCAATAAAACATCAATTTTTTTTAATATGAATTCCTTCATGTCTGTGACATCTATTTGAGTTTCTGACCGAAGTGAGTTGTTTGGCATTTTCATTATTTGACAGCAATTAGATTTAAACTCAAGAAACCTAAGTGTGTAAGCCAATAAAACATCAATTTTTTGAATATAAATTCCTTCATGTGTGTGACAAAAACACATTGATGATTGTGATAGTTGTCACTCAAAGGTAGGAAAGCAAAATCTATTCACTGTATTTGTTATCCGATCGTATTGAGTTTCTAAGTTGTTATGCTTGCTATATGAATTCTCATGCATGGTAATTTTGTTCCGGGGGTACTTATGATGGATGGGGTAGTTTTTGTACCTTGATGCTTTTAAAAATAGCTGGGCCCCCGGGGTAATGAACGTTTGAAAATATTTGTTGCTTGGAAACTCTTTACCTGCCTTAAGTTTTACAATTTAGGTGTAATCCATTAACAAAAATATATTTGTAACATGTTACTGTGTGTGCGTGTTTTTTTTTTTATTTTTTTGTTCATTTTTTAATTTGAGCAAGGTAATGTAATGAATCAATGGTCAAGCTGAAGCAATAGGTCTGAGTGGCCTCATTGGACATGAAGTTGTCACTAGCTTTATGTTATTTATCTTTTTCTTATCTTTTTATGATCATCATTTAGTTCACTGTTGTGGTATTTTTGGCAGCTTTTCCTTCTTATATTGCTTAACGCCTACACATTTCTTTTTTTGCATGTCGAGCATTATTTGAAATTTTGAACTTGCCATATGAAGGTGCTTCACTCAATCACTGCAAAAATTTTGTGCGAACATCTTAATGAGTTTCATAGGTTGTGCTTTTACAACAATATTTTCCCCATATCTTTATGTTCTGTAACTAGAGAATGCTTCTTGCAGGATTCAGATTCTGGTATTGAAGTGTTTAGCCTGTTAGATCCATCCTTAGCTGATAAAGTTGTGGGCAAAATCTCTGTTTCATGTACCGTTGAGGTTTGCAAATATCTTGGGATTATCATAATTTCTATTACTACCTGAATGCTTTGTGTCTCTGAAGATTTTATTTGGAAATATTACAGGATCCAATTGAAACTGAGAAAGGTTTTGTAAGGCGCATACTATCCATTGTGGTATGCGACTATTATTCTCAATTTTGGCATTGTAGTCTTCCCAATTCATGATAATTTTGAATGATCTTTTATTTCCGATATTTTTTTTTTTTTGATTGGAATAGGATGGAAAGAATTTTATTTATAATGAGAAAAAAACTAGGGAAGTGCACTAAGCAGGTGCAGCCCAAAGAGGCTACAGTGAATGAGAAATATGAAATTAGTAGCTGCAAGAGATCTCAAAGTCAACCAAAAGCATAAACATTGCAAAATATTGTTTGCCAAGCCATCAAGGAACCCTCCACCCCCTCCAAAACCCTTCTATTCCTTTCCTCCAAAGCTTATGAAAACATGGCTAGAAGTAGCAGGACAACTTTCCTCTTTGTTATAGAAACCATCACAGCAATCCAAGCCTCACTTTTCGTGGGGCTTGAAGTCACTCAATTTTTGTTCAGAAGAGAGAATGTTACCGCATAGGGATCCAACACTCTTCCGTTCCTTTCATCCAAACCTTATGAAAACATGGCTAGAAGTAACTGGACAACTTTCCTCCTTGTTATAGAAACCATCACAGCAATCCAAACCTCACTTTTCGTGGAGCTTGAAGTCACTCAATATAAGTTCAGAAGAGTGAAAATTTTACTGCATTGGGACCAAGTTCATATGCAATGCAGTAATGAGTGATCCACAAACTCAAAATCCCTTTAATATAACATCTATTTACCAAAACAATGCTTCTCCGATGATTATCTTGAGTTAAAATTCTTCCCATGCCTCCATGCAAAGAAAGCAACCCTTGGAGGAAAACATATTTCCAGATAAACTTCCAAGGAAAAGTAGCCCTCTCCTTAACCCTACCACTTGAGGTGAGCAAATCATAATCTCTTCACCTCAAAAGTTCCTCTTGGCGTACCTCTCAAAACTGCACTTTTCGTACCCAATTCCACCTTGATTCCCCCCCCAAGAGTTCCAAAAAAAAAAAAAAAAAATTGAAGAACTCTTTCAATTCATTTCCAGATAAACTTCCAAGGAAAAGAAGCCTTCTCGTCAACCCTGCCATTCAATGTGAGCAAATCATAATCTTGGTGAACCTCTTCAAATCACACTTTCGCTACCCAAGTCCACCTTGACTCCCCCCAAGAGTTCAAAAATATTGAAGAACTCTTTCAATTCTCAGTCGTCTGCTTGTTTTCCAAAGTTCACATTCCAAAAGATATGATCTCCTTAGAAGGTAACTAACTTCTTTGATTTCTGATTTTAATTGACTTTAGATTGCGTGCTCATCATGTGTTAGGACTTCAGAACAATTCTCAATAGCATTGATCAGCAGCATGGTGGCATAACAAACACAAAAATTTCTTACCTTCTACATAGCTTCTATTAAATATCCCACCAGATTACATCTCATGCCTAAAAAATGAATACCTATGGATTCTTTTGGTGGCTGAAGTTGATCCTCTCCTCATGGCTTGATATGATTGAACTATGCAAAATGAGTATTCTATTTTGCATGTGTAAGTCATGGTGTGGCTTATGTATTGGAACATCTAAAGGCAATTCCAATGTAATGGTGTGGCTTATAATACAACAACAACAATTTAGGCCTTTTATCCCAAAAATTTGGGGTCGACCATATGAGAGACAAATATTAAGAGAAAAAAAGAAAAAAAGAAAAAAAAGAAAAATAAAAATGAAAATAAAAATAAAATAAAATTGATTTAATTTGTGCGGATTCTTCTACACCACTCATTCCTATCTAACACTATCTTTTCAACAAAATCCATAACTATCATGTCTTTACGAATACACTGCATTCAAGTCTTCAACGGCCTACCTCTACGTTTTATCAACTCTCTTATATTTAAGTTCTCGGTCTTCCTAACAGGTGCGTCCTTAGGTCTTTGTTGTACATGTCCAAACCATCTCAGATGGTACTCTCTCATCTTATCTCTAATTGAACCAAATCTTAACTTGTTACGTATTTCATCGTTTCTAATTCCATCTTTTCTAATTTTGTCACACATCTATCTAAGCATTTTCATCTCAGCAACAACCATTTTTTTGCTCTTATTGTTGTTTGATAGCTCAACACTCTGTGCCATACAAGAGCGCAGGTCTTACTGCGGTTCTATAAAATTTTTCCTTTAAATGTAATGGCATTATGCGATCACAGAGGACTTCGGATATCTTTCGCCACTTCATCCAACCCGCTTGAATTCTATTGTTCACATCTCCATCGATATTCCATCGTTTGAATGACGGAACCAAGATATCTAAATCATTCACTTTTTGGTACTTTTCTTCCTTCTAATTTAATCGTTTCTTCGTTGTCCTGATGGTTGCTGCTAAACTCACATCTCATATACTCAGTTTTGGACCTACTTAATCTAAATTTTCTGGATTCCAATGTAACCCTCCATAACTCTGATTTAGTATTGATACCCTTTCTAGTTTCATCAACTAAAACTATATTATATGCGAAGAGCATACACTATGGTATTTCATATTGGATATTTTTTGTGTTTTCATCTATCACTATCGCGAATAGTTGGGGACTCAATGCTAAACCTTGATGGAGCCCAATGTTAATAGGAAAGTTATCGCTTATACCCTCGCAAGTTCTTATATTGGTCACAGCTCCTTCATACATATCCCTAATAAGGTTAATGTATTTCAATGAAATCCCTTTTTTCATCCGTGCCCACTACAAAATGTCCCTAGGGAGTATAGATCAATAAATATCATATGTAGGTCTCTCTTCTGTACTCTATAAGTCTTCATCAACTGTCTTAGCAAGTGAATTGTTTCGATGGTGGATCGTCCTGTTATAAATCCAAATTGATTCTGTGACACTCTTATATTCTTTCTCAATCTATACTCTATCACTCTCTCCCATAGCTTCATCATATGACTTATGAGTTTAATTCCTTTGTTGTTAGAACAATCTTGTATGTCCCCTTTATTCTTGTACAGCGGAACAAGTGTACTCTCTCTCCATATTTGAGACATTTTCTTTGTTTACCAAATTTTATTGAAAAGATCCTTTAATATTATTACACCGAGTTCACCTAAACATTTCCACACCTCAATTGGAATGCCATCAGGTCCAATAGTTTTGTTATTTTTCATTCTCTTTAGGGCCTCCTTTGTTTCATGGGGACGAATCTTACGTTTAAAGTCTCTATTAATTTCTTCTGCAAGTATCTCGATATTTCCTATACCTATTGTATTCTTAGCATTAAACAAATTTTCGAAATATTCCCTCCACCGCTTTTTTATTTCTTCGTTCTTTACTAGTATACTATTTGTTACACTTTTAATACATCTAACCTCATTTAGATCTTTTCCCTTTCTCTCCCTTAATTTGGCAATTCTGTAGATTTCTCTTTCCTAATCTCGAGTCTCAAGTCTCTTATATAATTCATTGTACACTTTACTCTTTACTTCGTAGATAATTTTTTTTACATCTTTTTTTTGCATGTTTGTATTTTTCATAAGTCTCTTTGCTACGATCACTTTTTAACTTCCTATAGCACTCTTTTTTGGTTCGGATAGTGGTTTGTATTTTTTTGTTCCACCACTATGATTCTTTACCTGCTGGAGCTCTGCCCTTGGATACTCCAATGACCTCCCTACCTATGTTCTTAATATTATTAGACATCTCTTTTCACATTGTGTCCGAATCCTCACTAGCAGACCAATTTGTTACTTCAATTACTTTATCTCCAAACGTCATCACTCTTTCCCCTTTTAAGTTTCACCACTTAATTCTTGACTTCATATACGGTCGATATTATTTTTGTCGTTTAGGCACCTGTACGTCCAAAACTAAAAGTCTGTCTTGAGTCGTTATACTCTTGCCTGATATAACCTTGCAATCCTTACTCGTTCTATCCCCTCTCCTAGTGAGAAACAAATCTATCTGACTAGCATTTGACTTACTTCTTTAGGTAACTACGTGCAACTCTTTTTTCTTAAAGGTGTTGACGAGTGTCAAATCGAATGTTACGGCGAATTCTAAAATGGTATTTCCTATCTCATTCCTACTGCCGAGACCAAAATTACCATGTACGGTTTCGAATCACTCATTCTTCTCTCCTACATGTCCATTTAGGTGTACTCCAATAAATAACTTCTCTTCATTCGGTATTGTTTGTATAAATTTTTCTAAATCTTCCCAAAATTATTTTTTACTAATTGCATTTATACCTATTTGAGGCGCATACACACTAACTATGTTAACTACGTCTTCTCCATTTACTAGTTTGACTAGTATAATTTTATCACCCTTTTTTTTATCTCTACTACATCCCCTAATAGATTTTTATATACTATTACCCCTACTCCATTCTTAGTTCTATCCTTACCTGAGTATCATAGTTTATGTGCTGGAAATTTTACTTTACATGCATAAGTCATGGTCATCTAATGCTAAAAGCTTTTGGAACCTGCACTTTCAATGTAAACCATTATACCATTGAAACAGCAATATCCATGACATAATTAATTGGTCATTGTGAAATAACCCATTGTTCCCAAAGCTCAACTTGATGGCTGCCAATGCATTTACTTTTTATATCTTAAAACCTACATTATGTGAACTGAGGTATGGGTCCTTGGTGCACGATGTGTTCAACATGGTTATATCATTCATTTCGTTTTAAAAGCTTAAGCTGATGGATACAAATTCATTTATTATTTAATGTCTTAACACCTAAGTGATGCGAACTCTGGTTTGGGTTGGGTGCATGAAGGCATTCAAAAGGGTTCTGATCTTGACATCTATGATGGACCCTTTTTTTTGGGGGGGGGGATTGCATAAACTTATATGGCTAAAGTAAAGAGTTGCATGTGATTTTCTGCAGTTAGTTTCTTTGTGCTGGGATCAGTCTTTTTGGAGCCCTAATGGTTTGTACTCTATACAGGATTATGACGAAGATGGAAATCTTTCTTTCTCCGAGTTTTCTGACTTAATTGATGCTTTTGGCAATCAAGTGGCATCCAATAAGGTCTGAATACAGATCAGTCATGTCCCTTGTTTGGAATATCTGTTTCACATCAAAATGAAATTATAGTTTGTTAGCTTAGTGGAATTTGTCTAACTTGTTAATGGTAATGACAAAATTTTATATTGAATAGAAAGAGGAACTCTTTAAGGCAGCAGACAACAACAAAAATGGTGTTGTTAGCATGGATGAGTTGGCTCTTCTTCTTGCTGTACAGCAAGAAAGGTAATTTATATATATTTTTTAATTTTTAATTTTTACATTCAGAAGTTGTATAAATCATGAACATGTTAGTATTTATGCTCTTGTGTGTGAGAAGTCTATGGGAATTGTGTACACCATCATCTCTCTCACTACTACAGCTGCCCTAGTCTCTTCATTTATTTCTTTAATTCCTCTATTCTGCAGTCAACAGTTAGTCCCAGTCATTTAATAGAATTTGGAATTGGATTTCATGAGATCTAAGACTACGCACATGATATATGTTTACTTCTGAGGTGTATTGTCTGTATTTGGACTATCCAGGCGGAGTTGTTATTCTAACGGAATGATAAGCGTTTTATTATCAAAAGAGCACCAAGGGGTGGCACTCATAAAAGAACTATTCAAACAAAAGGTCTACAAAATCTGCAACATCCACAGAAAAAAATAGGCCCAGGAAAATCAGGTCTTTCAAATTGCTGCCATTGGAAATGCTCATGGGCTCTCAGTGCCCCTCAAAAGCCCTATTATGTTCTCTCCATACCAATAAAGTATCCTACCTCAAGGGGTCTCTCCCTCCAAGCCCATAATTCACTTTGCATGGACTTTGGAGAGCCCTGTAGATAGTGAAAGATCTAATTTATGAGCTTAACCACCACCCACTTAATCAGGCGAAATTTTCTCCCTTCTGTCTATACTTCACATTAGAACCTGTTCTGTAGCACTCAATTCTTTTAGTCACCATGGCAGAAGTAGAAGCAAAGACACGAAAAACACCAGTCCCTATAAGAAGCATTATGATTCATCATAACCATGTTTACACCCAAGGTTAGAGGCCCAAAGGACTATAATCAACATCAAGACCCATAGAAATGAGTTCACACTTGGACACGTTTGCCCTCAAGCATGAGATTGCTATGAAGCTCCCAAAAGTACATTTAAGGAACAGGATTTGTCTTATCAGCCTTGGCTTCACAAATGATAATGGCACTCTATGAACATTAAGTGGAAAAAACCTGATTGCCCATGCTTGTGGCCATCAGTGAAACCTAACTTTGCAGTCCTAGAGAGCACTTTGCCCTGTACCTCTTTAGGCAAAATGAATAAGAAGGGAGAGAGGATCTGCTTGCCTTAGGCCTAAGGAGGACATGAAATATCCTCTTGAGGAATTGTCATTAAGATAGAAAAAGACAGGGAGACAATAAACATTCTAGTCAACCCACTCCTTTTTACATCAGAACAAAATGCTATCTTTTATGGCATGTAGAAGGTCCGTAAGAGCACAATCATAGCCTTATTTCTTATCTAATTTTCAAATCACGCCTTTGTCCCCTCTATTCAACTTCGAATCAACCACTTTGTTGGTAATCAAGGTTGTGTCCTGTCTCCCTTTCCCAAGGGATAATTATACTTCCCCCCCACCTTCTCTCTCACTATCCTCAACCTTCTACCGAATACCTTCAGCTGGAGTTAAATACTACGTAGCCAGCTAATAGGATGATAAACCTTTAGGCCTCATTTGGATTGTGGGAATGGATAATCAACCTATTTCTTTCCAATAACAAATGTTTGGGAGCGTCATTCATGAATGTGCATTTAGTGTGAAGACTCCTGAAACCCATGTGGGGATGTGGGAATTGTGTGGAATGGATGATGGGAATTGGGGAAAAAAAGAAAAACAAGGAAAGAACGAATTGTTTTACCTTTGTCCTCATCTCTTTTTTTCTCTCTGTTTGCATCACGGGATTCTCTCTCTCTCTCTCTCTCTCACGTCTTGCGTTAGCTATACATGATGAAGTTGCTGGCATCTGTTTTTGGAGGTGATGGTTTTGATTATTAGATTGACAAATCGATCTTTTTGTTGAATACTGAAAAAGGTTGTAGCTGATGATTTTTGTATGCGAAACTATTCTCTTGCTGATTTTGAAGTACGTGATTGAAAGTATCAATCCCAAAATCTGATTGCATTAGATGCAATAATCACTATGATGCTTTTGTTGGATCTATGAATTAGTCGACCTTGATAATACATTTGTGTATGAAATTGAAGAGATTTCCTCATATTTTTGTTTTGGACGATGGGTTGGAGTCCTTTTATTTTTTCATCAGTTTAATATCAGGTAAGTTATATATGATCAATCAGCTAAATTTATTTTTTATGGTACTATTATTCAAGTGATTCCTGGACTGGGATTAACCCTCTCCATTATTTTCCTAGAACAATTTTTCATTCTACCACTATTGAACATTTTTTTTTTGGGGAGGCTAATTCAATCTGTTGGAATTTTTATTTTTTATTTTTTGAGAAATCTTAATGATTGGAAAGTTACGGAGTTTGGCTCCCTTGAAAAGAAACCTCACCCAATGTCCTCCATATTAGAGTTTGGAATTATGGCAGTTTAGATATATTCTCTTTTGTAAATCTTTCTTTAATCTCCAAGTTTTCCTTAACCAAGTTCATTTGGATTGAAAGGCAAAACTTTTTGCCTAAGTTAAATCTTTTAGTTGGACTATGATGCTTAACAAGATTAATACAAACCATTTGTTATATAAATGAAGGCTTTTTAAAGCTATTTCACCGGACTTTTTTGTGAGGTGTTGGAAAGACTCTAGAGATTCTTTTTGGAATTTTAATTTATTTAGAACTCTTAATGACAGAAAAGCTGTTGAGTTTTCTTCCATAATTTCTCCGCTTCAAGGTAATGATCCCTTCTCCTCATATTTCTGATAATATGGTTTGGAGTCTTTATTCTTCTGGAGGTTTTTGCACGTAGATCTTTATTTTAATATTTGTCTCTCTTAAAATCCTCCTTTTCATTATACAATTTTATTTGCAAGGAAGGCTCCTAGCAAGGCTAAGGTAGGAGACTCCCCTATTTGTTCCTTATAGATGTTGGAGGTTTTGGTAAGGAAAAAAGTTAATGGGTTGTTGAAATGCGTGTTTTTAGCCTTTCCATGATATTTTTGAACAGAGGGAGGAATGTTAGAACTTTTCGTAATCAAACTCTTAAAGTTTCTTGTTTATGGGACAAAATAGTTTTCTACACTTTTTTATGGGTCCATGCTTGGGGATTTATAATGATTATAGTGTAAAAGACTTCAAAAGGGAATGGAAAACAATAGTGCATTAGCTTTTCTGTAGTGCATTGTATTATTCTTTTTTATTTTTGAGAATTTTTTATCTTTAAAAGATTTTTTATATTCTTTAATCATTTAGTATTTTCATCTTTTTCTTTTTTTTAAAAAAAGACTAGAGATTCTTTGTTTTTATGGTGCTTTATGGTTGAGAAGATGCAAAACTGCCTTTTTGCTATATGTGGTAAGCAATGAATTAGTTCTAGAAGTATCTGACTTGTTCATGGCAAAGTTTAGAGACTTTGGTGGGTGAAATGATGTCTATTGACTTTGGAGATGAGCTCTTCTTGTTATTCGTTGGTGTATTTGGAGGGAGAGAAATGTTAGGATCTTTAGAAATTAGAAGATTGGTTCCTCTCTTCTTTGCGACAAGATTGTTCTTTGTGCTTTTGTTTGGGCTCTTACTTTTAGAATTTAGAGAGATTATAGGCTTAAGGATTCAAAGATGGATTGGTCAACATTCTTTGATTAATTTTAACTTGTTTTTTGTTCTCTTTTTGTCTTTCAAGATTTCTTCCTTTGAAATTTATGTGTATTCTCTTTTTTATCTTATACTTTGTTCTTCTATTAAAAAATCTTTTATATTTATTTTTTGAGATCACATTCCTCAGTGGTTCCAAACACAAAATGGCAATTATTCTCAAAATGAATTTCATTCCTGACCGACCTCAAACACTTGAATGAAATTATGTTTTTATCCTAAAAATTTGGTTGGGAATTAGATTCATTCCAATTTTGATTCCCATGGACCATATAAATGAGGTCTTAAATTTTGTTGCCCCTTGCTTTTTGGAATTAGGACCACTTTTAACACTAGCAACAAAAATCTCTTGGTCAGTGATGGTCCTACATCCTCTTAATAATCTCCCAGTTCTCTCTCAGAATTTCAATGAGTTGTTTCTATATTTATTACTTTCGGGTGTCGTGTGGTAAACAATCTCTGTGATTAAGTACTATTGTATTTAGCAACTGCTCAGAGTTCTTGTGGAAGAGGCAGCCTGCATTAAATTTGAAATATTAGTGCTTATATGTATGTCCACAATTTGGAAAAATAAGTTGTCTTGTCTCTGGTGTTATATGTTTCCTTTTTCCCTTTAGGTTAAACTTTGCTCGTTTATCCATCTTAATCACTTATATCCATTTTTCCTTTGTTCACTTATTCGTTATGTACTCCAAGCAGGTTTACAATCTATTTCCTCCAACAGTAGTTAGAGATGTGCATGATGAGTGGATAAACTATGCTGCTGTTCAGTTTTCTTAGTAATTGCCTTTCCTTGGTTGGGTTATGCCTTTATGTACTCTGAGTCTTCCAATATTTCCTGCAGAGAACCACTCATCAATTGCTGCCCTGTTTGTGGTGAGAGTCTTCTAGTTTCTGACAGCATGAATAACATTATTCATATGACACTCTGTTTTGACGAAGGAACTGGAAACCAGGCCATGACTGGTGGATTTTTGACCGATAAGCAGGCATCATACGGGTCAGAACTTTGTTTGAGTTGACCCTTCATGTTATTTTTGAAGAAATGTTTCTTTCCATTGTCAATTACCTATAGAAGTTTCTGCTCTAGGGCTGAAATATTTCTAAATACCAGGTGGATGTTCAAACTAAGTGAATGGGCTCATTTTTCAAATTATGACATTGGTCTTAACTATGGTTCAAGTGCTTCTCATATTGTGGTATTCTCTTACTCCTCATCTAGAGTTTATGCTATTATACTAATGGTATTGGTTCAATTTTCCTACCGACAATTTTAGTTCTTTTGCATAGTGGATCCTACTATTTATTTCTTGGAATATAATTTATATTAAGAAGAAACTGCTAATTTTGTTCTGTCATTCTCAAGGTGAGCAATTTTATTATACTGTTTTGACCTGGGATATTCGAACTTCTCAGTCCAAGTGGAAATGCTGAAATGAAACAGTCAGTCTTTGATGTTGGAGCTGGTCATATTTAGAAGGGCATGTGCTTATGGGTTCATACTTTTAGTTTTTGGCACGCATTGGCATAAACTTGTGTACATGAACCTTGGTTGACATTTCAATGAAACTATGAGTTTTGAAATGTATCTTATGGTAAAGGGGATGCCAAGGAGTTTGTCTTGTGAAATTGGTGTTTATAAGGGTGAGGAAAAATGTTGTCCAAGCCACTTTCTCCATTGACCTTTTAAGGCCAGGCCCTTAAGGCTGTCATGATTGTTGTTTGCAATTTTCCTTTTTAAAAACTTTTACACTGCTCTTAGAATTTTATATATTACATAATGCCTAAAAAAGTTAACTTCACTGAAATTTCATGTTTATATCTATTTACTTTTTTATGTTTATATCTATTCCCTTTCCCAGATCCCACAATGTGGGAGTTTCGGCACTGGGTACGTCCTTTTTATCTATTTACTTTTTTCTTAGGTTGTTGATCGGAAGTCAAAGAGGCTGATAGAAGAACTTATAGATGGAAAGATTGTTTTGTCAATGAGGGCCATTTATCAATCCAAAATTGGGCTTGGGCTTATGGACAACGGTATGTTTGACTGATCTTAACCCAAATAAAGTAAATATTTTAGATTGAGCAAATTGTGTCACTGGCATTTGTGCTACAAGGCTAGTTCCTACCTCACCAAGTCTTGACACAGACTTGAAGTTTGGTAAACTATTAAGTTCAATATCAGGGGCTCTTTTAAGGAAGTGTGGTCCGCTACATAGAAAAATCTGCAAGTGTTCATCCTCTCAAAATGTGTAAACTAGACATAGCAATACCAAGGGAAAAAAAAATAATAAACAAAAACAAAAAAAAAAGGAAGAACACAGGTATCTTTGTTGTTATTGTCGTGAATAGTTTTATGGGAAGGAATCTATCTGTTAATGTATTTCATTTTCTCCATCCAGACTTATCCATTTTTTGCTTTGGGTTTAAAGGATTTTTTACGTGGAAGTGGAGTTTTAGCTTCTGAATGACTATATAATGTGGTGTCCTGGGACTTGATAAATTACAGAAAGGTGGTGTAAGGCTGAAATTTCAGCATTTGGATTGTTTAATAAAATTGTTGTGGAAACTGCTGCATTTTCAATATGGCAAAAACATTCAGCTACAATTTACTATATTGCTGCTGAATACTGAAAATATCTTTTATATACTATCACAAATTGTAAGTGGTCAAAATCTTAAGGTTAGCTCTATTTTTGCCTATCATATACTTAAAAACATTAAAAAATTAATTTTTTCAGTTCTTAAAATTCAGCACTTAATCAACTTGATTTTTAATTTTCACTCCATCAAATATACCATAATTTGAGGTGTTCAAATCTAAAAGTATTTAAGTGGTTTCTTGTGCTTCTTGACCTAGTCCCTGTATAATGTACTCCAGAATTTGAAACTTGAAAATTTTTTGTTAAATTAATCTCATAAATGTTGCAACTCCACAATTCCTTGTGAATTCTTGTGATAAAAATCATCCCTGAAGGCATTCTCTGAACTGTACCGTAGTCCATTAGTTTTATGAAATTATTCTCATAATTGTTGCAGCTCCACTAGTCCTTGGTGAATCCTTGTGATAAAGATGTTCCCTAAAGGCATTCTCTGAACAAAGTTCTAGAAACGCTCTTGTACCATGATGTATTAGTTTTATGCAAAACTTGCATTTGATCCCCAGTTTATACTTATCTTTGATATTTAGAAGTTTAAAAAAAAAGGGCAAATGATCTCATTCCAAGTTTTCAAAATTTTCCGGGGTATTGTTTATTTTGGTTCTTGTATAGATAGTTCATTCAGGTAGAATAGCATGTATCAACTTCCTTTATTTTTCAAATCATATCATATTATATAGTATATTGGAATCATCATCATTATTATTATTTCACACTGTGACCTATTGATTTCATAGAATGTATATGCTTAACAAATATGTAAATGCTATTGAAATAATTTAGAAACCTTTTAACTTACGTTGAAGAGTCAAAAAGGAATGCTTGAGAAGTGGGTTGCCATTAGTGTAAAACTTGAAAAGTCTTAAAAGTGGTTTGGGGGATTTTGTAAATTCTATAAAAGTTATTTGTGTTGTAAGACACATACATAAACATGAAATACCTCCGTTTAAATATGTTCTGCAAAATTTACATAGTTTATGGCAAGATCTTCCCAATATGTTTGTATATGTAGGATTAAAAAGCATAAATTAACTCAAGTTATGTGGGAGCATTTAGCTCTAGAAAGACCATTGGCTAGTCAATTTTCTTTGGTTGCCACATGATACTATTCTTTTGGAATTTGGGAGCACAAAGTTTTAGGTCTCAGCATGTGAAATTAAGGGAGGAATGGATTGGATTAAAAATAATCCAGTTATGTTTGTTATTACATGCATTAATTTTAGTGAAAGGGACTATAATTTATTCGAGGCACAAATTTTTTATGCATCTCGATCAGATAAACTAACCCCACCTATTCCTGTGGAATAGCGTGAGATTGGAAAATTTGATTCAAATTATCTACATATATATAATCACATATGCATGTAACGACGTATATAGCGTATGTATGCGCATACATATGGGCATATATACAGGCACACTTAATTAACCTAATTCATTTATCTTATTTTAACAAATGTCAAACCTGATATTAATAGTTATCCAATCCAATTTCATCCAATCCTATCTGGTGTGCCAAACACAATTAAGAAATTTATGGTGTATACATTAAAGATGATGGATTTTTCTAATTGTCAGAATTATAGAATTGTGAGTGAGATTATGTGCCAGGAGCATTAAAGACATTATTTATCTTATCCTCTAATTATCGCTGGTATAAAACTTAATGGGGATCATCTGGTTGTGTTCTTCTCTATGCTTTGATAGTTGTATAGTCTTTAAACTAACTGTTCAATTTGCTTTTTCCCCTATTTTTGTGTCAGTGATATCCCTAGCTTCTTTAAATTTTTTCCTATGCCATCTTATTTATTAGCTCGATGTTGATATGGGAACAGGAGCAAAAGAGCTATTGCAGAGCATCTCAGAAAAGCAAGGGAAGAAAATGAATTCAGCTGATTCCGCAAAAGATATACCAAAGTTCATTGAATTTTTCAAGGCATGATACATTTGCTTCTGCTCACACTATAACAATATTCACGCAGTCTTGCTCCCTTTGTAGTTTGGTTTGAAAGAATCTTCATTATATTAGGGGGATGTTTTCTATTTCAATCGAGTAAATGATATGAGAAACAGTGGTCTAGAGTAAACCTTATTTTTTGCTATTTCTTGTAGAATTGTTGGATGATAGCTTTCTTGCGATTCAAATCTCTGTCACTTGTTCCTATGTTCTATTTTAAGCACCTATGGTATTGCAGGATCAAATCAATATGGCAGAAGTCAAGTATCCTTCGGAATATTTCAAGGTACATTAATCCCATAAATGGGTTTGACTTTTTAATGATGAGCCCATTTGCTCTCTCATTGTTCAACACACACACACACACACACACACACTTTATGTACTTCTTATTAACTTTGTGTTGATTCTCTGCTCTATCTTGTTGTAGATAGAAAAATCTTATGGCTTTTTATGTAATTGACATGCCAGCAAATGGGATAAATAGTTCAGGATGGATCTTTTATAGTTGTTAAGAGTAGAAAGTTGCTGCTTAGCTCTTGTGAACATCAACATAGATGAAATAGGTTCAATTTTAGTCATTCTCATGATGGAAGATGTAGTTGCCTTGCCCATGAGAATGATATGTAACAGATTGAAATTATAGGAAAAAGTTTAGAATTTTGAAAATTGTTGATAGCTGTGATGATGGCCTGCAAGGGACCCTATTTGGCCCTGTAACTGGTCCATAATGGCCATAACAGCAACCGTGACTGATGTACAGGTTGCTAATGATCCAGTAATAGCTTTTCAGCTGCTAATCAGGTTGTGATGACCTCTGTGATGGCCAATCCATTATGTAGTGCCTGTTATGCTTGGGGCTCCGATTGACCATTCACTACTCTGCTGCTCTGGATTTGCTTATTGAGGGAGCAGATTTTTTTCTATTTTGCATGTTTATTGGGTGATCTGGAGCTCTCTGCTGCCTGAATTGTGAGTTGGGGTCCTGAAGATCTGTACTGAAAAGAGAGTTTCTGGGATGCCCTGTCCAACAACTGTTTTATTGACTTGGATATTTTTGGGTGGGTGCTGAAAACCCTTGACTAGTTTGTGGACAGAACCTTTACTTTTGGAGTTCTTTTGAATTGTTTTCCTTTTTTCTCTGTTTTGTATTAAAGCTGCTTTATTTAAAACATCTTTACTTAGAGATGTTTTTGATTTCGTGGATTTCTTGTTTGTGTACTCTCTTGAGTGTTGTCATCACTACTATTAATAAAGAGAACTGATTAATTTGGTGTTTGAAACCCATCACAACTTTACTAAAGATAAAAACCCTTGAAATTTATTATTTTGAATTTTGTGGGATGGTGTTTAGATGGATTATGGATAAGACAGAACTAGAATAAATTACCCTAAAACAACTTAACTACCCATTCCCAAATTTTTCTCACATTTTTTTCCCCCAGAAACCTCTTTCTTCTATGCATCTGCATTATACTGCTTGTAAATATGTGATGGAAATTTGGGTTGCAATAGGAATTTGAGAGAGCTTCGGTTGGTATAATGAGAAAAATGGCTTCTGGTGATTTAGCATTATACATGCTCTTTGGACAGCAATTTCTTGAATTTGCATTCTTGGTGTCATTAGGCCTTGTTTGGATGACAGATGTGAATTGGAATTGGACTGAATTTCATATTCATTCCCACTTTCAATAGTTGGTATCATCTATGATATAGTTCTTGGTGTTTGGAACTCCAGAGGAATGAAATTTACTGTTCAAAAGGATTCCTATTTTATTGGTTTGGGGTTTTCTCTGGGATTGAAATAATGTTACACATTTTATTATTATTATTATTATTATTTATTATTATTATTATTATTTTAAATAAACCACAAGTATCCGGTAAACACATTTTATGCTTCATCCTTTAAAAGTCTAAAATTTCATTGTGATAAACTCTCTCTCTCTTTCCACTTGCAATATTTCTAATTACCTAGTTATGTTCCATGTGAGTATCTTTCATCCTCAATAAGTTTTGTAGAGATTGCCTAAAAGAATTAGCATGTCTATTTCACTGTTGCTGGAATCCAATGTCCTGGGGTCCCTAACTCATTCTGACTGATACAGGGAGTGGACTTTACCAACTTCAAAAATATTCTTTTTTAGGGAAGCCATGGACCGTGACTGCATAGCATGAGCTTGATCTCAGGCGAAGCATGCATATGTTATAAATTCACAAATTGTACAAAATAACTAAGTCCAACTAAGATACATGCTAATATCTATTTTTCCGCCCACCCTGTCAAGCTGGAGCATGCAATCATATGCACCCAGTTTGTTGCGTGTATAATTGTTTTGTGGGCCTCTAAGGGATGTAGGAAAATGTCGGCAATTGGTCATTAAAGCAAAAGAAGCTAGTAGATATTTTAAGCAAGAAGCTCATTTTGACCTCAATTTGGTGGTTTCTTGAGAAATATGATATTTTGCCAATTGGTGATTTATGAGAAACAGAGCAAACTTCAAAACATGGCAGGGCTAATAAGTGAACACAGACACAGAGAGAGAAGAAGTAGGAATATTGAAGATAGGGAATCTGCTTTTCCTTAATTGAGTCAGCCAATACCGGATCTGTTATCAAAGTATTTAAATGGTGCTATAAATCCTATGTTAGATTTTGCTACTTACTGGGTGCTTGGGATTTGTATTAGCCAGTCCCCTAACAGGATAAAGAAGCAGTAGTGCCTATGTATTTATTGGAATATCCAGTTGCTTGGCCCAAGTCATTTCCTGTTTGAGAGAGAGCTTGTGTCTTATGGGGGACTCTCTGTATCCATAGGCTAGGAGAATCAGATATTTTGGTGTTCATACTATTAAAGCCCACTCATATTAGCATAACATATTATCTTTCATTGTTGTGATACTACATATGGTTGTTAAGATTCTGGTTTAGATTAGTGTTCAAAGTTCTGGAGAAGCCTAAATGATATATTTGATTGTCTCCTATATACAAAATGGTGAAATTTACAGGCCTTATTCTCTTAGCACCCTCCACCAACATCGCTCTTTTGCATTTTTCGTCTTTCTGGTTTCTTCAAATTCTAGTTGAGAAGAAAACATAACTGGAAATTGTACTATAGTGAGATTAGTGACTGTTGTCTTGAGTGCACCTTTCAAAATTCTTAGTGTTTGTTACAAGTGGTGTGATTCTGTAAGCGGCTTATTAAGTGGGAAACTTCTTATTCAATGACAAAATGTAATATTCCATGTAATCTATTGATGATGTTGGCTGTCTGCATTGCCCTAGGAGATTTGGAAACCTTTTGAGTGATTTTGTATTTTATTCAAAATGATGAACTGCATTTATAATTTTGTATGCAGACGTTTAATGAATTTTTCATAAGAGAGCTGAAGCCTGGTGCACGACCTCTTGCTTGCATTGAGCGTGATGACATTGCCATCTGTGCTGCTGATAGCCGTCTAATGGCTTTCAAATCTATTGATGACAGTCTAAGATTCTGGATCAAGGTGGGATCCTGGGGCTTCATTCACATATTTTCTTTTGGTTACAGAGATGGGTACATGATGTTTTTGTGTTTCTGGTAATACATAGTTGTGCCTACCCACTGGCCCTGTTCACCTCATCATCGGTTTCTAATTTTAGTCTTGTAAGCACATTCCCATCAGCAGCTCCCTGCTTAAATTTATTGCCATCTAAAAGAAGCATAGGTTGCTGATGAATTAAACTGGAAACCTCAAAGAAGATTTTCATAGCATACCCTACATAATACTAAAAAATGTTACATGCCACCCAAGCATCTGTGAAATGGTCACAGATCACAAATTGATGGCTCTGTATAAAGTTATAAAATGATATTCAACCACAAGAGTTAAAGTGATTTTGTTCCAAACTATAGGGACAAAATAAGTAGCAAGAAAATAGATACCAAGAAAAATAGCAAGATCAATGCTTTGTCCTTAATGTATTATTCAAGTGTTTCCCTGAAAATCTTTCAGGACGATACTTTTTCCTCGTTTAATTTGCAGTAAAGCTGATGATTCTCGGTGGTTGTGTATTGATTTCAAAATTTTGGATGTGTATAATCAAGATGATGGAAAGAAAATAATAGACTTATACTGGTGGGTAAACTGTCCCCAAATTATTTGACATTTTGTGTTCTTTTCTGAAGAATTGTATTCTTTTCTGCAACACGCAAAAGTTCAATTATTGTTGCATGCTCCAAAACCTCGCTGAAAGGGAAAAAAAAAAGGTTCTAAAAGGTTATGCTTTGCGTCCCATAAGGCATTAGGGACACATAGTTATGCATCTTGAAATATACAATCTAAACACTTGGTGTACAAAACTTTTGCTCTTTATAGTATTAATCGTGTGAGAAGTTGGTCATGCTAAGCTTGCTTCACGGCTGCTTTGATTAGACATGAAAAACTATGTTTGGCATGTCTATCTGTGCTTGGATCTTTTATACACGCGCACATACACATATACATACATATATCACTATCAATTACTTGATATAAATTTTCATATCCATGTTCCTTTGTTGTGCAACATCCCCTTTTTTGTCACTTTATCTGAACTAGACCTTTCTTGTTTCTGGCATTATGTTTTTGCTTTACTCTCTTTACATGAAAACTGCAAGTTTTGTTGTATTCTGTAGTTCCTCGCAACTGGAAGTGTCTTGTTTTCTGTACTTCTTTTTGACATTCTTAAATAGATTAATTGAGTAGACAAATGGTAGAAGAATGATTGCATGATGCTTCCAAAAATGCAAATTCTTTATATTAGGGAGGTGTTTGGTACATCTTTTGGGGGGTATATATATATATATATATATTTCTATTTTATCCATTTTATATTAATAACAACAAATAGATTTTTCCCGTTTTAAATAATTAAAAATTATTTTACCTATTTATGGTTTTAATTTTTACTACTTTTATTTTCTAATTTTTAGAAGATAAGATTTAAATTATTACTACATATGTATTTAAATTAATTGATTTTCTTAAAAAATCACCGATATTTATATGATTTGTATCTTTTTTTTTTGGTAATATATATTTAAATTAATTATTGTTTTTTTAAAAAATTAATTATATTTATACATTTTATATTTCAATATACAGTAATAATATGAAATAAATATTTAAAAAAAAATTAATTAACATAGATTTGCCATTTTTTGTTATTTTATACATGAAGAACAACCGATATTAGGTAAACAATTGAATACTAATATCAATTAATAATAGTTATCAACCATTGACCATCAGCCATCAGTCGTCAGCTAAATTTCATTAGTTAAACCAAATAGACCCTAAATATAAGGATTTAAACTTTTGAAAAGATAGAAAAGGCAAATAATTAAGAAAAGCTCCACAAAGATTGTTTTCTGGTAGATACTGGCAAGAAGCAGAGAAGAAAATTATATGTTAAACACCTAGTCATGCATCAGATATCGATTGAAAAAAAAATTCTTGGTGATCTAATTATTGAACTTGAATTACCATTGTTTTCAATTATTCAGGTACTGTTCATGTGTCCAATGGTTAGTTATATCATTGATCATTTTCCATGCTCAGGGTCGGAAGTTCTCTATCCAAGGTCTGTTAGGGACAGATGTAGACTGTGATGCTTTTATAGATGGAACCTTAGTAATATTCCGCTTGGCACCACAGGTAATTAGTTTTTTCCGGTTGTTCCATTCTATGATTAAAATTTATTACAATAAATAGATATTTATTGTAGTAGCGAAGATAATTTTTTCTCTCTTTTTGTTGTTTACTGTGTTGTTTTCTACAAATTACAGGACTATCATCGTTTCCATCTCCCAGTTTCTGGAATCATTGAACGATTTATTGACATACCAGGTTGTTTATACACTGTAAGTGGTGATTGACAATACTTAATTTAATAATTATTTGTGGGTGAAACTAAGATATATTCAGTTAAGCACTAAATGTTTTTACTATTCCATATCTTTCAGGTTAATCCAATAGCAGTAAACAGCAAATACTGCAATGTGTTTACAGAGAACAAGCGAGTAGTTTCCATGATTTCAACAAAAGATTTTGGAAAGGTTTGTTGTTTTGGAAGTTGCATTTTGCATTTGGGAACTATTTGGCTCTCAGTTCTGTTTTTGGTGCTTGCAAATGAATTTCCTTTGATCGCTCTGATTTCATGTTTTTTTGAATTCAAAACTTTTAATGCTTGTAGGAATAATATATGGGGTGCTGTCACTTCATTTTGAACTCCAAATGATTTTTATTTATTTTTTTGGCTTTGGCAACTTGTTTCTCTTGCTTTTTATGGACTTGTTTTGGAACCCTATATCTCAGAATTGCCACATTTAATTCCCTTTGTCTTCAGTTTTTGTGGTTTGTCATTTTAAACTGTTGGTTTAGACAGCCTTTTAAAAGTGTAATGTGATTTTATGCCTTTTATCATTTGTATTGTCTCTATGTGGATATGTATCTTTAATCCACCTCTGGATCCATTCAAACCAAATCACCTGTAATTTGTTGTTTATCTTCGCATGTAGATTTATATTCTCTATTGCATGAAACATCTACCTTAGAGTTGAATATGTTTGCAGGTGGCCTTTGTTGCTATTGGAGCTACTATGGTGGGCAGTATCTCATTCTCTAAGAAGGAAGGGGATTATGCCTACAAGGGAGATGAGGTTTGCCATTTTGTCCCCCATTTTGGCATCTCCTAAACTATTATTCCATTATTGCCACTGAACCTTCATTTGTGCAAATTTACAGTTTGGATATTTCTCTTTTGGTGGAAGTACAGTCATTTGTGTCTTTGAAAAGGTTGGTATCCAGTATCTTCTGCTCAAAATGAAGAATCTAAATCTTAATTTAATTCATTTCGTTTTGTCTTGTAGATTACATTAGACCATGAGCACTTCAACATTTAACAACTTGATTTCTCAAATTACTACTGTTGTTCTTAATGGCATCTGGTAGTCGTGCATTGGCTTATCTAAAGTGTTCTTGTAGATAAATTAGTTAAGCATATTGTGCAAGTCAACACAAAATGCTGACTCATTAGGTATAACTATGTTTACTGCACATGCCCATAATTCCAGATCATCATCATCCTAATATCCGCATTTCAAGTAAGTCTGTTCAAATGTAGCGTGCAAGATGCCTTCTTTGGCAGGGGGATAAATTTGAGCATTACCGTGTGAAAATCAAATTATAGAAAAGCAAGACGAATTTTTAAAATCAATAACAAAGCGGACATCAACAAATAGATCAAATGAGAGTTTTTTTTTTTTTTTTTTTTTTTTTTAAATTAAAAAAAAAAAAAAAACTATTTTCACTTGTGAAGCCATTAGCAAGTTGTCATGTTTTAATGATTTAAAATTTGAGTGTTTCGGGAACTTCTATTTTTAATCATTTAATGCAGCCCTGGCATGTAAGAATTCCATAGCCTTAATTTCTCCTCCCTTGTATGTATAGTACATTGTTCATTGTTCTTCCACTTTATGGGCTCACTGCTTTCCAATCTGCTCCTGCCTGTTGGGCATTCTGATGAACTGTTATCTTACACCTAATTTCCTCATAAATCCATGACTTCATTATTGAAATGCAGCAGAGCTGGTATTCCCACTGTTTCACTTCAAAATTTCCACTGGAACAATAAAAATTTAAGTTCTTTTTAGCCCTTCAACTATGCCAAAAATTCAGTTTTGCTTGCAAACTTATAGAAGCCACTAGTAACTTAACCATCCACTGCAAAAGGTGACCTTTTTCGAACCTTTGTTACATTAACTGTTAGTCAAGCTCATGTGGTAGTTATCTGTCTATTTGTGTTTCCACAATGCGAAAGATGCCAATATGGGATTTCCACATTATTAAAAATATTTTTTCAAAAAATAAGAACTGAAAAGCTGAAAATAATTATCTCCATCCTAAAATTTTAATTATCTATTTTTTCTATAATTTTTTTCTTTGTATAATTAATGTGATTATTGTTATATTTTTAATTTTTAAAATGGGGGGCTGGGGGGAGGAAGTGCAAATTCAGCACTTCACCTTCTGAAAAAGTTCAGTATGTGATTCCTTGAGAGTTTGTAAATTTAGAGAATCATTTCATGATGATGATTCCCAACAAAGTCATTGAACAAGCTTATGCGAAAGCTACAAGAAAAGGAAGCTCAATTGCAAGAGCAATGATCCATAATTCCAATGCCGGAGACTTTTACTTCCAGAGAGCAGCAGTTCTTATTTGAGATTGCTTAACTCATACATAGATTTTTAATCCTTTAATAACAAAACCATAACTGTAAGCACAAAATTAGTTTTTAACATTCACAGGTTCCCCCCTCTTGTGGGGTGACATGCACTGAGATTGTCTTTTCGTTTCCCCTCTCAATAGCCTTTAAATTAACCTGCAAAGCTTATCTTTGTTAGAAAGTAGTAAGGAGATGGTCATTCCCTCACCAATTATATCATTCAGAATCAAGCCTTCATCTTGTGCACATCTGCATGTTGATTTTAGTTAAGATCGTGACAAGAAAGACCATTACCCCTCAAGTTGAGAGCTCTGACACCATTGACAATTTCAAGGATGAGGCATCCCACAGATCAGTAGCTCTTGATGTGGACCGTAAAGCCCCTTGAAGGGCTGCTTTGGAACTTTGATTTTTTCTTTTTTTTATTTTTTTATAAACAAAAAAATTTAAAAGCTTGGTGCCCTCCTCTCCACCCCTTCAAAAACTATTTCTGAAATAGTACAATCCTTCAAACATGATCTATGGATCGACTGAAATCCTTCTCTCTCTCAATCTTCAATCATGTTATATGGATTGATTGAAACCTTCTCTTCCGATTTCTTTTTGGTTGAGATTTTTCAAAACAGTTCTCTATTTTTACGGATCCAGTGGATAGCTCTTTATCTCGATGAGTGGATGGCATGATTCTTCGCCTTTCAGAAGGGAACATAGCAAGTTTGATGGATCTATTTTTTGGGTTGGCATGTTGTATCCGATGTAGTCGTGGGACAGGATCCATGGAAGGCGCGGACAAGATTGTTATTTTTTGTGCTTGAAGATTCAATTGATCTTGATCGATTTGTTCTTTTTGGTCCATGTTGTAAATTCAATTTTTCCGGATCTTGGGCATTCTTTGATTAGATCTATCAAAGAAAGAAATGCTACAGGGGTCTGCTTTCTGGCAGGGCTCATCGGAGTAGAATGATGTCCATGATGTCCTGGGCCGGTTCAGGTTCTATGGAAGGTGCACGAAATTTAGAACTTGGAATTCCTTAAATAAATCTATCTAAAGAATCACTCCAATTTTAAGAAGAGTGGTTCTCCTTCTAGGTTTATTTTCTACCAAGACGAATCTTGGGTTGATTTCATCGCCAACGTTGTCTCGATTGGGGTTTTTTTTTTAGGAAAACGGGTGTTTGAATCTATTTTTTATGGGCCAGCCTTTGCTTTCTTTTTTTTTTGGGGGGGGAGGGTCTATTTGGGGTCCAAAAAAAAGGGAACTTTTTCCCTGAGGCATGGTAAGAGCCGCACTTGCTTGGTATGCAACTTCCGCCGATGGTGTATTGATTATCACAAAACATGGGTTCGCTCTTCAAGCAAGAATTTCTATTCTATGGCTTTTAAAAGATGGGAATAGGTTATGGTCCAAGACTGGTGCCTCTGAGTTGCAACATTCATTACTTTAACAAGAAATCTTTTTGGGCGAACCTTGAGGTAACGATTGACTTGCTCCTTTGGTGATCTCGAGGTTACGGGTTCGAGATGTGGAAACAGCCTCTTTGCCAAAATGCAAGGGGAAGGCTGCGTACATATACGTCTACTTCAAAATCGACCCCAATTGTTGCGACTAAGGTTCTTATTGTTGTTTTATAAAGAAAAAATTTAATTGAAAATTTTTAAGATAATTTTTAATTTTAATTTAAAAAAAAAAATTAAAAGGCATAGAAATTCCAGGTGAGCATCTTTATGTGAGGTGAAAATGCAAGGTGATGCTAACTAATGTGTAAGCTTGATAACTATCAATCTAGTGGAGGTACCAAAGGGATCACTTTTTGCTAGCATAGAATAAGTACCTTGTATTCACCCTTTCTTGTGGATGTTTGGAACTTGAGCCCCTCGACATCTTGGAAGTATTTTTTTTTTCTTATGTTGTTTGGGGGGTGCAGGTGCAAAAATTACCACAGCTATAAAGGCTGATGGTATCAAGATCAACATTTCCCTTTCACTTTCTGAACCTATTGCCTCAACTTTCTGAATAGAGTATTTTCTCATCTCAAGCAAAACTGACAGAAGAAAATGACCTCGGCAGCTTGAGTATACCCTGCAAATCTCCTAGTTGACTAGGATTGCCAAAAGCAGATGTTAAATGCCTGACATAAGATTGTTGTTTCTCCCGTGACAAAAAAGTCACATTGTATTGTTACTCATTTGACATATGACAAACAATACCATTGCAAGAAAACTAATAACTGTGGGTGTTTTTTTTTTTTTTTTTTTTTTTTTTTTAAGTCAAGTTAAATTTAGTTTCTGATTTTAGCCAGACGGAATATATATTACAATAAACTGGCCATTCGTGCTGCTACCGTGGGCAGGGATTGGTGATGCTGCTGGAGGGGCACATAGCAATGTTTCCTGTCTCCAATGATCTTTTCTCACCAAAAAGTGTTACAGCCTTATAATTCTCATTTTTGATAGATAAGTTATTTATAGCTCTATACATGGTCACTGCATGTCTAATTCTAGATGATATATACAGGTAACAATTCACATTTTCTAAATTATGGTAGTGATGGTTCAAGTCTGCATTATATCTCTTTGCACGAGCTTTATTTTTATTAAGCATGATATGACTCTTCTTAGTATCTCATTGTTTTCAGGTCCATATATTCGCATTGCACTTCTTTAACTTGTGAAGGATCAAGTATATTTTAAAATTGAAGTCCCCAAACATGACAGCTCGTTTTGTATTTGGAATGAAAGCTATGAATTGAACGTAGTCCTCAAATTTCTAATTCTCCCTTGACTTTGATTTTTGGGTAGTGCTAACCCAATAGGTCTGATAAACACAAGGGCTTTATTCAGATTTTGTTTAAGTCTTACAATCTTATCAGTAATATTTCTTGCACTTTTTGCGGTTCCAAAGTGAGATCCACTTGTTAGAACTTGCTTTCTTTGATACTTAATCATTCCTCTACCGTTCAACTGCTTGTAGGATGCAATTGCTATAGATGAAGACCTCCAGACGAATAGTGCAAGATCACTTGAGACATTAGTTACAGTTGGAATGCAGCTGGGTGTCTCCAAGAAAAGTAATACAGAAACTGGTTTGCCAGGCTTGGAAAACTTCAACTTAGAAGGTTGAATGCTTATATCACTTGAAGCCCCTAATGTCAAAAAGGGTAGTGTAAATGTGTTCTCACTAGATAATAGATAAATTTATGGACATTGACTATGCTAGCTTTATCGGTATCATTCAAGTGGTCTTGTATATTTCACATATTCAACTTCCAAATTGATATAAACAGCATGAAGGGGGATTAACTAAGATTTTGACTGCACTTCAAATTACTTTGAATCTATATAAAAAATAAAAAGGCAGACATTCTATTGCGACAAGGGCTGACCTCTGGTAAGGAAAATGTGGATTATTGTTTTACTTCTAGCTTTTATTTCTCCAGAAATGTGGATTGATTGATCTGATTTGGCCAAATGCTGGGCTTTTGGAAACACGGTTTTGAGTGGAAACAAGAGAATATTCTGTTTCTTTCTTTCAGTTTGCTAAGAACATGTTTAATAGGAGAGAGACACATGTTTCTATTGAGTAATGCACGAATTTGATCTTTTTTTAAAAAAAAAAAAAATTAAAACACCACAAGTAACAAATTAATTCATAAAATGACCTTCATTTGTCATATGTTCAACACGCGATATGGTTTATTGCATCTTGAACATGCGACATATGCTTAGAGGAGAGGAGAGAGGAAAAGAAAAGAGAGTAAAGAAGGAAAGTATGTTGAATTATGCATACGTCGTATATTCAAAATGTGATAAAAGTAGGTCATTTCTTGAATTTTTTTGCTTCGTGAGATGTTTTAGAAATTTTTTTTAAAAAGTGGGTTAGTTCAGTACATTACTCGTTTCTATTATCATGTACAGGTTTCTCAGTAACAAGGGTACAAGTCTATATACTACATCACTTAGTGTTCAGGTTTTTCAGTAGCTAGGACATAGTTCTATCTAATACATCACTCCAAATTAGATTTACTAGTAATCCATGCAAGAACATTCACCATTGTCAAAATGGTGATAGCGCTTCCAATCCCTTACGGTTATTTTGTGTTTACAAACTTTTGAAATCAGTTTTATTGAAGAGTGACAATCCTCACACATCTAGAGGTTCTTCACAATCCGAAGTGGTGTTCGAGCATTTTGTACTGATCAGGCCGACAATGTTTTCACTGTGATAATTCAATGCATTTTCTTTCTCTTCTTAATTCATTTTGACTTATGTGGTGTTTGGTCGGTACCCATTCAGCTCTTCAAGTATTCGGAAATCTCATCCAGCATCCCACGAGTCTCTTTTGCTTTAGGATGTGAGTCATCTTCCGCGAGGAACTCATGTCACTCCATAGAGTTCAATCCAACAACATTCAGTATCATTCCTTATATCCATCTCCTTCATCTTCAATCTCCCCTCTGCAACACGCTCCCAGTCGTTTGCAGAGGCATACATGTTTGACAAAGCCACATAGGATCCGCTGTCATGAGGAAGCAAATCCCGTTGGACTAGATAATTCAACCTTGAGCTAATTTGTAAAATAATTATGTATTTAAATTGTCATGATGAGTCAATGAAAAAGTGAGAAAGTGATCTACTAAAATTTTAGTTAATTTTGAACTCTAAATATCTGATAGGATGTGATTGTGTAGAAATTTATGAGATAATTCCTATTTGAGTGATAGATTTAGATAAGCATATCAAAGATAACACATTTATCTTTAACTATGGGTTGCCATTCTCAAATCTGGTTTATCTTATATACTTAACATCCCATCAATTAGAGATTCATTAGGGAGAGCATGGATTTGGAAGGTTGCTCCCAACTCAATATTCTTGATGGCATATAATCAACATCCATTGGAGTTCGAGATCAGGAAAGTATAGATTTAGGTATGCTTTCTTTTAGTTGTCATCTTTGGTTATTTGTAACTTTCTTAATAATTTGATATTTTTTTTGTATAAAGAGATACAACCAAGCGGTATCGAATTGAGAAATGGAGGATATATAGTTTATGTATTGATGATGGTTTTTATCAAATAAGTTCCAACAAGTGGTATCAAATCCTTTTATATTTAAATTAATAAGATAATTAGGATTTTCAGTTTCTAGAATTTAAAAAAAAAAAGGTTTTTCGGCTATTGGGCACTTTATGGATGCCTTTTAAAATAAATAAATAAAGATGATTAATGAAGCTCTTTTGACCTTGAATTCTGGTTTAAAAAGGGGCATTAAATACAAGACAAGAAAAATGGAAGAAAAGAGTTTTTATTTTATTTTATTTTATTTTTTTGGTTCTTTTCAACAATTCAGAATCCAAAACATAAGTTCCTGCACCATTATTAAAAAAAGGGACTTTCTCTTTCCAGACTCGCAGACTTTTTCATCTCGCTTTTCAATGTCAGTTTTTTGTTGTATCACGGAGAGAAAAGGGTGATGCTTGTCTTTCACTCTCCATCTGTGAAAAAGAAATGCCATCAAAGACGCCGTTGTTGCCTTTGACGGTAGAAGGTGTATCGCAAAGAGATCCGGATCTTTGAGCTTTGTAGGAAGTAAGTTAAAAAAAAAAATTATTAAAACAATTTTCAACATCAAAAAAAAAAAAAAAATTACAAAGGTAACCTATTTTTGTCGAGTCTTTAAGGCCCCAAACATATATGTCGAGTCTTGAAAATCTAATATTCAACCTAATAAACACTGTCCCCCTGTATTATTTTCAATTCTCATATCCAAACTACACCAATTCTCATAGTCAAACTTCTCAACCTATTAGCATATTGAAACTTCTCAACCAATTCTTATATACCCAAAAACACTAATATATAGTATCACCAACATATAATATCACAAATTCTCATTCCCAACAACCGACCAATACAACAAAAATAATAAACAAATTATAACAATTCATAATGCAATTATCGGTAAAATAAAATATAATTTTCATTAACATAACAAAATATACAAAAAAACAAAATACAAAAGTTTTAACATCTTCTTCTTCTCCTAATATATTGCATAACACCTAAATCAAATCTAATATTTGTATTATCATCATGAAATACTAAACCTAGATCGTTTACCTGTATGATCTGGGAGGGTTCTATATCATCGTGGTGGGGACATGTGATACAGGGGTAATGTATCATCTCTCTTAACCTATGTCAATCTCTCACCCATGTAGATATCAGGACGAACATTGCTCTGTGGAGTCCCCGGAGTGAAAACATGAGGGAAATCATCAAATATAGATGTGACGAAAGATAAAGACTATATACCCGCTTAAGGTCCTGCGATATCGGGTGGATGCTGAGATGGTGACAGTGATGTATGATGTGGCGATAGTGGTGGTCTCTTAGTACGTTCTCTCCCTCATCGTCGTTCACGTCCTCAATCCTCATTATCTACCTCGTTACCACCTCTACCCAGTCTAGGTCTCAAGTGATGTGCCATATCATTTGCCAAGACCATAATAGCAGAATCGGCTATCCCATGCGTGTTAACACCTTCAGAATCTCGAATATGATACAGAGTATCCCATTATAAGAAAGTATATATATGTTAGTTGAACTAATAAATCTAAATTATTGATATAAATAAAAAATAACAAGTTGTACATTTATCACATAGTTCAAACATGCTCATTAACGTCCTATGAATCAATGGGTGATGGCGCGAAACCAGACGTTGTAGGCAGGGTTGACCGTGGCTCCAAGTGACGTGTCAAAAGGAGGTAGGTGGTCGCGTCACAATGTCCAAATGTCATATACCGTGCATGCTCGACGGAACAATCAATCTCCTATGGCCCACGTGTTAGTTTTGTGGAGTCGATCTTCGGTATTATAATGAATCAGAATATATTATATACCTCCAAACTAATGGATTATTCTATCAGGAAAATGTCACTCCACGATATTAAAATAAATTAATGGTAAGTGGGTGTGCCAAATATCCCTACCCTCGTGACAGCAGTTAGGGAGGGAAGACAATACAATCTCACTGTAGGGTATCCACATGACCTGATCGATCGACTGCCTATCAAATGTCTCCCTATACACTATCACCACGTAGGGAGGATAGTCACATCAAACTCTACTTTCCATCGCAAAGCCAGTGGACTATCCTCCTCCATATCTAGTGATCGCCTAATGGGAGCAATATAAAGAAATCTCTTCCTTGCCCAAATTCGAAGAAGGATGAGTGCCCCACCTATTTCATGTGAGTCTGCATACGTGACTATACAAAACTGTCTATACAAGTATGCTAAACACACAAATCCTCAACTACGATGACTAAAAATACCTAAATTCTATAAAAGTAACAAATATTGTAAATATACGAAGTGTGTTGTCTTATCACAAAACATCACACCCCTATCAATAACAAAATATATGTTCGAGTTCATCATATAATATGTATATCATCTGTACCTTCGGGCAACACACCAAAAAACTTAGACAACTAAGGCATGCTCAAAGACCTACCCTTAAAATGCTGAACGTAGAGATATAACATCTAACAACCTCTCACAAACATCACCCCACGAGACACCTATCGATCTATCTACTACGGGAATCCCATCTACAAGCCAACCTAAAAGAACCTCTACATTCTGTAGTATGATCGTAAGCGTACCATGGGGCATATGAAATGTATGTCTCCTGTCTCCATATCTCCACTAGGGTAGTGATCAAATGCCAATTCAGCTGAATGAATCGCAATCGAGTGACACCCAAAAACCCTGATTGCTCTATGAGAGGGAGAACCTACTCGTCGATATGACTGTGCTCCCAACACCATAAAACTGCCTCACGTCGATGGCAAGTGAGCCAAATGGCATCCTCTCCATCCCAAACTCTCAACGAACAATGACCTCGCTGGAAGCATAGAACGCTCTGATCAGTAATTTCAGGATCTATCAAGACATAATGAAAAACATAGTGTAGTGAGTGAGTGAGTGAGAGAGCTAGTGAAAGGTATAGAAGCTATGAGATAGTGAAAATGAAAATGCGAGAGATGGTTTATGAAATCATATAAAATATGAGTGGCCATTTTAGGATAGTCATAAAGTATGATAACAGTTAATGTTCATTAAGAAATATATTAATACAAGATGATGTTCGTCACATTAAAAAAATATAACTAGTACATTTAAAATACATTAACAATTAAGTATTATTGGTTTGGGTCGAACATGTCTTCGATTATGCCCCTGTCTGTCACAAAATCCATACCTCATTTGTCTCATGCATTTCTTCTGATTGTGATCCTCTATACTACAACTCCCACATGATAAATGCGATAACAATTCTCGAAGATCCATCTTCTTATGATATCGAGATGATCTAGGTCTTCATTTCTTATGTCGATGTGATACATCAAGAATGACAGTTGAGTATAAACCCAATGACCAACCCAAATGGTTTCCCACCAGTAAGAAATGATGCTCATAAACTCTAAGTTGATGTTCCCATGTCATCCATTTCCCAATGATCATATACACATCAATCATCGTCCGTGTTAGTGTAGTAACTTGATGGGAGTAAGAAATTCTATACATTTGTAATTTCCTGCTAAATTCTATACATTTGTCATTTCCCGCTTGTGCATTGCTCATTTCTTACATTCATAATCCGTTTATTACCCCTTTTATAGCAATACTGTATTTGTCTATGGCTTGAATCTATTTCAAAGATCTCAGATTCCCTACTAAAAGAGACAACCGTATGAAGGTTAGCCATGGTTATCTATCTCCCTAACATGGCTGAGGCATACTTTGTGTACTGCTTTACTCTTGCCATTCCTGCTCTCGACTCATCCAATCGAGACTCAAAGTAGTTCACCAAATTGTAAAAAGTTTTAAGCACCAAGATAGAAATAGATAGATTTCTTGCACCCTTTAACAAAGTATTATAACTTTCACTTATATTCGTCGTCATATACCTAAAATGAAAGCCACCATCGTGAGAGAGAGTTTATTGTTCAGGATAATATTTGCTAAATAATCGGGAGTATCTTCTTTTATCTCATTCATTCTCATCATATATAGCTCAAATTTCTTACGCTGTGGCAGTAATGCAGCAATGGTCGCAACTCTCATATAAGTTTAATTTTTGTGATGCATGTTGAAATTGTTAATAATATGACGTATGCAAAATTACTACACAATATTCAGAGGTGACCATTTAAATTCTAGACGAACAATTGTTACTTTTATCCTTTCATGCCATCTGAAATTGAGTAAATGAGAACCTCTCTATCTCCAATAACATACTATCGCACACATCTCAAAAACTACGATCACGAAACAAGTGACTCTCTATCAACCAACCCGAATGCCAATGGGATAATGTGATTGACGTTGTCCATACTGCGTGCAATCAATAACTTGTGTTTGTATTTTTCATAGAGATGAGTTTCATCTACACCAATCAATGGTCTACAACTTCTAAAAACTATTATACTTGGATCAAATACTCAAAACATAGTTTCAGATACCCTTTTACTATTTACATTTGGTAGACTCAACTTCCAATTGACTCGTGTCCCTATATTCCTTTGTACTATTGTATCCAACAGTTAAGACAGTTATTTATATGAATCATCCCAATCCCCGTATATCATCTTTATGGCTTTTCTTTTTGCTGTCCAAACTTTTCTATATGAAACTGCATATGTGGTTCTTTCCGTCATAATAATTGAAATTTTGACCATTGGATCTTCTCTAACATAATTAAAAAAATGTTGGGCCATCAAATTTGAATCTAACTACCTATGATTCTATGTTAACCCAACATTCACATATGTATGCGGTTCGTCAACAACGGTAATCACAAAAGTATTAACAATTCTTGTTCTATGAGCATGCAACTTCTACCCATAACCTTCATCTCTTTGAGTACATATTGTTGTTCAAAGTGTAGAGGTTGATTTCCTAACATGGAATTGATTGTGATGCTCCACATGGTACATTTTGGCAGCATAAATAAACTGCTCCATCTACTCTAATCTCATCCCTTTTCTCAATTTATCGTTAAAACTCCAACTATCGTCTACCACTCTACTATATTCCTCGAAAGTCAAATAACCATCTCTTCTGGGTGTAGTGGTCATGAAGGGGATTGAATCGTCTATTCGGTAATAGGCATCTTCAAGTGCAGTAGCCGAAGATATCCCGATTATTAACTTGTTTGCATCACCACCACCACCACCAACAACAACTTCTCCATCATCTTCATCTTCATCATCATCCTCTTCTTCTACCTCTTTTTTTGTCATTTCTTTTTCATCAACATCATTATCCACTTCTACGAAAGCAAGATCCATTGAGATTTAATATGTGGATAATCATCTGCATATTCACAATCTTATTATGAGGACATTCCACCACCATAAAATTTTATGTACAACTTATGAGTGAACCCACTTACATGCTCATTGCAAACTCTATCAAATTTAAAATATCGTCATCATCACTTATCGACACTAACTCATATCATACATTCCCATATTGGATGTTTGAGATCGGACATTGATGAAAAACCTCCACATATTATGTCATTGAATTTATCTGAAGATCCTTGCATATCATATATACCAACTCATTAAAACAGATATTCTTCTTTGCCCTAATTAACTTAGAGGGCCACGATATCCTCACCTGTGACAAATTTTACTATTACTATAGCATAACAATCTACCATATTCACTGTTTTCTCTAAACATCAAAATTAAATTTGTTAACATCTAATTCAACTTTTGCAAATTGAACCCTAAACATAATCTTATAACAATTCAACAAACATTCAACAAATATATTAAACCCTAAACATACTAAAACCTAAATTCAACAAACATCATTCACAACCCTATTTCTGGAACTCTACTTCCTTGGTGAAGCAATCTACAAACGCCCGATAGCGGTTCAACCAATCCATACTCAGAATGGCATCAAAGTCTACCATATCTAACGGAATTAGATCCGCCTCAAGAACCACTTCACCCACCTTCACTTCACAACCCTTATAGATCGTATCCCTAACCAATTACACTCCTAAAGGTGTAACAACTAACAACTCTTCCTCAAGCGAGGTCAAAGGCCTATCAGATTGTCTAACATATACTGTGCTTACAAATGAATTATTAGAAACTATATCAATAAACACACGGGTATCATCATCTAAGACTTTTATTGCACCTAATAGTATAAACCATCATACAATGATTAATCTATCCACGAAAACACATACTTCAATACATGACTCATCATAACATCTCATCATATCACACAATCATGGGCATTTTATATATTTTTCCTACAATAGGAATATACACTTTTACACATGATTTTATAGTCATATAATGACATAATCATCCCCATGCCTCTCCATATAGAATTTAAGTTCAAATCGGTCTATTAATTTACTTCTAACATACCAAATCATCAATATGCTTCAATATAAAAATCATATAATACTCATATTATGTTCTAAGTCACCAAGTCCAAGTTTAAGGGATGTACTTATGTCCAGCTTGGTCTGGGCCTCCTTATTTGTCATCGCATAGATTCTCATTTGAGTTATTAGTTGGGGATGTTGAGGAGGAGCCGCTAGAGTGTTGCTCCCGATCCCTGTCCGTGGAAAGGTACTAGCCGACGGTACAGAGGAATTTGATTGACCACTTCTTGAACCACTCGAGTGGCCTTGACTCGAATGACCTTCATGTCCGCCTAGGCCCAATTTGAGGCAAGTATTATGAAAATGTCCTTTCTTTCCACATTAATAACACCTTGGAGGCTTGGTATATGGTCTGAGATAAAATCTCTTGTAATTTGTACAAGGCTCTTTCCTAGACCCCATCGACTTGCTCCCGGATGTGGCACTAGAAGTGGAAGCACCAAACTTTGATGTTTGTTGGCATTTTAGAGAGCCAATAGACTCGTTAATTGAGATGCCACTGTAGGAACTAGCGCTCCTATTCTTCTTGGAGCTTTGGCCCGATGTGAACCCGGATTCTCTCTTCTTGGCATGATCATCTCTAACCTTTCCCCTCTCAATTACCATCTTCTCCGCCCTCAAGGCCAATTCCAAAATATTTTGAAATATATGTCCCTTTGTTATCGACATTTTCTCCCTTATGTTCAACTTCAACCCTAATTCAAACTTCGCACAGAGAGACTCATAGAAGTTCACAAACTTTGGAACATACGTAACTAACTCCCTTAATTCAATCTCATATTCCGCCATTGTCCTATTTCTTTAGGTTATCTTGAAAAATTCTTCTCTCTTTTGGTCCCTATGGAATCGGGTGTAGTACTTTTCTTCAAAAGTCTTAAAAAATTCTCCCCAAGTAGGAGGAGTAGAAGTATTACACTTTACATTCTCCCACCAAGACCCCGCACCCTTATCCAATAGCTTCACTACCACCCACAACTTCATCTCGTCATCCAATCTCATGTCTGTGACGATCTCCTGAATTTGGCCAATCTAGTTCTTGGCCACTGAGGCATCACACATGCCCAATAATGTCTCATATCCGAGTTGTCTCGCCTCTTTGATAAACTTTGACAACTCCATGATATGATAGTTGGTTGAAGTAATAACCGGAGAAGGAGGTGGTGCCATCGGGGCCCTCGGTGCGACAGCCAATGTCAAAGGAGGAACCGATGGGGGAACTGAGGCTTGATGTGGAGTTTACAATTGAACTTTGTAGGCATTCCACCACTCCATCACCTACTAGAGGGCAGATAGGGGAGGAGTGGGGCTCTCGGTTGGAGGAGTCGGGTGTGTCGGTGTCGAAGGAAGCACATGTAAAAATAATGCAATCTCGGGTTAAGGAGGTGGAGTAGGACGAATCTCATTCGAGTTACTCATTCTTCTTCGAGAAAGCATAATTCTACAAAAAGAAATAACTATACTTAGTACATAAGTCTAAGTAAAGGAATAAATACCTAACCCCCTAATAATAAACTTAATTTCCTAGAACTCAAAGAAGGCACTTTAAAATCCTTTGGAAATACTCTGAATACCATATCTTTAAAAAAAATAATTTGAAAATGATTGAGAACCTTTAAAAACATTTGAAAATATTTGAAAACTTTTCAAACTTTTACAAAAGCAAGAGACTAAACTCTGATACCAATAAAATTATCATGCCCCGACTCTCAGATCGAGCATGCGACAACAGCTACATTACCTTGAAATATAAGTGAGTCTAACCTGCACACCCAAGTAACGCAAGGCATTCATTGATATCCATCTATTTTTCAAAAATATTTCAACAATTCCAAACAAGTCAACATGCATTCAAACACACACACAAGGACCAACCTGGTCCATCCTTGTTCAAATACATGCACAAGGCCAACCCGACCATCTATTATCCAATCATATGCATAAGGTCAGTCCGACTATTCAAATCCAATTTCCAATTCATCACAAACCATTCCATGAACCAACCAAAAAGTCTTTACTCAAAAAATTCCTATTAATTTTCATCAAAAACAATTCCCAAATAATTTCAAAAAAATATAAAAGGAGGTCCTCAATTTAAGTATACGAAATCATGTCCAAATCCCACATCAAATAACCATAACACAAAATAGATTTTCAAAACAATTACAAAGTTTTACCTTCATTTGGGTCCACTAATAAATACCTCAAACCAAACAAAACTTTATACCAAAAGAAAGTTAGCAAAGGTGAACTCTCCAAGTTCGGCATTAGACGACTACAAATCTCAACTAAACTTCCTATGTAAAATTGAAGGTAGGAGATAAGAGTATAAACAATATCCAGTAATTGGAGTGACAAGACAATAAATGAGGGGGTGATTATGGACATGCCAAATACAGTTTCAAATCATTGTCATTATATCCATGAATTCTATAATGCCATACCAAACATCAAGTTCAAATGAATTTAGATAAATCATGAAGAATAAAATATATACATCCGATTTATATTCATATATTTTCCAAAATTCATGGGGTTGTCAAAATTATAACTATTGACAATGGTCTACCATGACCAAGGGCGGAACCGTCAAGGGTTTTCAAGTTTTTCCAACTCACAAAAACCTCCAATCTTGATGTTGGCTTGGATCTCTCCCTTAGGTTGCTACCAAGATAGTCTGAAAGAATGACCTCGGAGGTACCTCTCAAGTACGGCTACATCTTTGGTCATATAACCCCCAACCAAGTCGCCCCGTTGAGCTGTACGGTGGAAGGGAATGACTATAGTTATTTCATCAGGTATCATTTCACAAATCTCATAACAATAACAAAATGTGCCAAAATAATTCAAACATTCATCGAATCATGAATTCAATGCCAACATATTCAACATAAATCAATATACATGGCACATTGTTTCAATTCAATAATTGGATGTATATTTCATTCCAAACTCTCTTTTGGGACACTCCACAATCACAAACTAATTTACACACCAATTTAAAAACATTTATAAAATTCACTAAAAATATTTTCTTATTCAAAATCATAAATATGCATCCACTCATCTCTTTGGATTGTAACCACTCCCAATCTACAATCCAATTCAAGGCAAATCCCTCCTAATCTTTCAGTTGTCTCAACCTAAGACAATAGATACAAATTTATCACTTAATCACAAACTAACACTAAGAAAAATCAATATAACCCAAATTCTAATTTTTCAAAATTCATCAATCCATCATCTAATTTCATCAAACCACATCATCAATTTAGGAAAATAATTTTTCTTTCAAGATTTTCCCAAATTTTAACATTAAATATACCTTAGGTCTCAATCTCCAAACTTTATTCTTCCAATCTCAAATATAAAGTTTATATACAAGTGAAATGTACTCAAATTTAAGATAAATGGAGAAAAATTACCTTATTTGAGTCACCAAATTTGTCTCAAAATTGAGGCATCACAAACCCTAACTTTTCTATCTCTAAAAAAATCTCAAAAATTATATACATCATCAACACAATTATAAATAATTCAAATATATGTTAGAAAAGTGTTATTACATTGATTTGAGACACTAATCTCATCCAAAATCTGAATTTTTCAAAACTCTAGATTTTCTCTCTCTAAAATTTTATAAATTTCTCACCAGAGTTTTGTTTTGGGGTTGATATTTGGGTGTTTGGGAACTTAAACAATTGATTTTGGGTGTTGTTTTGATGATTTCTAGAGAGAGAGAGAGAGCTGAGAGGTGTTGAGAGAATGAGGAGGGTGAGGGTGAGTAGGGGAGAAAGAAAAAAAAGTGGGGGAGGGTGAGGCCTCAGGTAAGGGAGAGAAAGTAGGGGGAAAGGAAGAGAGAAAAAAATAAAGGGGGTGGGGAAAAGGAGTTTTGACTTTTCTAACCTCCATTTTTTTGCTTTTTTTTTTCTCGGTTTTATACACTTGGCCCAACAAACTGACTTGAAATCAAAATCAAGTCAATTTCTTATGAAAATAAAATACATGAATCATGACGATAAGTTCTCTAAAAGTGAGTATTATTTTTTGCATATCACAATGCATTCTATTTTCTAATTTTATGATGATATTTACTTTATAAATAAATCATACGTTTATTCGGAATCCAAACTTGATAAATTTATTTCAAGACAAAAACATGTGCACAACTTAATTGACAAAATTCAACTTTGAGTTTCATTTAAATAAGGTAATAAGTCTATATTTACAATATGATCCCCAAACCTACTTGGTGGCATGCCTTTGGTTAAGAAATCAGTCAACATATAATTAGTACTAATATATTAGATTACAATTTTATTTTCAAACATTCTTTCCCTAATGACTAAGTCTTTTGATGTCGACACTTATTTTGACTACCACTCTTATTATTCTTAGCCAAAAATACAATAGTTGAATTGTCATAAAATACACATAATGGTTTAAATACAGAATTTAAAACCTTAAGTTCAGATATAAAACTCTTGAGTTACACCGTGTCGTAGTCTTAAAACACAACAAACTCAACTTTCATAGTGGAGATAGCAGTCAATATCTTCTTAGCACTCCTTCACAATACAGTTCCACCTGCCATCATGAAAATGTAACCCGACGTTGATTTCTAGGAATCAACACAGTCGACAAAGTCTGAATCCTAGTACCCAACTACTTCCAGATTATCAATTCTTCTGTATATAAGTATGTGCTTCTTGGTGTCTTATAGATAGCTCAACACCTTATTTGTAGTCTTTCAATCCTTCAAATTCTTTCGTTGAGCCTTATATCCTGCATCCACATGAAATGCTTGTGCACACCATGGACAATAGTCAGTCTCATTGTCATGCCCCGACTCTCCCGTCGAGTACGTAACAACTGTCGCGTTATCTCGGAATACGGGCATGACCTCCCAATATATTAGGATAGCGCAAGACATTCCAATTGTACAATAAATCTTCTAAAACATAAAACCCATCAAAATAAGAAACCATATAAACAATATGCATGCAAGAGGCCCATCCGGCCTATCCCTGTACATACAAGCATACATCGGCACACATTTGGGGAGGGGTTCCTGTACATGCATGCATGTAGTATGGCCATCCTAGCCAATCCAGAGTTTTCAAGCATTCCATAATTTACAAATCTGAAATAAAATATCAAAATCAATAAATATAATCCAAAAATATTTCAAATCAAATGAATGAAATCCCAAATCATAGTTGTATGGATTTTACTAATACTTATCCGAAAAAACAAGCCAATATCAAATCCAACAAAATAAACCTCAAATCAGTACTAGTAGGCGTCGTCCCTCTATACTTCCTCTGAAAAATATAAGGGAGAGGGGTGAGTATTTTAAATATCCAGTGAGTGGAGTGCAATGGTATACAGTATATAAATGAGGGGTAAGGGTGATGATGCCAAACATATATATCAAATCAAATTCATTTCAATAAGATAATCATTTTTGCATAAAATTTTCCATATAAATCCACCATGACTCAATTAAACAATTCAGCAATTTAGCATTCATTTTCATACTTTAGGGTATTGCCAAAAACATTATCCCGCCAATGGCCATTGGCAAAACCCGCCAAGTTTTTTTTTTTCTTTTTTCACACACTTTTTTTTTTTTTTTTATAAAATCCCATTTTTCACATTGACATTAGCTCGGAGCTCCGTAGGGTGCTACCACGTTATCCGGCGGCTTGCGGAGGTTCTCCAACCTACCTACCCCCAAGCCGATCTACCTACCCCCGATAGCCCGGTCCGTGGCAAGACTTAGACTATAGTCATTTTTCCCAACACCATGTTACCAATTTTCCATTTATCAATCAATTCATGCTCAATCACAGAGCAGAGCAACATTTCATTGTTCACATGAGTATCTTAAAGTAACATGGTGCAAATAAGTCAGTAATCAAACTCAAAAGTCATGGATAATTCACAATTCCATTTCAGCCTCACCACAATCATAAAATATTATAAATTCATTTCAAAATTCATTTCAAAATCAAATTTGTAAATCATGTAAGAATCATTTACTCGTTTAAATAATACATAACCATCCACTCATCTCTAGGGAGGGTATTCACTCCCTATTTCCACGATTACTCCAAAATGACGCATTTCGAGTCTCCAAAAGATTAACCTATACCAATCATCACAATTTATTATCAAATAAAGTCCCATTAAAGGGTTTTCAAATTTCCTCCTAATTTAATATAACCTTAATTTACACATTCATATTTCTAGATTCTCATTTCATCAATTTAGGATTATTTGCCTCTTTAATGATTCTAATTCCCAATATTCCTCAATTTTTCCAATTTCCTCCCGAATTTACATAACCTTAATATTTTCTGGCATATTTCAATCAAACTTCAGAGAAAGCTATTCTAATCAATCCAAACAAAGTTCTATTATCATTTAACATATTCTCTCATACTAGATAGCCTAATTCATGTAAAATTCTAGACTTAACATTAATAACTACATACAGAATTTCAGGAAAATGCATTTCTTTCGAATTCAACATATTTTAGGATATATATGCAAGGCTCTCATCCTAAATTCAGCCTAAATTCGATCAGTTATTGAAGGGATTAGAAATTCCCTCACCTAGAGATTTTCACAGTTTGCAGCCCTCATCTGAGTGCCTTCTCAGTTCAATCCGAGACCTATAGTGCTTCCAAACCGAAGCAAAATTTAGTAATTAAGATTAAATTACCAAGAGAATCAAAACCCTAGAGCTAATGATCAGAAATCAGCTCTTATCTACGCAAAGGAGGAATCGCGGCCTAGGGTTTTCAAAGGTCTACAATGAATGTCGGTTTGGGGCTTCAGCGAAGGTTGCAGAAGGGCTCCCGATAGAGAGAGCAGTGCCACGCACGAGCGAGCGAGGGAGAGAGACAGGGTGCTGTCACGTGCGGGAGAGAGAGAGAGAGGGGGGGAGAGAGAGATGAACAGCCGCGTATGATGTTGGCCGGCTAGACGGTGGTCAGAAAAAGCACGGCTGGTGGGAGGTAGAGTGAGGCGGACGAGAGGAAGATAGCAGCGGAGCGTGAGAGAGAATTTGACAGAGAGAGAGAGAGAGACGTGGGAGAGATGAGAGGGAGAGGAGATTAGGGTTTCTCAAACCCTAATTAAAAAAAAAATGGGAACGCAGCGTTTTGGGGTAAAACGCTACGTCTCCTCTCTTTATTTTTTTTCTTTTTTTTAATAAATAAATCTATATATATATATATACCAACAATAGAATATACTACGAATACACTAAATAAATCTTTTTTTTAAAAAAACTCTAGATTTACCAAGAATAGAATACACTACGAATCGCGGACACAGCATTTTATACATACCTAAGATTCAAATTTAATACCCAAAAATCAAAACTCAATAAAATTTAAAATTTTCTTTTTATAATTACCAAGATATTTTACGGAACATCTCTAACACCGAATTTTTGGTGTTATAACACTTAACCCCCTTAAAAACAAATTTTGTCATCAAAATTTAAATTACCATTTATACCTCAAAAAGTTGCGGGTGTTGTTCCCGCATTGACATCCTCAGTTTACCAATTTTCTATTGATACAAACTAGCCCTTTGGTTTAACTCTCCAAATCTCATTTAATATGAACCAAGTATGGAGTATAATATAGCTAAACATAAGATCATAATTTTTAATTTTAACATCATTGTCATCAAGGTTATATGAGCATAGTTACCCCCCTTTTTTTCCATTAAATTTCCCATCCAATAATCATGTGTTTATCAATTCCATGTCCACATTCTTCAACTACTATTACTTTTCTCAGGTTACACCACTATTAAATTCTCAACACCATATTAATAACAAAGTCTCCAATCAACCAAATTCAAGCTACAAATACATTATCATACCATGTAACATTTCCCAACCAATATCGACTTCCGAAAGACCAGCTCCATCAACAAATGTATCACCAATAGTCGCTAAAACTTTAGAGGGCTTAGAGAGGAACAATAGTGAAAAACAATACGCTAGCTAGAAATATCAGAGATCTTAACAAGTTTATTAAAATTTTCAAAGGCCTAGCATTTCAAGATGTGAACAAATTTTCAATTCTTCTTGTTTCATTTTGCATCTGTAGATGGAAGTTATTTTCCAAAGACTTCTCAATGGACCAAATCTTAACCAACCGGATGCAGATCTAGCTCCACAAATAACCAAATTCAAGCTACAAATACATTATCATACCATGTAACATTTCCCAACCAATATCGACTTTCGAAAGGCCAGTTCCATCAACAAATGTATCACCAATAGTCTCTAAAACTTTAGAGGGCTTAGAGATGAACAATAGTGAAAAACAATGCACTAGCTAGAAATATCAGAGATCTTAACAAGTTTATTAAAAATTTCAAAGGCCTAGCATTTCAAGATGTGAACAAATTTTCAATTCTTCTTGTTTCATTTTGCATCTGTAGATGGAAGTTGTTTTCCAAAGACTTCTTAATGGACCAAATCTTAACCAACCGGATGCAGCTATAGCTCCACAAATTTGGAATGCATCCAACAGTTACCCAACATTATTTGACAATAAGGCAGGGTAATCTCCTCGACAACAAGCCATTGAACCAAGGGATAATCATGCTCTATATCACCAAAAGCAATATATATATATATATATATATATATATATATATATTTATTTTAAGAAAACCTTTTAATCCAATGAAGGGATTAAGAAATCCCCATTTAAGCAAGCAATCCACAAATCACATTTCAGGAGAATCTACAATCTGATCCGGTAATCTCAAATTTGATCTTACTGTTTCTCCAATGCTTCTTCTCAACCTTGTATGCATTTTCTAGAGTTTTACCTTCAATATCTCAACTTATAGAATAAAAGGAAGAAATTAATGATAAGAAATTGAAGTTGCAAAAATTATAAGAGAACGGGAAGAGGCATCCTCTAGTAAAAATGGAGGTGAAAACGAAGGAAAAAGGCAAAACGAAGAGATAAAGAAAATAAGCAATTGAAGTTTGGGTTCACTCAAGGAAAGAAAATTCCCCAGAATAACGATAGAAAAATTGTTTTGTCCCAATATGAGTGCTTGGTAGGTGTTATTCCTTGAGGTTGAGATTCTTCTAGTTCCCTTTTGCTAATTGTAGCAAATAAAGCACAAAAATCAATAATCTCTGAATCTCCTTATTTGTTCTAAAACCTTGAAACCCTTGGATATAAAAAGAGCAACACTTTCTAGATTAACGCATTCCTCAACAACAACTGGAATAGGCTTCCACGCTGTATCTGCTGCAAAGTATTATAGAAAGATTAAAACTGAAGTCTTTAATGCACATACCACAAATATCTGAAGATACTATCATTAAACTAGACCTTTTCAATATACTTCAAAATTTTGTCTACAGACGTTCTTACTCCTAAATGGTGCTCAAGTAACCATGCATAAACAGTTTTGCTTAGATGCTTGTAAGATTCACCATTTCAATGTTGTAAAACCTAGAATGATCCATATAACCTCATACATCCATTTGAAGGATGAATCTACCCCAAATTAAAGAGACTTTACTTAAAATAGTTATCTAAGGAACTCTAAATCACTGCAGCCGACTGAAATACCAGAGAAACCTCATTGCAATATATAGATCCCGGAGTGGGCTTTTGCATGAGTACATGCGCAGACAGGTGATGAAAAATGGAACCTTTATAGGGAGATATGAAATAAATATAACACTTATAAACTAAAGAATGAATAATGAACTGTACTTTTAAAGATTCCAGGAAGTCTGAAAAATTACTTGCTCCTTTAAACAAAGGTACAATATATCCAGCAGAGAATCTAAAAAATTATCATCATAATATTCATGTCATCTCGTAAAGGCTCATCATATTAGCTCCTCCAAGGTGACTGCATCAAACATTGAGGAAGCTGCCACTGGTTTTCCATATCTTAAAATTTCCAGCTAGACAACAAAGTTCCTTGTTATCAAAATCACCTAAGGTAAAAATTTTCACTAAGATGCTGCTCATCTAAAGAAGGCAATGTTCATTAAGAATATTACTTTTCTAAATAGTCATCGAAACAAAAAGCTTTCCCCTACGTAAAGTCTACACAAAACTTGTTCCTTTACTCAAACAAAATCAAAATTTATTGCTCCTATCTCCCATCGACAAAGATTCAAACTCGAGCATTATTCTCTTATAAATATCCAATTTCCATTATCTCTCCTATTGCAAGCTGTCTCCAAACTACAGGGCATATCTCTCCAAATTAGATGATGTGAAGATTCCTAGACATATCCATGAGATGCTAAATGACCCGAAGTGGAGAGCTGCGTGACAAAGGAGATGAAAGCTTTGAAAGAAAATAAAACATGGGAGATTGTTAAACTTCCTAAGGGGATGAAAGTGGTTGGCTGCAAATGGATCTTCATGGTCAAATTTGGTGCAAATGGTCAGATTGAAAAATACAAGGCAAGGCTAATGGCACAGGGTTACACTCAAAACCTGTGGCATTGATTATGAAGAAACATTTGCTCCTGTAGCAAAGTTAAATTTTATTAGAGTTCTATTGTCACTTGCGGCCAACCTAGACTGAGAGTTGCATCAATCAGATGTCGAGAAAGCACTTTTAAATGGTCACCTTGAACATAAAGTATACATGAAATTACCTCCTGGATTTGATGAAAATGACTCATCTAACTTAGTATGCAAACTGAAGAAATCTCTGTATGGCCTAAAACAATCACCCCGGGCCTAGTTCACCCGATTCAAGGATGCTACGAGGTGATTTGGCTATATACAAAGACAGATAGATCATACTCTATTTGTGAAACAAGCAACGGATGGTAAAAGTTCTGTTTTGATTGTGTATATTGATGATATGATCATTATAAAAGATCATACAACAAAGATTAATAATCTCAAGGGACTACTCAAATCAGAATTTCAAGTCAAGGATCTTGAAAAGGTTCAATACTTTCTTGGAATGGAGGTCGCTAGGAGCAAACATGGCATCTTTATATCATAAAGGAAGTATACGATTGACCTACAAAAGGAAACTAGGAAACTTGGGTGCAAACCAGTTGGAACTCCACTAAAAAAAAATTGGAAGAGTAAGATCACTAAGAATGATCCGCTGGTGGATAAAGGCCAATACCAACAATTGGTAAGAAAGTTGATAAACCTATCACTCACTAGACCTGATATTGCTTACAATGTTAGTGTGGTAGGCCAGTTGATGCATTCACCTTCCAAACGACATCTTGAGGTTGTGAAGCAAATCCTATGGTACTTGAAAGACACACCAGAGGAGAATTGTTGTTTAGAAAGAATAAAAATAGGGATATTGAAAGGTTTGCTAGCTCAAACTAGGCAAGATCAGTGGACTCAAAATCAACCATAGGATACTACACAAAGGTGTGGGGGGGGGAATGTAGCATCTTGGAGAAGCAAAAAACAAACTGTTGTTGCTAGGAGTAATATAGAAGCAGAGTATTGGGTAATAACTAGAGGAATCTGTGAGCTAATTTGGATCGAGAGATTGTTGGAGTTAGGACTCTTTATGCAAGGGCCAATAAAGTTGTACACTCATAGCAAGTTAGCCATCAGCATCATTCACAATTTATGTTCGAATTGACAGAAGTTTTATAAAATCTAAAATTGATAATGGCACAGTGAGTCTACAATATATTCCTACAAAGCTTCAAGAAGCTAACGTTCTTACCAAGACATTGGTGAAGTCAAGATTTGAAACTAATATTACCAAGCTAGGAATGATTGATATTCATTCACTAATTTGAGGGGGAGTGTTGGACAATATCTTAGAGGATTAGAAGATTGACATCTCTAATTTATTGAAATATATAGTCAAATTTTCTTTTGATATCTTAGATAATCATAATCCATAATTTGTTGGACTTCATAGTCAAACTTTCATATAATATCTTAGATGATCATGATCCCTAATTTATCGGAGTACATAGTCAGGCTTTTTTTTAGTTTATGTTACTTATAATAGTTCCTATAATTATGTTTTGATTAAATTATATTAATTATAGTAGGTTTTATATAAATATATATATATATATACTCTGTAAATTGACCGATTAATGCAAGGAAGATAAATATCATTTCCTCTCCTATACTTTGTTCAATATTTTTACTCCTCTTATACTTTGTTCATATACATATAATTCAAATGATGTTATTAAGTTTTGTTTATAAATGTTACGAAATCAATGTATTAACCATATTAACCCATTTATATATTTCAAATAGTACAATTATTAATATTTATGTTTAAATAAAAAACTAATAAGTTATTTTATAAAAGTTCTCTATTTTTAGCAGCGATAACTACATAAGTGTTTTTAAAGTATTTAAAAAGAATCTGTAAAGTGTCCAAACATGTCCTATGTTCAAAGACATAGCAAGAAATTAGACACATCACTTGAAGCATCTGACATGTGTCCCCATAATGTTATGTGGGTGTGTGACATGACATGGATGAATGTCTTTCAAATTGTTGCCACAGTTTTAAATTTGACATCCATGATTTGGTAAAGCAATCGAAGGGCATTCTACCAAGAATCAAAATTGATGCTTAATTACAGAATCAAGTACAATGAATCACACAGGCGATGTTCTGGCCCCCAAGAGTTAGTAAGCTTTTATGCAAAGTCAAAGAAGGCTGGTGCACTTGTTTACAAACATTCCAAGGAGGGATATATCCTTTCCTTCTCTAGTTTTACAAAGAAAAAATTATCATTCTAATTCTAGTTTTACATAATGACAAACTTTTACTCTCATCGTCCAAATATAGTTGCCTTATGATGGCTATTGTAATTCTATTTTTGCGTTTTCTTCTGGAAAAAAGTTAGAAAAGAAAACATTCATCCTAATGTAAAGCAAAAATTTTATTATTAAAAATAAATTAATATAATTATTTGACAGTTTTATCATATCATAGTTTTTGAAAATAGTCATTATATTAGTATCGTATTGGATATGATGCCCTCGAGATTTGTGCTTCTAAGACTGTGAATCTGTATTAGATAATGGTTATAGTAGCAGTATAGTGTATATACCTACTTACAAATCTACTTTTCATTATATTTTATGTTGAATAGAAGAATATTTGGCCACAATGTGAACAACTGCCTATGACTGGTGTTGCTGCCATCTCTCTCTCTGTCTCTTCTTTTAGTTCATCTATGATCCTACTTATCATCACTCCAATTTCAAATCATATCAAAAATCCCAATTTCAACTCATCACTAACCTAATATACTTTCATTGGCATTCATTAAATATAACAAAACTTTCAAAATTTGAATTATGTCAGACTTGATCCTACTCAGTTACATAGGCAATCAATCAATTAAGCCAAATGGTGTAAATTTGCAAATTTAAAAACAGTGATTTATTCCATCATTCTTCAAAGAAAATAGGCAGTGTAGAACCAAGCTGAACTCGATTATCAAATTTAGCCAAACCCAATACTAAAACTAATAGGTCAATGACCTATTAATTGAATTGAATTGAATTGAACCTTCTCTTGTCATTGGTTAGGGAGAGAGTACTTGATGGGATCGATTTCACAGAATTTACTGTAAAGCCCAACAGTGGCATAAGACCCTGAATCCATTGTGTTCAATCCACTCACGCGTAAGTGGGCCAATGTCACCCTATTCGACTGAAGGAATCTATCTTCTCAAGTGGGCCTCAGTTGCCCCGACCATCCGAAGGAGTCAAGCTTCGTGGAAGATTGACTCACTAATCATCCAGCCTCCGATGATATTTACACAGTTTAACCTACAAGAGTATTTGGTAGAACCAAATGCTCTCTTTTTTTCTTTCTCTCTCCCAACTGATGGCTATCGAAGGAATCAAACACTTCTCCTCACAGTCAGTAACACTCAACGGAATCTCGTCTCAATTGAGTTTCCTATTTCAGCATGAAACATATCTCCCGAGAAAGGAATGGAACTTCGAGGACCTAATTGATAAGGGAAAGAATCCCCACGTATGATTCAACTTCCTAAGTGATAACAACATAAAATCATTGGCATTCACAGATTTGGAATCCCCGGATCACTACACAAGAAAACTAGGGTTTGCAACGCCTCGAGACGGCACGACTCTGAGAGGGACGTTGTGTAAAAGCTTTTGAAAACATGAAACCAGGTAAGTCCTCTAACTCAGTTCTCTAACTCAACACATAACACATAGAGATCACAGGGAGATCCATCCTCCATCTCTTCTCATTCTGTTTATCCTTTCGAAAACCACTCTTTCTGATTGAGCATTGGAGTCTCCCTCGCTAAAGCACCCTTTGACGGTTTTTTGTAGATTTCAAACCTCTTTATTGAGCATCCATTTGAATCGCAAGGAATCGGATCTGTGGAGTCAAAACCCACCTCAACAGATTGGTGTCGTCCATGGGAAACAGATTTGAGAATCTTTATTGAATACTTAGGACTGATCAAATCAACATGCCTCCGAAGTGAAGAACTAGAACAGCATCAAGGGTCACATCTGCGATAGATGGTCATACTGCTACCCCCACTGATACAACCCCTCCTGTGATACCTTCTTAACCTGCCAACAATCCTTCTGCTCATGACCAATCTCTTTGCTCAGAACAGGTCCAGCAACCTGGGTTGCAGGAACGCCCAACCATGGTCCCCGTGCCGACACCTCCAGAACGGGTTAGTCAACCCCAGATGGACAGACTAGAGTCCTGAATTCAGGACATGAGTAAATAATTGGACGGCCTTAGTCACGCGTGAGGCTCGAGGGCCACTCTTCCTCGGGGGGATCTGGATGTGACCGTCCTCGACAACGAATACCACCACTCAGCTATGAGCTCTCGGTGACTTCTCACCATAATCCCAAAGATCTGAGAAGGCAAGTTGAACAGCATGTTGCAAATGAACTTAAGTGGGCCAATGCCCGAGAAAACCAAGCCCTCCTCTACTCTAACGCTTCACCCTTCAATTCGAAAGCCTCTTCGAAACTGATACCTCATGGCGTACTTTTGCCTCCCGTGGAAAGATATGACGAAACAACCGATCATTGTGACCACACGATGCACTTCATGATGGTAATAGTCTCAAGAGATATGATTGATGCTGCCATGTGCAAACACTTCCGTACCACTCTCAAGGGGAACGCGTTAACATAGTTTAACTCACTTCTACCGCTGAGTATAAGAACTTTCTCCCAACTTCGGTAGTAGTTCGAAACTCACTTTGTGATAAGCAGAGGAGCAAAGAAAAAATCCACCTCTCTATTGTCATTGCAGCAAAAGGATGATGAACCCCTGAGGGAGTTCCTGGAAAGGTTCAAGACAGAGGTGATGAAATTTTCATCCTTGAACCACTCTATTGCGTTAGTGGCATTGCTTACTGAGTTGCGCCCGTCCGGTGTGAAAGTCTCGATCACGAAAAAACCTCCCTCCACTATCCAGGAATTTTACTCCCGTGCTGAGAAGTACATCGTAACTGAATATACCAAAACCTTCAACTGAAGAAGGAATCGATCATCTAGGAGAGAATGTAGTCGATCGCCTTGACGTGTCTTATCCAGGAATTTCTATTCACCTAACGTTCCTGTCCCTCTCCCGCCAGAGGTCCAAGCAACTTACATTGAAAAGGAGCAAAAGGTAAGCGACTGATCATTGGTTTCAACTATGAGGACTTAGTCGACGTAAATCCAAACCACCATGACCCCCTTATCATTACTACCAAAATAAGTCCACATGAAGTCCGAAGGATCTTCGTCGATTAAGGGGCGAGGTGCGACCTCCTATACTAGGATGCTTTCAAACGAATGGGTTATAACCCCACACATCTACAACCCCATGTGAGTCCAGTCAAAGGGCTTTCTGACGAATGGATATACCCCGAAAGGATTATTCTTCTCCCGACCACGTTGGGCACGCCCCCCAACCATGCAACAGCTACAATGCGATCTTAAGAAGACCGGGGTTGAACACCCTGGAAGCTCTATCCAGTACTAAGCACATGAAGATAAAGTTCAGAACTTCACTCGGAGTTGGGACCTTGTCTTACGATCAGAAGTCTTTGGCCCCTATCCCGAAATAATCGCACAATACGCTTCAATGAGCCCTATATGTCTCTTATATTCTTACTATGATGTTCTTTCGTCTAATAATGAACACACGTATACCTTATTGATTGCATCATACCGAACTCCCACTTCCTATGGGAAAGAAATATCCAAACGAATGAATCTATCTCTCTGAACGGGTCTCCGTCGCTCTAACAAAACGAAGGGATCCATCTCCCTAAACGGGCCTCCGTCGACCTGACTTAACAGAAGGCGTTCCTATTCATCTTTATCCTAGCATATATTTCCTAGAAAACCTGAGACGCTCCTGAATATACACAGTTAGAGAACACTCCATGACGGGCCGACATTCCTTGGAAAAGCCTAGAATCACAAAACATAATCGAGAAGTTCATTCGAGATAATGAGGGGAGTATCCCCTATTACCAGCATGCATCAATTGAAAAGAAGCATACAAGAGAGTCTCATTAAGAAGTATTATGATACAATGGCATCAGAACTACATAGGTTTTGGAGGTATAGAGGCCTCCTGAAGAGAAGTCCTTGTATCCACTACACTAACAACACCGATCGATCTAACAGAGGCTATATCCTGACCCGTCATATCCTGGCTGGCCGCCCCCTTGACTGGAGGCAGGGCTCCCTCCAATCTCAACCGACGGATTATCTCTTCGTCACATCGTAGCCTCTCTGTTAATTCATGCTGAGTATCTCTAGAAGAAGTTGTACATTGGAGTAAAGCTTTTTCATATTCAATTGCTCTTTATTCCGCCACCTGGAGAAACTCCTCACACAACTGAGCCAACTTAGCAATATGCAACCATGCTCGACGGTCCGGATAATTTTTCGGCAAGTGTCAGTATCTCCCTTGACACCCTAGCTTCCATGCCGACTGATGGATTTCTACCAAGTCTGTCAGATAGCGAAATTCCTAATTGATAGAGTGTGACTAGCGTTATCCAACCCCTCTGGTTCAACCTTGAACATCTTTGATGAAACCGCAAGCATGCACACCTCAATGTCTTTGTTCGTCTCATGACCAATCCTCGACAAAGAATAGGGCTTAACTAATTTCCTCCTTTTTGTTGGGGGGAGTGCTGTTAAAGTTTGGGTCTCAGACGGCCCCTTGATCTCTGCCGAAGAATTCTCAAAAGGCGAATCCCTATCAATCGTGACCTCTCTTAGCATAGAGTCATCTACGAAACCTGAAGTACTAGTCAACCCGATCTTTCTCCTATTAACTAAGAGGGGTTTACCAATCCTTCTCTTCTCTCCTATCAGTAGACCTGCTAGCGAGAGCATCTGATCGTCTGTCAAAGAATCAATCAGGATAACCCTTTGCGCAGACCTACAGTAACTACCAACTGAATGCACATAGCGAAAGTGACGACAAGGCTTTAAAGGTTGCAATCCCAACGCAGGCCTTCTCTCAGCATTGGGGAGCACTGGCATAAGATCCTTGTACTAGAATTCCATAAAAAAGTACTTACGCGACCAGTCACTACTAGTGGATTTCTTATAAAGAAACCCCTAATCAGATTCGGGATAAGTTTGCAGCCTACATCAATTTCGGACCAAACCCTTCTTTGTGTATCTCACCAGAGAAAAAAGAGCCACTAGAATATCAAAATCAAAACGAAAATGACAAAATCCTAACAAGAAAGTCACAACAACAATTAGGCACCAAAATCCAGGAGTTAACAGAGTCAGAAATATATTCCATCGCTATAACACTTCAGCGAATGGACCAGTATATGATACCTTCAAACCAAACTTCACCATCTGTTTACACATCGGGACATAGCCCTCTAGGGCCCTATTCGCTCTATCGCTGTGTGGTTGATACTAGGGTATAGTCGTCGCCTACTAACATGGCGGTCTAAACTTCTTAGAGCTCCAACACCAACATAATACTCCTAATGTCGTTAAAACTTTGAGCAACAGAACCTCTCACCGTGCCTTTTATGGGAACTTTCCTATGTATAGAGACAATTTGAAAGAAAAAATAAATAAGCGTGAAGCGGTAAAAATGTCAAAACCTCTCTCATGAAAGCATTTATAGAAATCACTAGAGGTGGCTCACGGAAGCCAAAAAGACACTCATTATACCAAAGGTTTGGTGCCTTTTCAAAAAAGTCATTACTTATGGCGCATTTCTCACGAAACGACACCATGAGCCTAGGGGCAAATAGTGGGATCCGTTTCGCAAAATTTACTGTAAAGAATGGGCCTCGCCCAACAGTGGCATAAGACTCTCAATCCATTGTGTTCAATCCACTCATGCATAAGTGAGTCTATGTCGCCTCGTTCGACCGAAGGGATCTACCTCCTCAAGCGGGCCTCAATCATCCCAACCATCTGAATGAGTCAAGCTCCGTGGAAGCTTGACTCACTAATTGTACAGCCCTCGATGATATTTACACAATTTAACCTACAAGAGCATTCGGTGGAACCAAACGCTCTCCTTTTCTTTTTCTCTCTCCCGACCGATGGCTACCAAAGGAATCGAACACTTCTCCTCCCAATCGTAACATTCAATGGAATCTCGTCTCAATTGATCTTCATATTTCAACACGAAACATATCTCTCGAGAAATGAAGAGAACTTTGAAGATCCAATTGATAAGGGAATGAATCTCCCCTTATGATTCAACTTCCTAAGTGATAACAACATAATATTTTTGAAATTCATAGATTCAGAATCCCCGGATCACTCCACAAGAAACTAGGGTTTGCAACGCCCCGAAATAGCATGGCTCTGAGAGGGACGCTGTATAAAAGTTTTTAAAATAATCAAGCCAGGTAAGTCCTCTAACTCGACACAGGCCACACGGAGATCACAGGGAGATCCGTCCTCCCTTTCTTCTCAGTCTGTTTATCTTTTCGAAAATCGCAACTTGAATATCGGAGCTTCCCCTATTGGAGCACTCTCCGACAGTCTTTTATAGGTTTTGAGCCTCTTCATTGAGCACCTATTCAAGTCATAAGGAGCCGGATCTGTTGAGTTGAAATTCACCTCCAACAGTACTGATAGCAATAATTTTATACACTTGAATTATATTATTTTAGCTCTTATTTATGAATTTTAGATTGTTTTAAATCTTATTTCGTGATATTGTACTAATTAATTTCGTGGATATTGATTTAATAAATATTGGGCTTATTTAAGGAGATTCGGACCAGACAAACAACTGTCAATATATCTATCTACTTTGATATTCGATTGAATTGATTCTTATTACATTGGAAACTAGATTTTGAGTTCTACAAATCTTGTGAAGAGTCCAGATGCTAGTTTAGGCAAGAGCATATTCGAAAATTGAACATATTTTGCTACAGTGCTAAAAGTCAAGTCCTTGTTGAACAAGAAAACTAATTGAAGATATCCACTGAGTGATTTTTTGGATTAAGTTACTGATAACTTCAGGAGTTTTCAAAATCAAGGATAAGAATGAAGTTTTCAAATTTGGAAAACGAAAAAATTTTTATCATTACAACAAAAGCAAGTTTTCAAGTCAAAGTGAAAAACTGAGTTATCTAAAAGCTTATAACTTCTTGTTGATTTAGCGTGTTAGTCTTATAAATAAGAGACATCCTATGGCGAAAGTGATCATCATCTTTCATACATCTTCTCTTTCTTTTCATAAACCCTAATAGCCACCATCGGAAGACGTGATTTCCACATTTTTCTTGTGCAAAATGGTTGTAATTTTTTTCTTTTATTTTCTTATTTTTCTTTAGAATGTCTAGCTAATTATTTTGCTTCTAAAACTCAATGGATTCTATTTTAATTAATTACACAGATTAATTTATTTCTTTCCCTAAAATTTATTGGTATGATTATTGTTTGATGAAATGTTTCAAAAGTTTTAGGCCTACATTTTGTATAATTAAAGATTAATTACATGCATGATCAATAATTAAATTATAATATCGACCGAAAATTGATTTCGTGTGTGAAAATTTAAGGGAAACCTACATAAATTTTTTAAGAACTTAATGCAATCTAATTTAATTAAAATTGCATAATTATTGGATTTTGATTAGTTGAATTAGGGATTTCATTGTATAACGATCGGGTGAAATCTAATTTTAGAAAATCTATCATCATCAATAATAATTCTTTAGTCAGTAAACTTAAGAGATTTGAAAAAATTAGATTATATAAAAGATTAAAAATAAGAAGAAATTGATGCCGTAAGGTTTTTTTATTCATAAATTTTAATCGATTAATATTTTCATAATTTTTAATATCTTCATAATCATGATTTGATTTGTCCAATTTAGATAGGTTAATTCATACTTGGTGATATAAAATATTCTCATAGGAACAATACTTGATTTCATCACTATACACAATATTCGATTAGGATATACTTGCCTAAATTCGTGATGTTAAAATCCCATAAAAAGTTTTTGGTGTTGTTAGGGAGATCTTTGTATATCAATCAGAATAATTTTGTCTGATATTATCATTTATATTCTTTGTTTCTTTCTATCTCATATTAAATAGCTTATAAAGTCTTTTGGGGTAATTGGATTCGGTCCAAAAATTTTATGGCAAGCTGTTGTCCTAAAAAAAAAATTAGGATTTAGAGTTAAGCGACTATTTGTTTTAAAGGATTTTGGTCTGATGATCAAAATCTGTGACTTTGCTATAGGCACTACCCTATATCTGTTAAATTCTATCATTTTCATAAGTTTTTCTATTTTTTTGATTTTTTCTTGATTTCTAGGAGTTTTTGATTTTTTGCTTGGATGTCATTTGTACATTCTTTTGCTGTTTTTTTTTTCATGATTTCTACTTTTATATAGGTGATCTAAAATTTTTTTAGTGGTTTTTGCAAATTATTTTGAAAATTTAATTTTGTACTATTTTTGTGTCGATACCATATATGTTGCGTTCAAAAAATATTGACCTAACTGAATTTGATCCTGAGATAGAGAAAACTTAGAAAACCGTAAGTGAACAAGCTAGGGAAGCCAAGAAATGTGAGAAAGCAATGGCTCAAGAGAATAGAGTTATGAAGGAGTTCTCGATATCTAGATTTCAGGAGATATTGTCACGCCCTGACCCTCCCGCCAAACACGTAACAACCGCCGCATTATCTCGGTATACAGGCATGATCTCCCCATATACCGGGATAGTGCAGGCATTCAAATCTTTCAATATATCTTCCAAAATAATAAACTCATCAAACCAATAAATCATATAACAACTTGCATACAAATGACCCATCTGGTCCATCCCTATACACACAAGCATGCATCGACACATATTTAGGGAGGGGATCCTGTACATGCATGCATGCAATGTGGCCTTCCCAGTCATTTTAGAGTTTCACAAAGTCACAATCTCAAAAATATTTTAACAAATCCCAATAAAAGTCCAAATGTCTCAATTAAGAACAATAAGTTTTGCAAAAATAAGTTTTAAACAATTATAAATACTTTCCACATAAACCAAGTTTGGATTCCACCAATACTCGTCCCAAAAAAAATATGACAAGTATTAATCAAATCCAAACTTCAAAAGAGTAGTACAATAGCTTCCTTCCACGGATGAAATTTCTTTAACCTCAAAAAGAAAATAGCATCCACCACCAATACCTATCGTGGATCACCAAAATATCTCGGAATCAGCCAATACCTGCCAAAGTCTACGCCTCATCTGAAAAGGATTGAAAGGAGGGAGTGAGTATTTTAAAAAATCCAGTGAATGGAGTACAGAGGCATGTAACATATAAATGAGGGGTGAGAGTGATAATGTCAAATATATGTATCAACTATCATTGAATGCCATAATGAAATTCATTTTCATAAAATTATTAATATCAATCTACCATAACTCATAAAATCAATGCAATCAGTCAAATCTCATTTTTCTACAATTTTGGAATTTACCGAAAACATTATCCTACCAATGGCCGTTGGTAGGACCCGCCAAGGAGTTTTTCATAATTTTCATAAAATCCTCTCCACCTTGGCGTTGGCCAGAAACTCCGTGGGATGCTACTACGTTATCCGGCAGCCTGAGGAGGCTCTCCATCTCACCTCTCACCAAGCTAAATATAAAATAGCCTTAGTCACGCCGCCCCAACAGACCGGTCTGTGGCAAGACTCAGACTGCAGTCCTTTTTCCCAGCACCATGTTACCAAACTCATTTTTATCAATCAATACATGCTCAAATATAAAGTAGAGCCATATTTCACAATTCACATAAGTATCCCAAAGTAACATGGTGTAAATAATTTAATAATCATGTTCAAAGTCATGGTCATTTTACAATTTCATTTTTAGGCATACCACAATCACAAAATAATTTCAATTCCATTTGCAAATTTATTTCAAAACTCAATTTATCAATCATATTTAAAATCATTTACTCATTCATATGATACATAACCATCCACTCACATTTAAGGAGGGTATTCACTCCCTATTTCCACAAGTTTTCCAGAATGACTCCTTTTAAATCTCCAAAAGATCAACCTAGACCAATCATTACAAAGCTCTATCATCATCTAACACATCCTATCATACTAGGTAGCTTAATTTATATAAAATTCTAGACTTAACCTTTATAACTTCATACAAAATTTCAGAGGAGTGTATTTCATTCGAATTCAACACATTTTCAGAAGATATATATAACTTCTCATTTTAATTTCAACCTAAATTCGATCAATTATTGAAGGGATTTAGAAATTCCCTCACCTAGGGTTTTTCGTAGTTCGCAACCCTAACTTCCGGGTACGCTCAGTTCAGTCCAAGATCTGCAGTGCTCCAAATCGAAGCAAACTCTATTAGTTAGGCTAAATTACCGAAAGAATCAAACCCTAGAGCTATTACCTGCGTAGGGGATGAAATCGCAGGTCACGATCTAGGGCTTTCTGACAGAGTGCTGCTACTGCCTGCTTGGAGCTTTTGTGATGATCGTAGAAGGGGGTTGCAGCGGTGACAAAGCAATAGCGCTCGCGCAAGTAAGAGTGGGGTAGAGGTGATATCACATGCGGGAAAGAGAAAAAGAGGGGGATACAAGTGGCCTCCCTGTGATGACTGCCGGCTATGGTAGTCGGAGCAACTCGCGAAAGAGCGTCGCAGACACGGGAGAGGGAGAGTGCGACGGCAAGTGAGAGAGAGAGACAGAGAGTGAGATAGAAAGAGATAGAGAGGGGGAGACGAACGATCGTCTAGGCAGTGGCTGTGGCGACGGTGGAACCACCGATGAGCAGTGGAAAGAGGCGGAAGTGAGGGAGAGTGTGGCGGTGGATTCGGGAAGGAGAGAGCGAGAGAGACGAAGGAGAAAGAGGGAATGAGATTAGGATTTCTAACCCTAATTTCATTAAAGGGGGGAGCGCAGCGTTTTACCCCAAAACGCTACGTCTCCTCTCTCTCTATCTCTTTTTTTTTTAAATATCTACATAATTAAATAATTAAATAAATAAATAAATAAATAATGATATATATATTTTTATACCCACTTTTGACTAAATTTTAAATTTCATACAAATTTGATTCACCACGAATTGTGGACACGACATTTTATATATATACTCAAAATTTCAATTTAATACCCCAAAATCAAAAATCAATAAAATTTAAAATTTTTCATTATATAATAAAGATGTTTACAAAATTTCTAACATCGGATTTTCGATGTTACAACACTTAACACCCTAAAAACAAATTTCGTCCTTGAAATTTCAAGATACAACTTATACATAAAAAAACTGTGGATGTTGCTTCCGCATTGATTCTTCAGTTTCCCAAGTCTGTTCTTCCATTTGATTACTTTTCCATAATACCTTGACCATGGGGATTTGTTCGCGTCTCAATTGTTTGACATGCCGGTCAATGATTTGCACTGGTTGCACTTTGAAACTCAGATCTGGGTTCATCTCTATCGAAGGAGTTTCAATTATATGAGAAGGATCCGACAAATATTTCTTATTGCCTTATTTTCCCAAAAAGGAAGACACAAGGATTATTGGGTTTTGTAGCATTTTTGATAGATATGAATCAAGCATATGATAACTTTGAATGGACTTTCTTGGAATCTATTTGGTTGGGCCATCAGTAGATTCAATTGACAATGATGTGTGTTACAACATTACACTACAATATCAGCCACAACGGTAGAGATTTTGGCCCAATCATTCCAAGTAGGGGTCTATGCAAGGAGATCCTTTATCCCAGACTTATTTCTTTCCGCAGAATTTTTTTTTTTTTTTAAGATCCAATCTTGAAGAGACTCTTGGCTGACCCCCAATTGTTGGGATTAAGTTTCAAATTATTGTTGTTGTTGTTGTAATCTTGAAGAGACTCTGCAAATTAAGGGAATCATGTCCAGTTATGAAAGGGCTTCAAGACAAATGGTAAACTTTGATAAGTCGGCAATTAATTTTAACTCTAATGTTGATGATTTAGTCTGGACAAGATAGTGTCTGGTTTTGGCAATTCAGGAACATGTTGAGGTTGGAACCTACTTGGGGTACCAGCTTTTGTTGGCAAAATAAGATAGGCATTTTTAATTTTTATCAAAGACAAGGTATGAAGTAGTTTGTATTCTTGGAAATGGAGATCCATTACTAGGCAGGAAACGAAACCCTTCTAGAAACGGTAGCTCAAGCCAAATGGGAGTCTTCTTAATGTTGGCTTATTTTTGTGAAGAGCTTGAGCGCGTGATGAATTCTTTTTGGTGGATCAAGTCAAGGGGAGGGAAAGGGGCATAAATTGGATGTGTTAGGAGAAATTATGTAAAGGTATTGGCAGGTTAGGGTTCAGACAATTACATTGCTTTAATCTTGCTATACTAGGTAAACAAGCATGGAAGTTTATTACTAATCCGGGTTCCTTAGTAGCATCCATTTTAAAAGCCAGGTATTTTCTGAATTGTTCCTTCTTGGAGGCACCACCTAATCAAAGTTCGAGCTATACATATGGCAGTATAAGGGCAAGTAAGGATTCAATTAGGAGAGGGAGCACATGGTGAAAAGGTTATGGGAATCCATCTCAGTTTGGAATGACTCACTGTTGCTTGACACCTCAATCCCTTGATAATGGGGTGACCTGGATTTCAAACCCCACCTTGGAGGATCACTTAATAAAATTTTCCTTTTACAAGTATTTTAATGAGAGGGATGATAATCTCAACTTGATACTCCAATTAGCTCATGGCAGGTTACAGATTCAGTACTCTGGTTTAGTGAGGAAGAGTGGCAATTATACAATGAAGAGTGCCTACAAGTTCATCTATACAGGTGTTAGCCCTACTTGAAGTGACTTGGTGCAGAAAGTGTGGCACAAATCTTGGTGTGTTAAGGTTGTTCCAAAAATCAAAAACTTGGTTTGGTGAGCCTGCAATGAGGTGTTACCCACAGTGGGTCTATTGAGAATGAGACCACAGAGCTCTAATTTCTGAATTTGGGAGTCTCGCTTTTAATTTTTGATTAAAAAAAAATCTGGGAACTATGCTGCCCATTTGCTAGCTCATGCTACACATTCTATGTCTGAACTCAAGGAGTGGGGTTCTTCCCTTCTTTCCTTGTGAATGCTCTTCTTAGTGATTCTGCATTATGATATCTCTTTTTGTTTTAAAATATAACAAAGAAAAAAAAAAACTATTGATGGTTGTTACTGTGGGTTTCCTATTGAAACCAATTTAGAAGATCTCAGTCCCTCAAAGGTGGATTTTTTTTTTTTTACAGATGATTCTCTCTGTATCAAGAAGTATTGAGATCTTATCTCATCCTATTACTGCCAATGTGAGTTAGATAAACCAAATACGAGTGTTATTTTCTCCTCCTACCTCTACTTCATAAGCCTTGCACACGGTGTTTCTGTACAACCATTCTCCCAATGGAGTGATAACTAATGATTCCTCTTCGAGTTGGGTTAAGCGTCTATTCGAATGCTTAACAAACTCAGTGCTCACAAAAGAATTATTAGACCCAATATCAATTAAAACACGAGCATCAACCCCAAAAATTTTCATCATACCTATACATACGAAAAATAAGGATCAATTCCAAAATTAATCGAATATAATCAATTTCAAAACCCTCAATGTCATCAAATCATCATTACATATCAAAATCACCTCAATTCTCCTTAATAACATGTAAAGTCTCTAATATACCTCAAATTCAGAATTAAGTAACTAAGATTTCATAATGTTCTAAAATATCAAGTTCGGTTTCTAAGAAATTTAATTGTGACTATGTCAGGGTTGTTCTGGGCATCCTCATTGGTCATTGCATAGATTTTGGTATATGCCCTAACTTGTGGATGCTGAGTTGGAGTAGTTACAGTGTTGCTCCCTGTCCCCGTCTATGGTGTGCCAGCTGAAGGTGGAACAGGAGTGTCTGCTTGGCTGCCCATCAATCCACTAGGGCGATCCCGCCTTATCTAACCTCCTCGTCCCAATTTCGGGCAAACATTGCGGAAATGACCTTCCTTTCCGCAATGGTAGCACCTCTTGGGTGATAAGAAAACCCCAAAGTGAAACTTACCACAGTTCTTGCACTGTTCCTTCCTATTTCCCACTATTGGCTTCCTGAAACAGCACTAGGGTAGGGGCTTTAAATTGAGACACGTGTTGGCCTTGAGGAGAGCCAACCGGTCCCGAAACAGATCCACCACTGAAGGAGCTCATACTCCTACCCTTGTTAGAGCTTTGGCCCGATATGAAACCACTCGGCCTCTTCCTCTTTCCATGCTCTCGGACTTTCACCCTTTCAGTCACCATCTTCTCGGCCCATAAGGCCATATCCAGAACATCTTGAAATGTGTGCCCTTTGGTGATTGACGTCTTCTCCCTTATACTCAGATTTAGTCCCGATTCAAATTTTACACATAGGGACTCCTCGGAGTTCACAAACTTCAGAACATAAATAGCAAGTTCTCTTAGTTCTGATTCGTAATCAGACACTGTTTTGTTTCCCTGAACAAGCTTGAAGAACTCCTTTCTCTTTTGGTCCCTATAGAACTAAGTGTAATATTTTTCTTCGAAAGCTCTTAGAAAATCTGCCCAAGAGAGAGGTGTGGTTGTCCTGACCTTCGCATTTTCCCACCAGGTTCTAGCTCCCTTATCCAACAATTTCACCACCACCCACAACTTCATCTCATCACTTAGTCTCATATCGGTGACGGTCTCCTGAACTCGGCCAATCCATTTCTTGGCCATTGTGGCATCACAAGTGCCGGAAAAAGTATCACATCCGACTTGCCTCTTTAAGTAGCTTTGACAACTCGACCGTAGGACATTCGGTTGATGTAACAACCGATGGAGCAGATGCTGTGGGAACACTAGGTGCTACAGCCGGTATAGAAGGAGGAACCGGTGGAGAAACAAAAGATTGGGGCGAAACTTGATACTGTGCTCCGAAAGAACTCCACCACTCCATCACTTGTTGGAGGGCGGCAATAGGAGGTGGAGGAATCCTGGTTGAAGGAGCCAGGTGTGTACTCGTGGCAGCTGGAAAAGAAGTAGGAGCATGTGAGGATGACTTATCCTCGCGCTCCAAAGGAGGAATCTCACTAACATTCCTTATTCTTCGTCTAGGCGGCATGACTTCCTATAAGAAGAGACATTATGCTTAGCCCACTAAATTAGGCATGAGGTTAGGTATTTAACCCCCAAAAAATAAATTTAATCCTAGCCCTTTTGATCGATGGAAAGCTTTTGTACATCATTTGAAAATTTCTCTAAAATCTGAAATGTCAAAAGAAAATACTTTCAAAACTTTTAGTAAAAACATAGGGGCATTTGGAAGTAATTCAAATCTTTAAACATTTAAAATCATGAGCCGAAGCTTTGATACCAATAAAATTGTCACGCCCCGACCCTCCCGCCGAGCACGTAACAACTACCGCGTTATCTCGACATACGGGCATGACCTCCCCATATACCGAGATAGCGCAAGGCATTTAAATCTTTCAATATATCTTCTAAAACAATAAACTCATCAAACCAATAAATCATATAACAACTTGCATACAAATGACTCATCCCTGTATACACAAGCATACATCAGCACACATTTAGGGAGGGGATCCTGTACATGCATACATGCAATGTGGCCTTCCCAGCCATTTCAGAATTTCACAAAGTCACAATCTCAAAAATATGTCAATAAATCCCAATAAAAGTCCAAATGTCCCAATTAAGAACAATAAGTTTTGCAAAAATAAGTTTTAAACAATTATAAACACTTTCCACATAAACCAAGTTTGGATTTCACCAATATTCATCCCCAAAAAAATACGACAAGTATCAATCAAATCCAAATTTCGAAAGAGTAGTACAATAGCTTCTTTCCACGAATGAAATTTCTTCAACCTCAAAAAAAAAATAGCATCCACCACCAATACCTGTTGTGGATTATCAAAATATCTCGGAATCAGCCAATACCTGCCAAAGTCTACGCCTCCTCTGAAAATGATTGAAAGGAGGGGGTGAGTATTTTAAAATACTCAATGAATGGAGTGCAGTGGCATGTAACATATAAATGAGGGGTGAGTGTGGTAAGGCCAAATATATGTATCAACTATCATTGAATGCCATAATGAAATTCATTTTCATAAAATTATTCATATCAATTTACCATGACTCATAAAATCAATCCAATCAGTCAAATCTCATTTTTTCACAATTTTGGGATTTACCGAAAATATTATCCTGCCAATGGCCGTTGGTAGGACCTGCCAAGGAGTTTTTCATAATTTTAATAAAATCCCCTCCGTCTTGGCATTGGCCCGAAACTCCGTGGGGTGCTACCACGTTATCCGGCAGCCTGAGGAGGCTCTCCATCTCACCTCTCACCTCTCACCAAGCTAAATATAAAACAGCCTTAGCCACGCCGCCCCAACGGACCGGTCTGTGGCAAGACTCAGACTGCAGTCCTTTTTCCCAGTACCATGTTAACAAACTCATTTTTATCAATCAATGCATGCTCAAATATAAAGTAGAGTCATATTTCATAATTCACATGAGTATCCCAAAGTAACATGGTGCAAACAATTTAATAATCATGTTCAGAGTCATGGTCATTTCACAATTTTATTTTTAGGCATACTATAATTACAAAACAATTTCAATTCCATTTGCAAATTTATTTCAAAACTCAATTTATCAATCATATTTAAAATCATTTATTCATTCATATGATACATAACCATCCACTCACCTCTAGAGAGGGTATTCACTCCTTATTTCTATAAGTTTTCCATAATGACTCATTTCAAGTCTCCAAAAGGTCAATCTAGACCAATCATTACAAAGTCTATCGTCATCTAACACATCCTATCATACTAGGTAGCCTAATTTATATAAAATTCTAAACTTAACCTTTATAACTTCATACAAAATTTCAAAGGAGTGTATTTCATTCGAATTCAACACATTTTCAGAATATATATAGATTCTCATTCTAATTTCAACCTAAATTCGATCAATTATTGAAGGGATTTAGAAATTCCCTCACCTAGGGTTTTTTGCAGTTCGCAACCCTAACTTCCGGGTACACTCAATTCTGTCCAAGACCTGCAGTGCTCTAAACCGAAACAAACTCTATTAGTTAGGCTAAATTACCGAAAAAATCAAACCCTAGAGCTACTGTTTAGAGAATCACTCTTACCTGTGCAGGGGATGAAATCGCAGGTCACGATCTAGGGCTTTCTGACAGAGTGCTGCTACTGCCTGCTTGGAGCTTCTGCGATGATTGCAGAAGGGGGTTGCAGCGGTGACAAAGCAGTAGCGCTCGCGCGAGGAAGAGAGGGGTAGAGGGGCTATCGCATGCGGAAAGAGAAAAAGAATACGAGTGGCCTCCCTGTGATGACTGTCGGCTATGGCGGTCAGAGCAACCTGCGAAAGAGCGTTGCAGACATGAGAGAGGGAGAGTGCGACGGCGAGTGAGAGAGAGTTCGAGAGAGAGAGACAGAGAGTGAAGAGATAGAGAAGGGGAGACGAACGATCGTCTAAGCGGTGGCGACGGTGGAACCACCGATGAGCGGTGGAGAGAGGCGGAAGTGAGGGAGAGTGTGGCGGTGGATTTATGAAGGAGAGAGCGAGAGAGATGAAGGAGAAAGAGGGAATGAGATTAGGGTTTCTAACCCTAATTTCATTAAAGGGGGGAGCGCAGCGTTTCATCCCAAAACGCTGAGTCTCCTCTCTCTCTCTATCTCTCCTTTTTTTTTTTAAATATCTACATAAGTAAATAAGTAAATAAATAAATAAATAAATAATCATACACATATTTTTATACCTACTTTTGACTAAATTTTCAATTTCATACAAATTTGATTCACCACGAATCGTGGACATGACATTTTATATATATACTCAAAATTTTAATTTAATACCCCAAAATCGAAAATCAATAAAATTTAAAATTTTTCATTATATAATAAAGATGTTTACAAAATTTCTAACATCGGATTTTCGGTGTTACAGATACAAACTAGCATTGCACGACTTGCCATGGAAGCAAATAATTTCAAATTTAAACCGAGTCTCATTGACATAGTGCAGGCAGATCAGTTTGGAGGACAAACCTTTGAAAATCTAAATAACTATTTGAAAAATTTTTTAGAGATCTGTGTTACAACAACTTGAACAGAGTAAGTCTAGATGCAAAACGGTTACAGTTGTTTTCTTTCTCTCTTAGGGCAAAGATAAAAATATGATTTAACTCATTTCCTATTAGTCACTTTATGAATTGAGAGAATTTATCTCAAACATTCTTAATTATGTATTTCTCACCTAGTAAGATAACTAAATTACGTAATGATATTACTAGTTTTAGGTAATTTATAGGTGAATCTTTGTATAATATTTGGGAGCATTTTAAGAATTTGATTAGAAGATGTCCACATCATGTTATATTTAATTGGTTGATTTTGTAGACTTTTTATGGAGGTTTTTTAAAATGTGTTAGAATTATCATCGATACTGCAGCAAAGGGTGCTTTCATGAGTAAATCTTACAATAAAACATGTGCATTACTTGATGATATGGCTTCTAATCAGTCTGATTAGTCTAATGAATGTGAAATTTTTAGACAAAAAGCTGATGTGCATGAAGTTGATAGTTTTACCATACTTAATATAAAAATCGAATTCCTAATTAATGCAATTAAAACTAATCAATTTAATATTGTGACTGACCTGGTTTTATCTTGTGATTCATATGGAGATTCTACTCATATGGTTTTTGAGTGTCCACGGGTACAGTAAGCACACTTTGTGTCTAACTTTGGCAGACTATCCTAGAATAATTCTTACTCCAACACGTACAATTCTAGATAGAGAAACCATTCTAACTTTTCATGGAGTCAAGAAGAAACTAGACCAAATAATCCACATGCTTTAACTCAGAAAATCTACAACCAAGAGAGAATAAGACAGTATAGGAAATCGCAATTAAACGTTTGGTAGCTGTAACAAATGAAATGTTTGAGAAATTTGAAAATAAAATTGATCAATTGACTAATACTTTTCATTCTCGTGTGCCAGGTAGACTACCAAGTGATACTGAGAAGAATATTAGATAGCAAGTCAAAGCAATTTCATTGAGGAGAAGGACTCAATTACAAGAGGTGCCAATTTGGTCCACGAACTAGGAGGTTGAACAAGAGGTTGAGAAAGAGATCAAACACTCAGCAAATGAGAAGTTCAAGGCATCAGATTTAAAATAGAGAAATACTTTACCTTTGACTAAATATAAGCTCATTGTCCCTTTTCCTAAACGTTTATTACATGCTAATGCAGCAAAATAGTTTGAAAAATTTTTATTAGTTTTTAAGAAATTCTACATTAACATTCCTCTTTTGAATGCTATCAAGCAGATGCCAACTTATAGAAAATTCCTCAAGCACGTGATCACCAACAAGAAAAAGTTAGATGATGTTTCAACAGTTAAGTTCATGGAGGAGTGTTTTGTGATTTTACAAAAGAAACTACCACCAAAACTCAAGAATCTAGAGAGTTTTTCTATCCTTTGCACCATAAGTTTACTAATTTTTTCCGATATTTTATGTGATTTGGATGTTGTATCAATCTCATGTCATATTTTGTATTCTTGAAATTAGGATTAAATGAATGTAGACTAACTAATATTTCATTACAATTAACAGATAGAACTATAAAGTATCCGAGAGACATTGTTAAGGATATACTTGTCAAAGTTGATAAATTTATTTTTCTTGTCGAATTTATCGTCTTGGATATGGATAATGATGAGAGTATTTCATTGATTCTAGATCGACCTTTATTTGCGACTGCACGCGCTTTGATTGATGTTTATGTTAGAAAATTGATTTTGAGAATTAATGATAAAAAAATTGAATTCAATGTTTTTCATTCCATGAAAAATTTTGATAAACAAGAAATTTTTAGAGTCAATTGTATTGAGAGGATTGCTAAACATGATTTTAATATTTTTTACTCTAGTGATTCTATTGAAAATTGCATATGGACGGAAGTGTAGAACTCCATTGTATTGGGATAAGATTGGGGAAAGAAAAACTGAGTATAGAATAAATTGAGACCACCATCGAGAAGGTAAAGTTGATCTGGGAAAGGCTAAAGGTTGTTCAAGACCGATAAAAAGCTATACTGATAAGAGGAGAAGGCCAATGGAGTTTGAGATTGGTAATATGGTGTTTTTGAAAGTATCTCCTTGAAAATGTGTAATTCAATTTCGGAGACGGGGAAAGTTAAGCTCTCGTTATATTGATCCTTTCAAAATCATAGAGAAGATAGTTAAGATAGCTTACCAGTTAGAACTATCCCCAGAGTTAGAAAATGTCACTTTGTCACTAATTTAGTGACAAATGCATTATTCATCGCTAAAGTTAGCAACAAATGCACTATTCGTCGCTAAAATTAGTGACGAAAGAGCAGTCAAAGCTAAATTTAGTGATAAAAGCAATTATTTGTTGCTAATTTAGTAACAAAACTTGTAACGAAATCTACTTTTATCCACTCCTTGCAATGAATTTAACAACGAATTATTTATTTATGATAAAATTAACAATGAAAAAGTACTTATCGAAAATTTGCAACAAAATTAGAGATGAAAAAATATTTATCCTGTGGTTCATTAATAAAAGAAATTTAGTTTTCATACTTATATAATGACTAGATTATTTAAACAAATTTGTAAATTTTGTAAAAGTTATGAGTGATAATACTTAAAATAAGTACAAATTCGTTTGTCTAATATCTAAAAGAATTGTTTGATACCCAATGTAGTCTTGCACTTAGCTAAAAGAAAAAAATATATATTTATATAAGTAAAATCCTATTACTGTATATTGTAATATTTCATTAAAGATTGATTGAATTATTTATTGTTAAAAATGGTTAATTTGATAAGAATTGTAACATTCATTATGCATTTAACTCAATTCCGTTATTTAAAAATGGTCAAAAGGAAAAACAAAGTTGAAAATGTTTCATAAGAGAGTGCAGAAGAAATTTAATCACGAAATTAGCCACGAATTTCCAAGTACAGTTGTAAATTAACGATGAATTAGGTCAAAATAATTTTGTGTAGCCAATTAGGGGTGAATTTAGACATGAATCGCGGAATTCATTGCTAAATTTTGTTATAAAAATATTTTTGTGGTTAATTAGTAATGAATTTAGTCACGAATCTCGAAATTCGTTGCTAAATTTTGTTACAAAAATATTTTTGTAACTAATTAACAACGAATTTAGCCATAAATCCAATTTTTGTTACTATATTTTGTGACGAAACCAAAATTCGTCGCTAGATTTAGTGATAAGATTAGATTTTTGATAAAATTTAGTCACAAAATTGCTATTCAACACTAAATTTACCACGAACTAATAGTTTGATGGCTAATTTTGTTACGAAAATTTTTTCGTGGCTAATTAGCAATGAATTTGGCCATGAAAATATTTTCGTAACTAATTAACAATAAATTTTATCATGAATATTTTATTCGTTACTAATTTTGCAACGAGTACAATTTTGTCTCTAATTTCGTTGCAAAATAACGATAAAACCCATTTTTATCCCTAATTTCATTGTAAAATTAGTGACGAATTTCGCCACTAAAATCATGTTTTTTTTGTAGTGAAATTATTTACAATCCACACAGAGATTTCAAAAGAACTTTCATATGCTCCTTTTTCATGAAATCTTTTAATAGAAGATGTGCAGATCCTCATCAAACTTTAGAGTTGTTCCTATCAGCATTCATCATGCACAGCATCCCACAAAATTAGGTTATTGATTGAATTTCAAACTATATGTCCGCGAGAGGGACAATGTAGAAATTCAAATGCATTTCAAAGCATGACTAGAAAACTTTATTCTCATTTTTTCTAAGGGCATCATTTGTTTTAATTTAACAAAGTGAAAAATCTGATGAGATGATACTAACGGAAGGATTTACTTACCAAAAGAATGAATAGAACCATATTAAAGAGAGCAACTACTCTCCATTCCATTTTCATTTATTTTGCAACTCTGGCTCTGGACATGAAACAGAAGCAAAAGCAATAAGATCAAACATAACAAGAGGTTTTGGAGCTACTGACAAATCGCACATAGAGCAGTGTTTACTAGCAAGAAGCAGAATTGTAGCATTTGATGCCATGGGAACTCTTGTAAGACTTGTAATAGCTATTGGAACAAACTAGACTGAAGCGAAGTCTTTGTATGAAACATTGACCCCAAGATATCCACACGTGAAAGTTTAGTTGAATTACAGCTGGAAAAAAAATGGCATTTAACAAATCACAAAGCGAAACACGATTATGACCTTATTAACATATTACATCATTTACTAGTGGGATGAAATGTCTGAAGTTAGACACAGATTAGATGGAAAAATTATTAGTGTTTGGGCTTTGAAATAGTCCCCAGCAAGACAAAGAAATTGGGGCAGAGCTAAGATATTCTCGTCAAACAAAAGAGTCCTCCCCTTTGGCTTGTGGGGGCTAAAGTAGGAAAAAACACCCACAAAGACAGTGATCAGTAACACTTTTAACATTCTTTGTAACAAAGCAAATTTTTTTGAAAAAATTGTTAAAAATTTTTTTTTTGAAAAAATTGTTAAAATTTTTTTTTTTGAAAAAATTGTTAAAGCGACGTGTGGGTGTTAGTTTTGAAAAATTTTTTTGTATGAAATTGTTAAAAAAAAATTTTTTTTCGTGTCAAAAGGGTACATATCTCATAATTGTGATAAAGATGGAAGTGACCTTAATTAGCTGTTAACATTCTTTGTAACAAAGCAAATTTATACATAGTATGGATGAATTATTTCAAATTCTTTCTTTTCAATCCATCACTGGAAGACAGACAACTTCCAAAACCCCAGATTTTATGTTGTCTTGCATTATCAAGCTATAGAAATCCCAAGATAAGAACTTGAAGTTGATCAAAACTAATATCAGGTAGCATGCATTCTGTGACATCGTCAAAGACCGAAGGAAAAAAAAAATGAAAACCCAGTATACTTCTAAAGCATTGAGCATAAAATGGTAGCAGATAGAACTGTTAACGTACCAATATCCCGAAAGATTAAAGAAGGTATGGACATACAATACACATTAGGCATGTGTAGCACTATACTTCAATCAGGTTATCATTGCCATCATCTTAAAATGGACATAATCTAGATCAAACAATTAAGCTCAATTAACAGTTTGGAAATAAATCTTGGAGGTCATAACATATTAAATCAACACCTAATGACGAAATAAAGACCCTGAACCTTATCTATAACAAAACATTTTGAGGTATTATGAATCCCCAACCAGTACAGCACTTTGCCACTGTATAATTATGGGTTTGCCTGAGGCATTCTCGATACTTCCTATGCTTCAAATTACAAGAATTGTACACGTTGAAACATGAAAAATAAAGTCTTATGTGCATCAAAGTGAAATTCATTAGAAAATAGTTTATATTCATTACACATTAACACAAAAATATGCTACTTTATAACAGAAAAAATATAAAATATATGTAATACCAATAAATACAAAGAGAATGCAACCAAACGTGTGATTATGCCATAGAGAGTAGTTGCTATTAACAGGCATCACCAAAGCCCTGACCGCAACTCAAAATTTCCGATTCTTATTAAAACAATTTGAAAAGGCTCATTAGAATCTCAAATCAAGACATAGAGAGAGAGGCTTGCAACTCTAAACTCTTCATTGAGAACAGAAGTGATAACCTCGGGATATTATTCAGAATTGGAGAGATGTTGAACAACGAGCATCCCGTAATTCCAGAAGTATAATATCTAGAACTGATCTTCTTTGCACTCTCTATTGTGCATCTAAAGAATAGTGATATTCAAATTCAAAAATAAGTTTGTCATGATAAATTTGGGAAAACCAACTTGGATCAAGATGGAGGACAAACTTACACTTTGCAGTGATGACTATTTAAAAGTGGAGATTGGATGGATCATACCTGTGCGATCTTAGCAGCTGTAGCTTCTATATCCCCCGGTTTGTGGGATTTTGAGGCCTACCGTGGATTTTCAGACATAGAGGAAGAAAGAAAGCGAGGTGTACAATGGTGTTGACTTGGGCTCCGTTTGTTTCCACCCTATATGTTGGCTTCACTTATGTTGACATGCTCCCTTGATATGCTCCAGAAAAACTGGATGCTCCTTCTACAAAAGTAGTAGTTCTCCCAGGAAAGAAGTGCAAATCTTTAGACGAAGAGGACAATATTTCATTAGAAGAAAAGGGCAAATTAGAATGATATCTATTGATCTTGAGAGCAATGAGAAACTAAGATAAAGCTGGACTATAGGAAACAACCTGTTACACATTCTATGAACAGTGAACTATTTTCAAAACCATGATAGCAGCACTGCATTTACTTGACTGCAAACAAAAACCAAGCCAAAAAAAAAGACAGAATCCTAAATCACTAGACCCCTAGACCCCTATTAAAATGCTCATTGCTTTAAAAAAGAATCGGCACAGATCTCTAGGGCTTCTTCTGTGCATCTGAAGAATAGTGATAAATTCACAAGTGAGTTTAGTAGGAGAAATTTGGAAAAACAAACTTGGATCAAGATGGAGGACAAAGTTACATTTTATTGTGATGATTATGAAGAACTTGAGATTATGCAGAAGCAGGGATTTCAAAGCTTACTGTGCACATTCAGAGAGAGAGAGAGAGAGAGAAAGAATAAGGAACAATGAAGGAAGAAGATAAAACTGATGGAAGGGAGACGAGCGAGGTGTTCAATGTTGCTAACTCGGCTCTGTTTGTTTCATCTCTATATGCTAGTTAGACATCTATATGTTGGCTTCACTTATGTTGACATGCTCCCTTATATGCTCCAGAAAAACTGTGATTGCAGCATCTTAAATTTACCCTGCAAACAAAAACCAAGCCAAAAAAGACAGCATCTTAAATGACTACACCCAGCATCTAAAACAGATTGGTTATTATAACTCAGATTAAAGCAAAAGAGAAGTTGCATGGCCTCCAAGTCTGTCAAAGAGCACAAAGAACATTTAATTCCTTTGGAAAAGATAAGGAGCATACAAGTTCAGCAAGAGCAAGAAGCTGTAAAGAGATATGAGCATGTCTAACTTCCAAACAGTTTACCACTTTTGATCCATAAAATAGTTTTAAGATGAAATTTCTTACACTAAATTACTAAGAACTTTATTAGACGGTCACCCTCATTAGGATTAGTTGAATAATATGTTTTTGTCCTTGTCTATTATCAGTACCAAAAACAATTATATACAAACCAGAAAAGTGAGAGAATAAATAAATAAAGATCCATATGCAACAATATCAGCAAGAGAGGGAAAAAACAAAGGAAATACCCAAACTTCTGCAATAATGAGAATTACCTCATGCCTTCTCCTCAATCAGTAACACAAAAATATACTTTGTAATAAGAAGATCAAGATGGAGAACAAAATTACACTTTGTAGTGATAATTAAGAAAAAGCTGAGATTGGACAGATCACACCTTTGCAGTCTTAGCGGCTGTAGCTTCTATATCCTCTGGTTTGTGGGATTTGAGGCCTACTGTATCCAAAATACTTTGTAATAAGAAGATCAAGATGGAGGACAAAAGTACACTTTGTAGTGATCATTAAGAAAAAGCTGAGATTGGACAGATCATACCTTTGCAGTCTTAGCGGCTGTAGCTTCTATATCCTCTGGTTTGTGGGATTTGAGGCCTACTGTATCCAAAATACTTTGTAATAAGAAGATCAAGATGGAGGACAAAAGTACACTTTGTAGTGATCATTAAGAAAAAGCTGAGATTGGACAGATCATACCTTTGCAGTCTTAGCGGCTGTAGCTTCCATATCCTCTGGTTTGTGGGATTTGAGGCCTATTGTATCCAAAAGATCGATCTGTTAGGTGAGAGAGCCTATTAGACTTAAGTAGGGACATTTTTTTTTTTTAGAGCACCAGGTAACCCTTTTCCCCTTTGGAAAACCCTCACTTTGGACCTTATCAAGCACCAAGGAGCCCTCTTCCAGGTAGCCCTTTTCCATGTTGGACTGGAGGCTCTGATACCAATTTGTCAGGGACCCACGTGATGGATTCAAGCCCAATCGGAGAACTCAGTTCAAAAGATCGATCTGCTAGGTGAGAGAATCTATTGGACTTAAGTAGGCTTCTATGATTTTTTGTGGATCCAATATGGGATTCGTAGCACTTGGGCTCTGTTTGTTTCCTCCCTATCTGTTTGCTAGACGCCTATATGTTGGCTTCACTTATGCTGACATGCTCACTTGATATACACCAGAAAACCTGGACACTCCTAGAAAAGTATGAGTTCTGCTAGGAAAGAAGTAAAAATTCTTAGATGAAGGGAACAATATTTTGTTATAAGAAAAGGACAAATTAGAATGATATCTTTTGATCTCGAGAGCAATAAGAAACTATGCCGATACCCAAAAAACTATAGCCCAACAAAGTAGTAAAACACTCCAATAAGCACACAATCCATTTCACATCAAAACACTCACAAAACTAAGATAGAGCTGGACCAGAGGAAACAACCTGTTACACACTCGAGGAACAGTGAACTATCTGCAAAACCAAGATAGCAACAGGAGTTACTTTATTGCAAACAAAAACCAAGCCAAAACCGACAGCATTTTAAATCACTAGACCCCAGGTAAAATGCTCGTTGCCCTAAAAATGAATCGGCATCTAAAATTACACATCTTATAATGACTTAGATTTAGGCAAAAGAGAAGTTGCATGGCCTCCGACCCTGTCAAAGAGCACTAAGAACATTCAATTCCTTTGGAAATAATAAAAAGCATAAAAGTCCAGCAAGAGCAAGGAGTTGCAAAGAGATATGAGCATGCCCAACTTCTAACTCTACAGATGACCCAAAAGATATGTGCAAAAAAAGCAACAGATGCAACACTACTGGAGTATTGACACCTATAATTGAGAGAATAGTGGGCAAAAGGGGTTGGAGGATTCTGGACATGGTAATATTGAAAACATGATGGGAAACATTATGCTTTGCAGATTTTCTTCCATTCAGAGAAGACCTACAGATGTCTTATAATAAGATTGGTGAAATTGCAACATGTTAAAGATATATGAAAAGGATACAAAGAGGTGGAAACCAGTGAACTTCACCAACACAAATAACTAAATGCTCCACTCTTACAAGAATCTACTGCAAGGAGCCTAGGAATCCTCAAAAATAAACAACCCCTACAATGGAAAAAAAGATTTAGAAGAAGAGCAAAAATACAAGCTATTTAGGAAACAGTCCTCAAAACTGAGGAAAATTTCTCAACCCCCACCAAACACCAATTACATTCCCTTCAGACCAAACTCAACAAGGGAAAAGGAGAATCCTAAAGCCTCTCAGCATTTCACAAAGCCATAAATCACTCCAACTCCATAACTCATTCTGCAAGGAGCTTAAAATCAACCAGCAAAAAATGGAAAAACAAAGAAAAATCAGGTTGCACAATAAACATGTCTAGACCATCAACCAGAACTATGCCCTGACTTTGATAATTATACCGAGGCAAAAATCTATCCCCATGAAGCCACCTGGGCAAAGGAAAAAAAATTAACTCTACAGGGAGTGAAGAAATCCAAACAACATTCAGCAGAAAACCTCCCACACAAAATAACTTGAGTTGTTGAACGTGTATGTCTCTCTTTTCAAGGATAAAGAAAAATTTTCATTGTAAAAGAACATTAACTATAAGTAGGACATTAAGGTACATTCTATACAAAAAGAAGAAAAACTAAAGGACGTTGAGATCAAATAAAATTTTTTAAGATAAACTTGTCCTTACTGCAAGAATATTACTATTTTTCCCACAACAAACCAAAAATATTTACTTAAACAATTAAACTCCCTCCCATAGAAAACAAAGAAAGTAAGTCTACTTGTTTCTGTTCATCCTCTTATTTCAGAAGCCATTTGGTCGATCAATCAATGAAAATAGAGAAAGTCAGCATCAATTACAAACATATTGAATTGTCATTCAAACTAAGGATCCAAAAGATGCCTTAACTTAAAACTTATTTAATATCTTACTTTTTATTTGACTACTAGATTCTTCCTGCCAACCGTCCATAAATGAAAATCTTAATAGTCTTAGGGAGAGAGAGAGAGCTACTAGTAGTGTAATGATCTGTATTGTTTCAGTGAATGTCCTAGAGGGATGATAAAAGATCACGTGTGTGGAAAAATTGATAGAAAACATAAAATTGGACAGACGGTGAACATTGTTGTTGTTTCAGCACCATTTAAATTGCATCACGTTGGGGGTTCTAATATGGTGAACTGACCCTTCCACTACGCAAACAGCTGATGCAGAACAAGTTAGCAGAACTTGGCATGCATCAAAGCTTAGGAGTAGTGTATAATTAAGCCAGGCTTGACTTGGTAGCAACCATTTGTTTTTTAAGCATGTCTCGATCCAAGACAGGTTGCATTAATGGAAAATATGACAAGAATAGAGCAGATCACTTAGAAAGTTGGAAAATTTTGTTATTTTGAATGGACTGAAATTAAGTGAAGCATCTTCCGGAAAGAGTTCCACAAAGTGGAGCAAGTGTTAGTAAGAGATTTAATCAATAGAGCCAATTAAGGAATCAACATCAAATTGAGTAAGTCAATTCGGAAATAAAAGGGATTCCATCAATCTACAAGTCAATTCGGAAATCAAGGGATTCCTTCAATTTGCAAGTCAATTAGAAAATTAAGGGATTCCATCAATTTGTTTTAATCATACCGTGTACATAATTAGATTACCAAAATTAGAGTATATAGATTAAGAATAAGAGCAGATCACGATTGTAATTTAAAAACTTTCGTGAATTACTTTTGTACAATTTTCTATATATATAAAATAATAAAGGAGAAGAAATTCATTCAAACAAATTGACATGGTATCACAGCCTTCTATCAAAATCTAAATAGTCGTGTCCTTGTTTTAGCCCTAGGGGCTCTCGAATATCTTTGATTTAGTTCTAGGGACTTTAGTGTTCTTCTTGTTTCAGCCCTAGGGCTCTCGAATATTTGGTCTCCTCCTTTGGTTTTAGTAGTTTTGATTTTGAAATTTTTTCCACATCACATATTGTGGTTTTCATTTTGAAGAGTTACAATTTTTTTACACACTTGAGTTCTTTTTTTCAAATCACTATACCAACAGAAAACTTTTCTGCTCGGTTCAGTGGAAAGAACCATTCGATTTGGGAGTTTCAATTCAGGATGTACATCAAAAGCAAAGGATTGTGGGGACATATTGATGGGTCTTCTACTGCACCAAATGACAAAATTGGTCTTGCTACGTGGGAGACAAAAGATGCTCAGATTATTTTTTGGATTCTGGGATCTATTGAGCCACACATGATTAACAATTTGCGCTCTTTTACAACAGTCAAGGAGATGTGGGAATATTTGAAACGTATTTATAATCAAGCCAACAATGCAAAATGTTTTTAATTGGAGTTGGACATTGCAAATTACAACCAGGGTAATCTTTCAATTAAAGAATACTATTATGGTTTTTTCAATTTATGGACAGAACATTCAGCCATTATACATGATAAAATACCACGAGAAGCACTGCCTGTTCTCAAAGAAATTTATGATACTAGTCGACGAGATCAATTTCTCATGAAATGTAGATTAGAATTTGAGGTTACAAGGGCTGCTTTGCTGAACCGAGATTCAATTCCCTCTTTGGATGTGCATATTAGAGAATTACTTCGGGAAGAGTAATGATTAATTACTCAAGAAGCTATGACACAAGACAAACTTACCTCAGAGTCTATAATAGTTGCTAACGCTGCTCAAGGGAAAAGAAAAAGAAGAGATATGAAGTAGGTTCAGTACTATTCATGCAAGGATTTTGGGCATATTGCTCAAAATTACACAACTCAAACTCTTGCAAACAATGTGGTCACATTATTAAAGAATGCCCAACACGACCAGAGAATCATCCAACCAAAGCCGTACATGCTGCATTCATTCCTCTTCCCCTACAGAGCCAGTAGATTAGGGTCCCATGACAACACTTAGAGCAACCTCTAATCAAGTTGCCGGTGCAACAAATGATTATCTCAGCATTCTCTGCCTTGGGTATTCAAGGTAAGACTAAACACACTCTTCAACCTTAGTTTGTTAACTCTGTGGCTTCGAATCATATAACTGATGCTTCTGATTATTTGCACAGTGTTCGACCCTATTGTGGTACAAAACATATTCAAATTGCGGATGGTAGTTCTCTTTCTATTGCTGCTATTGGGGATATTTATTCATCTTTTCGTAATGCGTTTGTGTCCCTTGGGCTTTCATCAAGTTTAATTTCAATTGATCAATTGGTAGATAACAATTGTAACGTACATTTCTCTCGTGATAGTTGTCTTGTGCAGGATCAAGGGTCTGGGAAAGTGATCGCGATGAGGCTTAAAATGGGAAAATTGTTTCCTATACATTTTCTTAGTCATGGTATTTTCTCTTTGGCTTGTAACACTATAACATATCAAAGTGAGGTCTGGTATAAACGTTTAGGCTATCCTAATTCGCTTGTCTTGCCTCACCTATTGAAATATGGATTCTTGGGTAGTAAAAATCAATCTTCCTCTTTATTTTTAAACTGCTCTACATGTAAACTTGCTAAGAGTAAGACTCTACTATTTCCTTCTTATAGCATCATGCAGAAAAGTGTTTTGATATTATTCATAGTGATGTTTGGGGTGTTTTTCCGTCTCTCATACAAATCATAAATATTTCGTGACATTTATTGATGACCACAATCGGTTTATTTTAATTTATTTTCTTCACTCTAAAGCCGAGGTCTTTTCCATATTTCAAATTATCTTGGCATATGTTGAGAACCAATTTTCTACTAGTATTAAAATCTTACGATCTGACTCTGAGGGAGAATATATGTCAAATGAATTCCAAGTCTTCTTACAACACAAAGGTATTATTTCACAATGCTCTAGTCCTCATACACCTCAATAGAATGGTATTGCTGAACGTAAAAATCGACATTTGTTGGATGTCACTCGTATCTTACTACTTGAATCTTTTGTTCCCCCCAGTTTTGGCTTGAGGCTATGTCCACAGCTGTCTATCCAATTAACTGTCTTCCATCTCAATTCTTGAACTTTGACTTACCATTTTTTTGTCTCTACAACACTCATCCTAATTATCACACACTTTATACTTTTTGGTGCATCTGTTTTGTTCACTTACTGTCCTACTGAACTTCACAAACTTTGTGCCCAAGCTATTAAGTGTGCATTTCTGGGTTATAGTACCACTCAAAAGGGATTCGTATGTTATGATACTATTGTTAATCGTCTTCGTACCTCTCGAAATGTGATTTTCTTTGAGAATCACTATTTTTTTCAGTTTAATGTAGTCTCTTCTACTACTGCTCCTATACTTCCTCACTTTGATGATATTCCATGTCCTATTGAGCATTTCAAACCAGGTGTTGTGTATACGCGACGTAAGACCACTTTAACTCCTTCTGATGCTGACCCGCCACCTGAGCCTGAACCTCCGGCACCTCAAAGATCTACACGTCTCCCATACACCAGATAGGTATGAGTTCCCACATATATCTCTTAATGTAACTCTATCGAACGTTCCTGTTCCTACTTGTTATTCTCAGGCAGCCCTACATGCGTGTTGGAAACAAGCAATGCAAGATGAGCTTCAAGCACTTCAAGGAAATCATACGTGGGAGTTCATAGTTCTCCTTTCACTTTCATCGTCAGACTCTTCACACTGTGAAGTTCATAGTTCAGTGTTCACGAAAGAGAGAGAAAGAGTGAGAGAGAAAAGGAGAAGAAGAAGAAGATCATTCACGAAACAAAGTTTGTTTGTTTTTGTTTTATTTTGTTTTTTTTTTTCCTTTCGTCTTCAGCTTCACTCATTCCTTTACATTATCTCCTTTCATCTTCACGATCATGACTTCTTTACCACTTGATTCATTTTTTTTTTCCCTCAGATCTGGTTTCTACTCTACCGATACCGAGTCTGAGAGCGAGAGGTGAGAAGAAACAAGATTTTCTTTCAGATCTGGGTCAAATTTGGATTTCTCGAAGAAAGGTACCCTCGACCTCGATCACCCCTTGATCTTTTTTTTTTTTTAACTCTACTATATATTAGGAAAAAAAATTTCCCCTCAGATCTGATACAGGCCTCTCGAACACCCCTTGATCTATTTTTTTTTTTAACTCTGCTATAGATTAGGAAAAAAATCTTCCCCTCAGATCTGATGTAGGTCTCTCGAACACCCCTCAATCCATTATTTTTTTTAACTCTGTTACAGATTAAGAAAAGAATTTTCCCCTCAGATCTGACGCAGGTCTCTCGAACACCCCTTGATCCATTATTATTATTATTATTATTATTATTATTATTATTATTATTATTATTATTATTATTATTATTTTACTTTGCTACAAATTAGGAAAAAAACTTTTCCCTCAGATCTGATGGTGATGCAAGTGTCTCGAACACCCCTTGATCCATTATTATTATTTTTTTTTTACTTTTCTACAAATTAGGGAAAAAAATGATAAACACCCATCAAATTTGATCTGATGTAAGTCTCTCGAACACCCCTCTGTTGATCTTGATCCAATTAGGAAAAAAAATTTTCCCCTCTGTTTGTTGATCCATTTATTAAATTTTTACAAATTTGTTTAACTCTATTTACTAATTAATAAAAGGAAAAAGTTCGATGGCTTATGAATTACTAATTAAACTAGATATATTCCATTATTGATTTTTTTTTTTATTTTCTCTATATTTTATTTTACTTAAAAATTTTCCCCTCTGTTGATCCATCTACAAATTTTCCCTTCTGCTTTTTTTTTTTTTAACCTATGCTTTGTTAATTTCTTTTATTAAATTTGTAAACCGCCTCTTTTTTTTTTTAACTCTTTGATACATTTACCATTCTACAAATTTGTTTCAAATGTCTCAACCTGAGGACAGAGCTGCAAGTAATGAAGAGATGGAGATGGACTTGGAGGAATTGGAAACTGAAAAAGAAGAACAACCGAAGAAACATAGAGCAACTTGCAAAAGATCTAAGGTTTGGGATCACTTTGACTCTTTTATAAATGAGAAAGGTGAGAATAAAAACACTTATAGATATTGTGGAAAAGAGTACTTTTCTTCCACTGGAATACATGTAACTAGTATTTTATTGAGTCATTTGAAAGTATGTGCTTTATATCCTGCAAATAAGCTCTCTGGACAGACTGAAATTGCTTTCCAAAGTGGAGATGGGGATGAGAAAAAGGTTAATTTAATTGCTTGGAAATTTGATCAACAAGCCATTAGGAAGACATAATGTCACATGATCATTGTAGATGACTTCCTTTTAAGTTTGTTGAGGGAGAAGGGTTTAAGCATTTTATGAGTGTTTGTCAACCTTCATATCAGATTCCATCTAGAATCAATGAGGCTAGAGATTGTTACTAGTTGTATTTGGAGGAAAAGAAAAAGGTTAGGAATCAAATTAAAGGAAATATTGGTAGAATTTGTTTAACTACTGACACTTGGACTTCTTTGCAAAAATTCAATTATATGTGTGTCACGGCTCATTTTGTTGATAATAATTGGAGGTTACAAAAGAGAGTGTTAAGTTTTTGTCCAGTCTCAGGTCATAGAGAAAATGATATTGGGAAAACCGTGGAGATGTGTTTACTTGAATGGGGTATTGACAATATTTTCACAATAACAGTTGATAATGCTAATGCAAATAATGTGGTTGTTGCATATTTGAAAACAAAGTTTGCTAATTGGGAAAAGTGTCTTTTGGGAGGGAAATGGACCCATATTCGGTGTGTTGCTCATATCATGAATTTGATAGTTCAAGATGGCTTAAGCCACACTGGTGGTTCTGTTAATTGTATTCGTGCTACAGTTAAATATGTTAGGCAATACCCTACAAGAATAAAGAAATTTAAAAGTTTTGCTGCGATTGAGAAATGTTCTAACACTAAGAATTTGGTCTTGGATGTCCCAACGAGGTGGAATTCCACTTATTTGATGTTGGAGACAGCACAAGATTATGAAAGAGCATTTAATAGATTTGATGTAAAGGATCGACACTTTAGGGAAGATCTTGAAAGGACCGGGGTGCCTAGTTCATTAGATTGGGCAAATGTTAGAAGATTCGTAGGTTTTTTTCAATATTTCTATGAGCTTACTTTGAGAGTATCAGGGACGAAGTATGTGATTGCTTATACTTTTTTAGATGACATAATTTGTATTGATGTTCTGAAAGAATGTCTTAATGAAGCCGATGATTTTGGTCTTGTAGACATGGCAACAATGATAAAGGCTAAATTTGACAAGTATTATGGGAAGATTGAAAAATTCAGCATGCTTATTTTTATTGGTTCTGTAATTGATCCTAGAAATAAATTTGACTATCTTTAGATTTTACTTTGTGATGTGTATGGGAAAGTAGACGGAACATCAATGGCTAAACTAGTCAAAGATTACATGTATGATTTGTATAATGACTATATGAGAATTTATGCACCTCCTAGTATACCCTCTTCCTCTACTTGCGAGTCCTCTTCTTCTCCCTCATCATTAGGGAAAAGGGCTACACCAGTTGATATGGAGCCCGCAAAAATATTGAAGGAAAAGTTTAGAATGGAGATGAAAAGGAGGAAAATTGAGAGTGGTATTAGGGGCTCAAAATCTGAATTAGATAAGTATTTGAATGAGGAGGTTGATAATGATTCTACACAATTTGAGATTTTGAACTGGTGGAAAGTTAATAGTCCAAGATTTCCCATTTTATCTTTGATGGCTCGTGATGTTTTGGCGATTCCAATCTCCACAATGGCTTCCGAATCTGTTTTTAATACAAGTGGAAGGGTTTTAGATGCATTTAAGAGTTCTATAACTCCTAAAATAGTTTAAGCATTAATTTGCACTCAAGATTGGCTTCGTGCAAATTCTACCCTAATCGAGGTTGAAGAAATTTGGGAAGTGTCTCAACAAATTGAAGAAGGTTGTAATGTCTTAAAATTTTTTAATATTTTTAGTTATTTGATTTTATTTTTTTTTTTATCTTTCTTGATAGTTACAATTGTTTATTTTTATTTTTTCTATTCAATGGCAGAATTAGGGGCAGATGGTTCTGGTATAAGTGTGGAGGCTTCCTGAACCAGGAATGTTGAAAATACTGCATCAGACATGCAGCCGGCTGATGTAGTTCTGTTTTCTAATGTATTGGCTGTATGGACCTACTAAATTGCTGAATCAGACATGTATTTGCTTCACCTGCTGAAATGTTTTTTGCTTCAGTTGTACCTCAAATTCTGCTGAAATGGGCTGTATTTGCTGTGCTGTGTGGACGTCAATCTGATGTGAAATTAAGTTGCTGTTCTTTTTTAGCAACTGAAGTGAAATTCAGTTGCTATATGCATGGACATTAATACATTATTCTGATGGCTTCAGTTATGCTACTGTATGGACATTGATATGATTAATGTGTTAATACATTTGCTGTGCTTTCAACTTGAGAAATGGGCTGTGTATCACATGCCTTGGCCGTGGCTATTCGGTTCACTGTACCGCTGTATGGTGTATGCTTTATTTTTTATTTTTTTGGTTATTTTGTTGATTATTTTGGATGTCCAAGCAGTGCCGAGTGTAATTATAGTTAGTAAATAGAGTTGTGTCACATGTTCATTGATGTGGCTATCTACAAATTTGTCACATGTCTAGGCAAGCACCACAAACAGAGTTGGAATTCTACAGTGAAGATTATCCCTTTTTTTTGTTATTTTGTTGGTTATTTTGATTATTCTGCCAATTAATGAAGTGAAATTTTGTAGTCTTAATTTTTTGGTTATTTTGGACGGTGATGATTAGAGGAATTTATCATTTGTTATGTTGTTATTCGGGTAAATGAAAACCAAACCATTTAACCCGAATTTGATTCGGGTAAATTGGTTTGGATTTTATTTTATTCGGTTCGATTTTCGACCGGATTACATAAACTTCAAAATCCGAATAACCCGAACCGAATAAATAACCCGAAAAACCAAAAACTCGCCCAAATGAACACCCCTACTTAGACGTTCTCTGGACTTCAATCTGCTCCTCCTGTTGACACCCCTCTTGAGGTTAATGTGAAATTTAGTTGTGATGAGGGTGACCTTCTTCCTAATCCTATGATGTATCGTCAGTTAGTCGGAAGCCTTAATTATTTAACTATTACACGTCCTGACATTTCTTTTTCTGTTCAACAAGTCAATCAGTTTATGCACATCCCTCAACACCTTTACTTAGCTGCTGTTCGTCGTATCATCTGCTATCTGAAGGGTACTTCTGGTCGTGGCTTATTCTTTCCTGTTGGATCCTTCCTTCAATTAATTGGTTACAATGATACTGATTGGGTAGGCTGCCCTGACACTCTACGCTCTGTTACTGGTTGGTGTATGTTTCTTGGCCTTGCGCTCATTTATTAGAAAAGTAAAAAACAAACTCGGGTATCCAAATCTTCCACCAAATTGGAATATCGTGCTATGTCTACTTCTTGTTCAGAGATTATTTGGTTTCGCGGTTGATTGACTGAAATTGGATTTCCTCAATCCGAACCCACACCTCTTTATGCAGATAATACTAGTGCTATTCAGATTGCTGCTAATCCTGTTTTTCATGAAAGCATCAAGCACATTGAAGTGGATTGTCATTCTATTCGTAAAGCTTTTGAGAATCAGGTTATCTCCTTACCGCATATTACTTCAGATCTTCAACGGGCTGATGTCCTTACCAAGACACTACCTCAGTCTCGTCACCAGTTTCTCATAAACAAATTGATGCTTCTTGATTAGCCGCATCAATTTGAGAGGGGATGTTAGTAAGAGACTTAATCAATAGAGCCAATCAAGGAATCAACATCAAATTGAGCAAGTCAATTTGGAAATCAAGAGTATTCCATCTATCTACAAGTCAATTCGTAAATTAAGGGATTCCATCAATTAGTAAGTCAATTAGAAAATCAAGGGACTCCATCAATTTGTTTAATTATATCATGTACATAATTACATTACCAAAATTAGAGTATATAGATTAGGAATAAGAGCAGATCACGATTGTAATTTAAAAACTTTCCTAAATTACTCTTATATAATTTCTATATATATGGAATAATAGAGGAGAAGAAACTCATTCAGACAAATTGACAAGAAGAAGAGGACACAGTCAAATGAATTTTCCTACTAGGGAAGCTGAAATGGAATTAAACAAAACATTAGTGTGTAAGATAGACAAGCATCCAATGAAGACAAAATCAATAAAAATAGACATCATATAGAAACAAAATGTAGTAAAAAGTGAACATCTTGTTGATAAAAGAGTAACATCATCAGCAACCATGGTTTTAAGTTTATTCTAATGTTAAGGAACATAATCCAACATTTATCTTAATTCTTAAAACTATCAAGAAAAAATAACAACAATTATCAGATGCATGACCTGAAGGGCAGACTTGGCGCAATGGTGGAGTCTCTTCATTGTGTCCTGGAGGTCCGGGGTTCGAATCAGCCTCCTTGCAAAAAGCAAGGAGAAGGCTACCTAGGTATTCCCTTCCCTAGAGCCCACAATGTGGGAGTTTCGGCACTGGGTACGCCCTTCTATCAGATGCATGACCTGACTTAATATTTGATAGTGAAATGCCAGCAGTATCAATGTATATTTAAAATGGGACATGTATGAGAATCATTATAGCTAAGTATGGCGGAACTCTTTTTCTTGGGATAATATCTTAAGAAAGTTAAGAATGAACACACCCACGCAAAAAGAAAAAGATTATTTTTAGAATATTGACAGACTAGATGTCGCCTAACTTTTATCTTGAGCAAGCAAAATCCAAATGTCATAGTAAGACATCCTTAAGACCCAAGTATAAAGAATCTGATTGACAACTTAATAATATCTTAGCTACTAGCCATAGAGAGTCACCTGTATCAAGTGCAAAGATCACATTCATCACTGAACGCCCTTTTGGTGAATTTAAATAGCTAAAATGCAACACCACTCCTTGGTATGGGGCTTCCCAAATTTGGTGTAGTTCGACCATGTATAAATTTTATGACATGAGCATGTTCAAAAAGATAGGTGGCGAGAGTGGCTTGATTAGAACAAATTCAGATGAAAATATACGAAAATGAAGAGATAGAGAGACATAAACAAAACCCCTTAGATTTCCTTTCTCTTTCCTCCGGTACATCCAAAAAAGCCTCCTAGTCTTGAGCTTGACTTCCCCAATCCTTTTTAAATAGCTTACGTATGGCCATCAGAAATACAGTATAAATAGTTTTCAAGTTTATGATTTCAATAAAGACCATCATACCTCCAGAGGGACAAAACACAAATTAAGAAATTTAGATGCAATATCTATAGATGTCCTCCTTTTGCCTCTCATTCCTTTCTTCCCAAAGGTAACTGCCAGTAAGGAATTTTTTTGAAGGAAATGAACCTCAAGATCAGAAGTTGAGGAAAAGCTTCAGACACGTATAATGACATAAAAAACTATCCAAAGTGGGAAGAGAAGCTCATATAATACATAAAATAGCATGTGGCTAAAGAGCAATGCAATACGTCTATCACAATCATGACATGAAGGAACTTGTCCTCCGTATAATACACTACTTCCAGTCAGAATTGCCCATTCCCAAAAGAGAATAAACCAAAAATACTGGTTATAAAAAAATCACTAAAATCTGAAGCAGATAGATACCTTTGCACAGGATTTTTAAGGCCTCCATGTCTTCCTTTGATAGAATCCATGTGCAGAATACATGGTACTCTCTCACACTAGTCAACTTCTTCATCTGAGATGTCAAATAATTATATGCAACAAACATGGGAAAAAAAAAAAGGAAAAACATTTGAAACAGGACTTGCCTTGCAATTTAGCCACTTCACCAAGGTGACAGACGACTAACAAAATCCAGTGTAGACTGTGGAGGAAACAAAAAGCAAACCACAAATAAGACCAAACTTATAAAAAAAAAAAAAAAAAAAAAAAAAAAAAAAAAAAAAACAGCTCCAAAGATGCAATAATTATTTTATATAAAATCTTTACTTGAAGTTAACAGGAATTAAGATGTAATCCTTCTCAAATAGATTCATTTTCCTGGTCCAGTTGCGTTGAAAAGCAGCTCGCCCTTTAGAAGCACCAGATGGATCTTTGTCAAATCAACCAGCTTCCGAAAGAAAAACTATTCAAGAAATGGAACCTGTGTTTTTGTTTAGGGGGAATTTTATTGTTCAACTATTTGTCACTCGATAAGATTTTTGTTAATATCATATAAAAATGACAAAAAACTAAGAAATCCTCAAAAATAAGGAGTTTGAAAACTTAATCATACTGCTAAGTAAATGAATGTCAATCAAATTAATACATTTTCTAAATAATGACAATATTTCAAAATTGAACCTTTAACTATATCTGCTGTTTATGCCTAATATATAACACTCACCCGAAACTTTACCGATACATATCAAATATTATAAAAAGGTATCCGGTTTATTTAATACTAACCAAATATTTCTCACTTACTCACTTGGGCATCGGAGAAATCTTTCACATGGCTATTATTGACATAGAATTCGAATGTCATAGTTATTTACAATGTTTATTTGAGTCTTTTAATCAAACAAAAATCTCATAGCTATCACATTTAGAATAGCTAGGTTGACGTTTTGCAAGTATAAAATAACTTGTTAGGTGGCTCATCCCTTGTCCCTTTTGTCCCACAACGATTATGAAGGAAGAGGCTTTTCTCATTGCTCCAATATATAAGGACCCTATCCCACATGGATTTTCAAGCAAGCCTACCTCCCAAAATTCAAGTATAAATAAAGGTCTTGAGGTGCTTTTATTGGTATCATTAATCTAAGTGGGTTAGTAAAAGTGGGTTGTGATCTTTTAAGATCTCCTTTTGCTATCTTTCTTGTATGATGGTCTTTTGAGCCTAGGAATACTTTCCTAAGGCATTTTGTAGTTTTCTTCTTTGATAGTGAAATTCTACTCCTTCCTCACCTGTGGACGTGTGTCTATTTTGATCCAACCACGTAAATTTTGTCTCTTTTTATTTATTTTACCTTTTTTGCTTTATTTTTCTGTTTAATTTATTTAATTTGTTATTTTGTTATTTGTCTATTGGGTTGTCAAAGAACCCTCTGGTTAACTTTCTATCGGTCCTAGTCCTAGCAAACTGGTATCAAAGTTATTTTAGTTATTTTGAGAAAGTTTTTAGATAATTATTTTGATAACATGATAATAACAAAAATAATGGTCTAGAAATTCGACAAAAATGTCAACTTCGCATGTGGCAATATAAGATGAAGGCCATTTTGGTTCAGGACGAAGTTGATTTAGCATTACAGGAGTTAGAGACTAATCCAGCTAGCGTGACAGATGCAGATTTTGCTGCGATAGATAAAAAGGCAAGATTCAGGATTATTTTGAATTTCTCATATGAGATTTTGTGGGAGGTTGCTATAGAGACCACGGTTAAGGCCATGTGAGATAAGTTTAAAGCTTTAAATATGAAGAAGACAGTCAAGAACGATCTTATTTGAAACAAAGTCTGTATATGCTCCGTATGACAGAAGGTACATCTACACTCTCTCATCTTGATAAATTTGATTATGTTATTATGGATTTGGAGAATATAAATTCGAAAGTTGATAGATGAGGATGGACCCTATTATTGTTGTGTTCTCTTCCCCAATCCTTTAAATATTTTCATGATACAATGATTTATGGTAAAAAAACTATTTCATATCAGGAAATTAAATTTGTTTTAAAATCTAAGGAGCAAATTGATAGAGATATTACTAGAGAAATTAATGGTGGTCAAGTTGAATGTTTGGTTGTTAAGGGCAGAACTAATAAAAGGGAATTTGACAATAATAGATCTAAATATAAAAATTTGGAATGCAATTATTGTCATAAATTAGGACACATTAAGTCCGATTGCTTTAAGTTGAAAAATAAGTCAAAGCAAAAGGAAAAACCTATTGAGAAAAACACTAAAACTGCCAAGACTAGTGTTGCAGCAAATGAAGATAATTGAGATATTTTTTGTATAACTGATGACAGGATAAAATCTAAAAATGAATGGATTTTAAATTCGGTTTGTTCTTATCATGTATGTCCCAGTAAAGATTTGTTTTCCATTTATGAATCTGTTAATAGTGAAATTGTTTTGATGGGAAACGATACTATTTCTATTGTAGTTGGTAAGGGCACAGTTCGAATTAAAATGCATGATGGTATTGTGAGAACTCTCACTGATGTTAGACATATTCCTGATTTGAAGAAAAATATCATCTCTCTAGGCACCCTAGAGGCTTTTGGGTGCAGATACACGGCTGAAGGTGGAGTTTTAAAAGTGTTTAGTAGTTCTTTTGCTATTATGAAAGTTTACAGGTATAGAAAATTGTATTTTCTGTAGGGATCTACTACTATTGGTTCAGTTACAACATAATCATCAATATATGATTCTGACATTTGTTCAGAATTGTGAAAACCATCTCATGTTCAGTTTAAGAAAGGTACCAGATATATATTGACCTTTATTGATGGTTATTTAAGAAGCATGTATGACAGTTGGCTTACTTTCGGAAGTTAAGTGTTGGGTCTTGTATTTATTTGTTGTTTTATGACATGCTTTTTGTTATCAAGAATTTGTTAAAAATATTCACTTTGAAGTTGCAGTTAAACAGTGAATTTGATATGAAAAATTTGGGAGCAACTACGAAGATTCTTGGTATGGAAATTAAGAAAGATCGTGGAGTTGGAAAATTATTCGACCCAGAATAACTATTTTGAGAAAGTTTTGGAAAGGTTTGGCATAAAAGATGCTAAGCCTGTGAGTACTCCATTTGCTAGCTTTTTTTGACGATTTGCTGTTCAGAATCATAGTCAGTTGAAGAAGAGGATTTTATGGCATAGATTTCATATTTTAGTGCAGTTGACAGTATGGTGTGTGCAATTTTTTGTATAAGTCCAAAAGAAAATTTTGCTGATATATTTTCGAAACATCCTTCAGACTACAAGTTCAAGCAGTGCTTGGATTTGTTTGGTATTCGCTATTGTTGATTACGCCATTAGGCCTTTTGTGGAGAATGTGGAACATGATTACTATTTGTTAGTGTTGGGATTTGCCAAGGTGGAGATTTATTAGGTGGCTCATCCCTTGTCCTGTTTGTCCCAAATTGATTATGAAGGAAGAAGTTCTTCTTATTGCTCCAATATATAAGGACCGTATCCCACATGGATTTTCAAGCAAGCCTACATCCCAAAATTCAAGTATAAATAAAGGCCTTGAAGTGGTTTTATTGTTATCATCAATCCAAATAGATTAGTAAAAGTGGGTTATAATCTTTTAAGGTCTCTTTTTGCTATCGTTCTTGTATGATAGTCTTTTAAGTCAAGAAACATTTTTCTAAGGCATTTTGTAGTTTTCTTCTTTGATAATGAAATTTTGCTCCTCCCTCGCCCGTGGACGTATGTCTATTTTGACTGAATTACGTAAATTTTGTCTCTCTTTATTTATTTTGCCTTTTCTACTTTATTTCTCTGTTCAGTTTATTTAATTTATTATTTTGTTATTTGTCTATTTGGTTGTAAGAAAGTCCTCTGATTAACTTCTTATCGGTTCTGGTCCTAGCATAACTTATATCCGAACAACATGGTAGTATGACCATGTGTATGTCTTGTATCCATAACCATTCTTTATAGGATATTTCCTCATTTCACTTGATCTTAACTACAAAAGAAGCCTTGAAAAGCCCCATTAAAAGTGTCATCCAAGAATCCTTAACAAGGAGAAAGTCTTTAAAAATATCATACACATGGATATACATCATCAAAAAGTACCAAGCTTTTCACCCTTAAAAAACTAAGAGAAAAACAAGGAGTTTATGCCTTTCTCAACCTCGGAATTTGAAACTAGAGATGGCAATCAAAAGTCCACAAAACTCAACGATGGCCACATATATGGTCATACTGTGCGGGAGGAACAATGATTTTCAAAAGGATCAATCCTAGTAATATTGGGAAGAGGACATAGAAAGAGGGAAATCAATTAAGATGGGATCGAAGGCACAAGTTCACCCATATGAAATGGAGCATTAGTTCCTCCAGTCATAGGTTGCCAAGTCCCCAGTGTTATTGATACATAGAAGCTCGTTAAAATCTATAAATTAGAGATATTCACACTCAAACAAGATAGTAATTCGATTTCATTAAGAAGTAAATAATTGCAAGATTCTGATAAAAAAATGTAAATAGATATGTGCAAGGAATACCTATGAATAAAAGCACCTCCCATGTTACATATGTTAGAAAAAGCACAGATTTTAGATGTCCCTCTTCTACCCCATACCTAGTTAAAGATTGTAACAAAAAATATAACCAATGACGAAAAGGGCCGCAGCCTAGGTGCAGAAAAGATCAATCTGAGAACAATGACTAAGAAACAATTTAAGAATAGAGAATACAACCTCCAATAAATATACTTGAGGAGCAAGATACTACTGATAAAATAGTGTACCACCCAAACCAAAAGAAACACATGTAATCCACAAGAACTTACTTGATGTAGAAGACAATTATCATATCATTGATGAATGTCTCAGGGTGTAATACATCCACATCCCTCTTACTTACAGAAACAGCATCCGGATCCCCTTTTGGATAAATAACTTCCTCGAAAGGCTCAAAGGTCAAGGGGTTAAAAACCAATTTCACTTACTTGGGGAAATAATGCTGTGGAAGGTATCTGCTGCTACGTCCACGTACAGAATCTTGATGCCCCAAGACAGCATCTCTGTAAGACAAAGATATTTTACAGCAGTTTAGGGAAGATATTTCCCTGATTTGATTCAGAAAGCATAATTCCAGTTTTAACATTCAGATATATCCACACGTCACACAAACATGTAAGGTGGTTACAATCGTACATCACCACATATTAAATTTGTCATCGCCTGCAGCCATTTGCAGTTGAGTGCATGTTATACCATATCCATCAACTATAGCATACATGATTCGGGAGTTACCATCATCACATCATAACCATTTAATTTTGATAGACAATCAGGCTCTAAAATCCCTGTCTAGTCATTATTTCAGTATGTCTTCCAATAACATATTATAGAAGGCCAGAAATGGTATCATTCCACTATAGGATTCAGGAGAAAGAATAAAATAATGATTAGAATTTAACCAAAAAAAGCAAAAAAACTAGAAGTTGTTGTCGGAACCGAGTGCAACAAGTAATTCAAAACAGAACATCAATATCAGACACCGCATTCGACCAAAAAAAAAAAAAAAGCAACTAGAGCAAAAATACAGATTTAGAAGCAGACCAAAAATAAAAGCTGCTTGGGAAACAGTCCTCAAAACAGAGGAAAATTTCTCAACCACCTCCAAACTCCAACCACATTCCCTTCAGACCAACCTTGAGAAGGGAAATGGAGAATCCTAAAGCCTCTTTGCATTTCACAAAGCCATAAATCACTTCATAACTCATTCTGCAAGGAGCTCAAAATCTACCAGCAAAAAATGGAAAAACACAGAAAAATCAGGTTCACAATAAACAAGTCTAGACCATCAACCAGAACTCTCCCTGGCTTTGATAATTCTACCAAGGCAAAAGTCCATCCCCATTAAGCCACCTAAGCAAAGAAAAAAATTAAAATTTACAGGGAGTGAAGGAATCCAAACAACATTCAGCAGAAAACTTCCCACACAAAATAACTTGAGTTGTTGAATGTGTATGTCTTTCTGTTCAAGGATAAAGAAAAGTTTTTCATTGTAAAAGAACAATAATTGTAAGTGGGACATTAAGGTACACTTGTGCACAGAAAAAGGAAAAACTAAAGAACATTAAGATCAAATAAAAAATTTTTTAAGATAAACTTATCCTTACTGCGAGAATATTACCATTTTCCCACAACGAATCAAAAATATTTACTTAAACAATTAAACTCCCTCGACATAGAAAAGAAAGAAAGAACGTCTGCTTGTTTGTGTTCATCGTGTTATTTCAGAAGCCATTTGGTTGATCAATCAATGAAAATAGAGAAAGTCGGCAGCGATTACAAACATATTGAATTGTCATTCAAATTAAGGACTAGAAGGTGACTTAACTTAAAACATACATAATTTCCTACCAACTGTACATAAATGAAAATCTTAATAGAGAGAGAGAGAGAGAGAGCTACTGGTAGTGTAATAATCATTACTGCTTCAGTAAATGTCCTCGAGGGATGATAAAAGATCATGTGTATGAAAAAATTGATAGAAAACATAAAATTGGACAGATGGTGAACATTGTAGTTATTTCAGCACTATTTTAATTGTATCACATTGGAAGTTCTAATACAGTGAACTGATCCTTCACCACGCAAACAGCTGATGCAGAACCAGTTACCAGAACTTCGCATGCATCAAAGCTTAGGAGAAGTGTGTAATTAAGCCAGGCTTGACTTGGTAGATACCATTTGCTTTTTAAGCATATATCTCGATCCAGGACAGGTTGCATTAATAGAAAATATGACAAAAATAGAGCTGATCACTTAAAAAGTTGGAAAACTTTGATATTTTGAAAGGATTGAAATTAAGTGCAGCATCTTTTAGAAAGAGTTCTACATAGTGGAGCAAGAAGAGGCCACAGTCAAATGAACTCTCCAGCTGGGGAAGCTGAAATAGAATTAAACAAAACGTCAGTGTTGTAAGATCGACAAGCATCCAATGAAGACAGAATCAATAAAAATAGACATCATATAGAAACAAAATGCAGCAAAAAGTAAACATCTTGTTCATGAAAGAGGAAGATCATCAGGAACCATGGTTTTATCTTGAAACAACAGATGTTGCCTAACTTTTATCTTGAACACGCAAAATCCAAATGTCTGAGTTAAACAACTTATCAGTGTGCCAACGTCCAAACAGTTTAACACTTATGAGCCCTCAAGTTGCTTTAAGATGAAAGTCTTTACACTAAATAACTAAGAAATTTATTAAATAATCACTGTCATTAGATTTAGTTGAATGATAAGATTTTATTCATGTCTACTATCAGTACCAAGAACAATTATATACAAACTAGGAAAGAGAAATGATCAATAAGTAAAGATCCAAATGCAATATAAGCAAGAGAGGGAAAAAAATGAAAAAAAAAAAACAAAGGAAATACCCAAAATTTTGCAATTATAAGCATTATCTCCTGCATCAGAGTTAAGCTGCACTCATGCATACAAAATAAATAATGAGAATTATTTCTAAAACAAAATACTAGAGAGCCTACATAATAAACATCAGAAATCTTACTAAAGCATAGTAACCAGTAGACAAACAACATTGCCAGCCATATTATAATTCCCAGATGCATGTATAATATTTACTTCCTACAAACCCCATAGAGCAAAAATCTTACAAAGAAGGATTCCTAAGTACTACATTAATTATTTCCGAATAAAATGAAGAATGCAGACCTATCAACCGGATACCCCAAAGAAATTACAAGACATTCACCAAACGTGTGGTAGTTAGCCTATTTCTATTCATGGTTATTTGATATAATTATGATGAAGACTGTAGTCGCCCATAATTCTGCGGTTAACATTTATTTTATCAAAACAAATTTATATATAGTATGTGTTGGAGGTGGGTTATAGCTCCATAGATACCGGTTCCTCGCTGACCCGAGCGGTTACCGTCAAAAGGGATGCGATACCTGCAAAAACTGCTGAAGTGTGCTCCGGTGGGAAGACTTCGATGCTCAAGTCAGAAAAGAACGGTTTTCATATGAAAAGAAAACAGAATGAGAGTTCGAGAGAGTAATTCCCTGTAATTAGAGTGTCTAATGTGTAAGGCCCCGAGAGCGTACCTGTCTTGGAGGGTCTTTGAGATGTTTTATACCTATGAGAGCCGTACGCTGCTGCATTGCTTCAACCCTACCTTCCTTATCGAACCGATCTGAAAATTTCGGGGATTCAATATTTTGAATCAACTGTGATCCTCATCTTTTGGAAATTTTCATATTTTAGAGGGAACCTTTCTTTAACTGAAAGATTCTCAGGATGCTGTACGTCGTGAGGGACGGAAGTCAATGGGATATTTTGGTCTTCCTTTAGAATCGTTGGAATCGTTAGCTATCGATCGGTCATTCGACCGATGAAGGGTCTTCAGATTTCTTTCGGCTGAGGAGCCATCCATTGGATGCCCGATTGGGGTGATTGTCTTCGCTCGGTGAATCCTAGCCAGTTGGCGGGGTGACTAAGGCCCTTTGTTCGTGAGACCTGGGCGACTAAGACCCTTCAGTGGGCAGTTATGAGGAGTATTCGAACGCTGGCCAATAGTCATTCCTTGTGAACTTTCGGTAGATAATTGTATATGAACCTAGATCCGTAGCTGCCCTTCGTGGGCTTTCTATGACTTATCAAGTTGACTTATCGGCTCAAATCCTAGGACCCGATCCCATTAGGATCAAATCCTGGGACCCGGTCCCATCATTTGCCCCCAACTCCTTGCTCTCTTGACGAAGAGACGTCATGAGTACTGATCGTTGGAAAAGGCGTGGAGCTTTTTAATGTGACTCTTGTCGCTTCGATTTTCACGAATCGTCTTTTGTACGCTTCATAAGGGTTCACATTCATCAGAGGGTATCCTGTTCCAGCTTTTCTTTACTGCTTCTCTGGTCCCCTTTGATGCTTGTCAAAGAAAACATCCTCAAAAACGATGGCAAAAGCACCCCTTATCAGACTTTTCCGGGTATTAGTGACATTATGAGCGTTATGTCCCTGGATGAACTCCAAGAGGTACAAACCGAGATGCTGATAGAGGATGATTATGCCTTAGTATCCGCCACGGAAGCCGATAGAGCCAATACGGCGCCGGAGGGTTGTGTGCCGATATATTTACAATCAGTCAAGTACGGCTTGAAAATTCCATACACGGGCCCCTTTGCGGAGGTATTATGTCGCTGGAACATTTTTTTGACCCTTCTGATCCCGAGTAACTGGCGTTTGGTAGTCGCTGTGGTTTTCCTATTAGGGTTCTGTCGTTTTCGCTTCGATTTTGACATCTTGTCGTCCCTCTTTATTTTGATGAGGTGTGGAAATAATGGTTCAACCAAAGGTTGCAACAAACTTCAGACTCGTCTTGAGTCTGGCTGGAGGTTTTACTATAAAGAATCCATTTTTAAGAGTTGGATGCAGAAATTCTTTTACGTTGAGTTCTTGAATAAGGACTGCCTGCCCCTATTACCTGAAACCAATGGGTGCCTTCTGTGAGATTGAAGCCTCCAACCGCTTCGAAACACGGTCGTTTCATTCGGTCGGTCGGTGGCTATTGTAAGTCCACCGGTCGAAACGTATGGGTCGAGTCTCTACTGGATGACCAGATGCTGTCCTTGGCTGGCTTGCTGATCGGGGAAAAGAAAAAAATCAACAGGCCCCTTCTGCTGGAGAGGGAGAGAATCGGGCCGGTTGATTCCCTAGATTCTCTTGACGACGCCGTGTTAGAGAATGTTACCATCGACAAGTTGGTTCGACCAGGTGTGAAGAGGTCAATTCAGGAGGACATTGGGGCGGCTAAGGCCCTTCAAAGATCTTTTACTGGGGCGTCTGAGGCCCTTCTAGGGTCGCCTCCTCCTTCGGTGAAAAGGAGGGCGATTTCTTCTCCTTCGTCCGCATTGACGATTCTGCCTGACCATTTGGTTTCAGTAGTAGGCACACCAAGGGAAACGTTGTTTTAGATAAAGGCATTCCGTCGAGTGAAGCGAGTGTTAATGTGGGTAAGCTAAGAGGATTGGGAGATGATCCTTCGTCTGGCGACACACCGGGGGAGAATATTCCCGAAACTGTGAGGAGCAAGATGGAGGAGCAAGATGGCGGGGCCCTCTTCTGCTATCCCAGTTTGGCCCTTGCATAAAGGAAAACGCAAAGTCTTTGAAGGAACGGCGTCTCCATCTGTTATTCATGTTCGGTCTTTTGATGGCAATAAGGGCTCAAAGAAGCGTGGGACTATTGCCATTTGCACTGGGGACATGCAGTATAGCTACATAGACATGGCGGAAGCGAAGCGTGTTGCCAACCAATTTGACTTTCATCGATGTGAGTTTGACTTCCATAAGATGTATTACGAGCAAATCAGTGGGGCCCTTGAGTCCTTGGGCTTAATGGTAGTGCTTCCTTTGTACTTGTTGGGTTTCTTTTCATCTCTTGTCTTTGTTAACCCAGTTTTCTTTGCAGACGATGGCTCTCGCTTGATTTCATGGACAACAGGGAAGACAGGTGATAAATCACTTAAAAGGGCGTCTTTCTGAATTAATTCATTTGGCACAAGCACGGGAAGAGATTTCTGTTCAGGAGGAGGCCGGAGATTAAGAGCACGCCTGGTGCATTGCTTAACCAGAAGGAGGAAGAGTTAACGCAACTTCGATCAGAGTTGGCCCAGTGCCAAGGGGAATGCGAAAGGTCAAAATTGGCCGCCACAGCGTGCGAGGTGCGTTTGCGCTCAATTGAGAAGTTGGCTCAGCTCCGGGAGGAGTCTCTTCGAACTGCAGAGCGTAGAATAGTTGAGCTAGAGGAGTCTAGTGCGAAGGATGAAATTGTCTTTAGAGATTCTCAGCGCAAACTGACCGAGAGATTGAAGTGTACTGAAGAGATAATTCGTTTATGGATCTAGGAGATGCTTTGCCCCCGGTCGAAGAAGAGGCAAATGCTCGGAGCCTGGCTGTATAACTCTTTCAGAAATTCTGTACCCAGCGGCTTTTGTTTGTTCAATCAGAAACTCTTGTTTTTTGTCATTTTTAGCTGTAATCCTTGTTGTGTTATCTCGGCAGAATTAAAGGAACTCAAATTCTTCGACAGGAAGCTTTTTGGTGGAATGGTCGCGTTCGCCTGTTCGGGAAGTCCCACCCGTCCCAGGAGTTGCATCCCCCATTAATGACACGTACGAACAATTGGAGCTAGGCGGCAGAGACCCTCCGAACGATAGAAAATTTATAAGTAGTGGGCCGCGTTCACCCATCCAGGGAGTTACATCCCCTATTGACGATGCGTACGAACGATTGGAGCTGGGCGGCTGAGGCCCTCCAACGATAGGAAATTTATAAGTAGTGGGTCGCGTCCACCCGTTCGGGGAGTTACATCCCCTATTGACGACGCGTACAAACAATTAGAGCTGGGCGGCTGAGGCCCTCTGAACGATAAAAAATTGATAAGTAATGGGTCACGTCCACCCGTCCGGGGAGTTACATCTCCTATTGACGATGCGTACGAACAATTGGAGCTGGGCGGCTGAGGCCCTCCCAACGATAGGAAATTTATAAGTAATGAACCGCGTCCACCCGTCCGGGGAGTTATATCCCCTATTGATGACGCGTACAAACGATTAGAGCTGGACGACGGAGGCCCTCCGAACGATAGGAAATTAGGTGTGGCCTTGCGGAAAAAAACATTAAGCTGATTGCTTCAAGAATCTAAGAAATATCCTCATAGTCTGGAAGAAAAAAAAAACACTAGCAGTAGGATCTCATAACTACTTAGGAGCGGAAGTCGAAGGCTCCTGATCATATGATAATGTCCCAATCCCTGATGGCGTTCTGAATTTGATCTTCATGTGCTTAGTGCTGGGCAAGACTTCCAAAGCGTTCAAGCTCGGCCTGCCCAAGATAACATTATAGAGCGAAGGAAGATCCACCACATTGAATACGACGGAGGCTGTCGCATAATTAGGAGGTGCCCCAATGGTAACCGAAAGTTAAATAATACCATCGGAGTATATCCATTCGCCTGAAAGCCCTTTGACTGGGCCTGCGTGGGGTTGGAGATCGGCAAGAGTAAACCCCATTCGTCCAAAGGTGTCACGGTATAAAAGGTTGTAACCTGCCCCCTGATCGACGAAGATTCTTCTAACTTCATATTGCCCAATCTTGGCGGTTATCACGAGGGTGTTTTGTCGGCTCGAGTCTATCCCAAGTAGATCCTCATCCGTAAAACCGATGACGAACCTTTTTTCCCTCGATCGTTTATCAGTGCTTGTCACTAGAACTTCCTGTAGAGCGGAAGGAGGCATCTTCGGGCAGTAGAAAATCGGTGTGATCAAGCGCCCCTCCTCATTCCCTGATGGATTACCTTGGATCTGGAGTATTACTCCGTCTCTCCTGTCGGCCTGGGACTGGGCTGTTTGTTGTTCCTCCAGCTGGTTGCGTTGTGGCGGTTCGCGCCGATAATCAGTAGGGGGATCTCTTTCCCTTCTGATGATGAATTCTTGCAATCTCCCATCGCGTACCAGGAATTCCAGTTCGTCCTTTAGCTTCTTACAGTCGTCTGTTGTATGACCGTAATTCTGGTGGAAGTGGTAGTATTTCATTCTGTCTTTGTTGGAGTCATCCTCAGTCGACTGTGGGGGCCATCGAATGTACGGCTTATCTGTGATCAAAGCCAAGACCCGATCGGGGGTCTCGTTAAGTGGAGTGTAATTATTGTATCTCCGTGCGGGAGGATGACTCGTTCAGCTCTTCCTTGGTGGAAACCTTCTGGGCGATCGGTTATGTTCTCTTTGAACGGGCCGATCCCCTTTGCGGTCGAATGCCTCGGCCTCCTCAGCGGCGATATATTTTTCGGCTTGGGTGTAAAATTACTGAATAGTAGCGGGGGGTTTCTTCGTGATTGATACCTTCATACCGGAAGGCCTTAGCCCTATTAATAGAGCAGCCAGCGTGATCGAATGGTTCAAGGATGGAACTCTTATCATCTCTGCTTTGAATCTCTAGAAAATCCCTTAGGGATTCTTTTTTCTTCTGGTGTAATGATAATAGGGCTATGGACTTCCTCTTGACCCCTCTACTTATTACAAAGTGTGACTCGAACTGCTCGCGCAGTTGGGAAAAAGTTTTTATACTCGACGGCGGGAGAGAATTGAACCAAGTAAGTGCATTTCTTGAAAGAGTGGTGGGGAAGTGCTTACACATGGCCGCGTCGGACATGTCTCTAGAAATGATCACAGTTACGAAATGGGCTACATGATCCCGGGGATCCGTTATCCCATTGTATCTTTCCATAGGGGGTAGGAGCACGTTACGGGGCATAGGCTCTGAAGAGATCTTGGGATCAAAAGGTGAAGCATGATAGTAAGAGGAGATCTGATCTCCCTAAGGATTGACTTGCCTAAGCTAGTCGGCAACAAGTTGCTAAACCTATTTTCGAAGATCGTCAGAGACCGGTTTGGAGTTTTCGGATGCTTCATGATGTGGGGGTGATGGTCGCCGCTAGGGATGCCTAGATCCCCCTACAGAAGATTGGCCTGAGGGCCTGAGGGCGCGGCTAAGGCCCTCCAATTGCTTGCTATTGTTCTGGATTTTGGACTCCAACCTCTCCATCTGGGGGCGGCTAACTCGTTCCGGAATAGGGGTCACAATCGGTTGGTTGGAGATTGCAGGTTGTAGGTCCTGTTCTGATGAGGAGGGCTAACGGAGGCTGCCCGATTATGAGTGAAGTGATCGGACGCCACAGGAGCGGCCTCAGAAAGTGTGGCAGTGCGTCCTTCCACAATAGGAACGACTTTTGAAGATGCTCTAGTTCTCGGAGGCATAGCTGTCAGAATTACAAAAATTGCTCTAGTCTGTTTCTCACGGACGACGCCAATCTGTTGGAGGTGGGTTATAACTCCACAGATACCGGCTCCTCGCTGACCCAAGTGGTTACCGTCAAAGGGATGTGATACCTGTAAAAACCGCCGGAGGGTGATCCGGCGGGAGGACTTCGACGCTCAAGTCAAAAAAGAGCGGTTTTTGTATGAAAAGAAAACAGATTGAGAGTTCGAGAGAGTAATTCCTTATGATTAAAGCGCCAAATGTGTAAGGCCCTTAAAGCGTACCTGTCTTGAAGGGTCTTTGAGATGTTTTATACCTGTGAGAGAGCTGTACGCTGCTGCAGTGTTTCATCCCTACCTTCTTTATCGAGCCGATCCGGAAATCTCGGAGATTCAATATTTTGAATCAATTGTGATTCTCATCTTTTGAAAACTTTCGTATTCTGGAGGGAACCTTTCTTTAATTGAAAGATCCTCAAGAGGCTGTTCGCCGTGAGGGACGGAAGTCAATGGGATATTTTGGTCTTCCTTTAAGATCGTTGGAATCGTTAGCTATCGATCGATCGTTCGACCGATGAAGGGTCTTTAGATCTTTTTCGACTGAGGAGTCGTCCATTGGATGCCCGATCGAGGCGATTGTCTTCGCTTGGTGAATTCTATCCGGTTGGTGGGACAACTAAGGCCCTTCGTTCGTGAGATCTGGGCGACTAAGGCCCTTCGGGCAGTTATGAGGAGTATTCGAATGCTGGCCGGTAGTCATTCCTTGTGGACTTTCGATAGATAATCGTATATGAATCTAGATCGGTAGCTGCCCTTCGTGGGCTTTCCATGTGGGCCTTTCTCAAGTTGACACATCGGCTTAAATCCTGGGACCCGATCCCATCAAGATCAAATCCTGGGACCTAGTCCCATAAGTATGGATGAAATATCACAAATTTTTTTCTCTTTGTACTATGAATTGATGACAGTCAAACTTCAAAACTCCAAATTTTAAGTAGTGTTGCAATATCAGGCTATAAAAATGCCAAGGTAAACACTTAAAAGTTGATCAAAACTCATATAGTGTATCACGCAGTTTGTGACATCATCAAAGGTTCCGAAAAAGAAAGCTGGTATACTTCTAAAGCATTGAACAGAACTCTCACTTGGTAACTCTTAATATAGCAATATCCAACAAAAGGATAAAGAAGCTATGGGCATACAATACACAACAGGCATGTGGAGCACCAGACTTCAATCAGTTTATCATTACCACATCTTGCAAATTTGGACTAAGGACTATACCAAACTATTAAACCCAATTAATAGTTAGAACCTAAATTTGGACTACAGACTAAATAAAGACCCCATACCTTCTCAGTAGCAAAAACCTTTTGAGGTATTAGGACTCCCCAATTGCTAAAGCACTTTGCTGAATGTTTTATAATTGGGTTTACCTAAGATATAGTTCATACTTCAGAAGCATCACATTATAAGAATCTTACATATAAATTTGAAAAATAAAGTCCTTCTATGTGCATTACAGTGAAGTTCATAAAAAAAAAAAAAGCTTTATGTTCATTGCATAAAAAATGATCTACTTTGTAATAAAATGAAACATCAAATTTCACTTAACTATTCATTTTGCATATGCAACACTTGTAAGGCCAATAGATACAAAAAGAATACAAACAAACCTGTGATTATGCCATGAAGAGTAGCTGTTAATATTTATATCTATCATGTCGGTTGTAGACCAAACCTGTGATTATGCCATGCAGAGTAATTGCTAATATTTGCATCAATTATGTCCGTTGTGAACTTTTATTCCTCTTCTTCGGACCTTTCCATCAGTTCAGCAACAAATCTGGAAGAGTGTATTAAAAAAAAAATATTAAAGGAAAAAAAAAACTTAAATCCTTATGCAACCAAAATCAGGTCCCAATGGCAATAATTCGAGGCATGAGAATTCCGAGGATCAGCCTTTAGGAACTTCTTGAGAAGCTGCATTTCATGATCAGACCCTTAGCAAGAATCCATTTATAATTATAACATGCCCATAAACTCCCTGTGCATCTGAAAAATAGTGATTTTAAATTTAAAAATAAGTTTAGTATGAAAAATTTAGAAAACCCAACTTAGATCAAAATAGACAACAAGCTTACACTTTGTAGTGATGACAATTAAAAAGTTGAGATTGGATAGCAGCTGTAGCTTCTATATCCTCTGTTTTGTGGGATTTTGAGGCCTACCATGCATTTTCAAACACAGAGAGAGAGAGAGAGAGAGAGAGAGAGAGAGAGAGAGAAGAAAGAACAATAGAGGAAGAAGATGAAACTCATGTGAGGGAGATGAGCAAGGTGTACAATGGTGCTGACTTGGGCTCTGTCTGTTTCCTCCCTCTGTGTTGGCTAGACGCCTATGTGTTGGCTTCACTTATGTTGACATGCTCCCTTGATATGCTCCAGAAAAACTGGACACTCCTAGAAAAGTAGGAGTTCTCCCAGGAAAGAAGGGCAAATATTTAGATGAAGAGGACAATATTTCATTACAAGAAAAAGGCAGATTAGAATGATATCTATTGATCTTGAGAGCAATGAGAAACTAAGTTATAGAAGGACTAGAGGAAACAACTGTTACACATGCTATGAACAGCGAACTATGTGCAAAAACCGTGAGAGCAGCAGCAATTACTTGACTGCAAACAAAAACCAAGCCAAAAAAGACAGCATCTTGAATCACTATACCCCAATAAAAATGTCTGTTGCTCTAAAAAAAAAAAAAAATCAGCATCTAAAATGACTCAGACTAAGGCGAAAGTCAAGTTGCATGGCCTCAACTCTGTCCAAGAGCACAAAGAGCATTCAACTCTTCTGGAAACGATAAAAGCATACAAGTGCAGCAACAGCAAGGAGTTGTGAAGGGGCATGTTCAACTTCCAAACTCTACAGATGATCCAAAAGACATGTGAACAAAAGCAACATAACTGGTAGGCAACGGGGGTTGGAGGGTTCTAGATTTGATAATACTAAAAACATGATGAGAAACATTATGCTTTGCAGATTTTCTTTCATTCAGAGAAAATGTACTCCTGTCTTAGAATAAGATTGTTGAAATAGCAACATGCTGGAGACACATGACAATGATACAAAGAGGTGGAAACCAGTGAACTTCTCCAACACAAATAACTAAATACTCCACTTTTCCATGAACCTACAGCAACTTGTTTAAAATCAAGAACCCATTCTTTCTCCTTCATTATATAACAACAGATATTTCAGCCGTTATCCTTTAGAACGAAAGTGATGGACACATCAAGCATGTCTGATAGACCTAGCCACCATGCCTAGTTTGGAAATTCGGAGGATCAGCCGTTTGGAAATTCTGGAGAAGCCATATTTCGTAATCAACAAAGGAATGACTCCTGAAAAGAACCCATTTACAATGATGCCATGCCCAAGACTTGAAATTTTACTCAATGTACTCCTATAAAGATTAGTCAAATAACCACTGTCAAAAAACTTCACAATTGCTTTCCTCTCATGCATTTTCTCATCGAAGTTGAGAATGTGTTATGTTCATGATCATTTTTGTAACAAACATCACCAACTCAAAATTTCCGATTCTTATTAAATCAATTTGAAATCCATAATCAATCTGATTCATTAGATTCTCAAATAACAACATAGAGAGAAGCTTGAGAACGGATGTGATTACCTTGGGATTGGATTCAGAACGCGAGAGATGTTGAATACAAGCTTCCGGCAATTCGAAGTAGTGTAAAATTCAGGATTGATCTTCAAAAGCTTTGCACTGATCTCCAGGGTTCCTTCTGTGCATCTGAAGAATAGTGATTATTCAAATTCAAAAGTGAATTCAGCATGAGAAATTTGGGAAAACAAACTTGGATCAAGACGGAGGAGAAACTTACATTTTATTGCGATGATTATGAAGAAGTTGAGATTATGAAGAAGCTGGGATTTCATGACTTACCATGCATTTTCAGACAGAAAGAGGAAGAAGAAAGAACAATGGAGTAAGAAGATGAAACTGACAGGAGGGAGATGAACAAGGTGTTCAATGGTGCGGACTTGGGCTCTGTTAGTTCCCTCCCTATATGTTGGCTAGATGCCTATATGTTCGCTTCACCTATGTTGACATGCTCCAGAAAAACTGTGATTGCATCATCTTAAATTTACCCCGCAAATAAAAACCAAGCCAAAAAAAAAAAAGACTGCATCTTAAATGACTAGACCCAGCATCTAAAAACTATACACCTTTTCATGACTCGGATTTAAGCAAAAGAGAAGCAGCATGACCTCCGAAAACCTGTCAAATTGCACAAAGAACATTCAATTCCTTTGGAAATGATAAAAAGCATACAGGTTCAGCAAGAGCAAGGAGCTGTAAAGAGAAATGAGCATGCCCAACTTCCACCAAAAAAAAAAAAAAACTGTAGAAAATAGAGAAAGTCAGCAGCGATTACAAACATCTTGAATTGTCATTCAAGTTAAGGATCCAGAAGGTGCCTTAACTTAAAACTTACATAATATCTTACTTCTTATTTGACCATTAGATTCTTCCTGCCAATTGCACATAAAGGAAAATCTTAATAGTTTGAGAGAGAGAGAGAGAGAGAGAGAGAGAGAGCTACCAGCAGTGTCCTGATCTTTACTGCTTCGGTAAATGTCCTAGAGGGATGATAAAAGATCACGTGTATGAAAAAATTGATAGAAAATATAAAATTGGACAGATGGTGAACATTGTAGTTGTTTCAGCACCACTTAAATTGCATCACGTTGGGAGTTCTAATATAGTGAACTGATCTTTCCACTATGCAAAAAGCTGATGCAGAACCAGTAAGCAGAACTTGGCATGAATCACAGCTTAGGAGCAGTGTGTAATTAAGCCAGGCTTGACTTGGTAGCAACCATTTGCTTTTTAAGCATATGTCTCGATCCAAGACAGGTTGCATTAATGGAAAATATGACGAGAATAGAGCAGATCACTTAGAAAGTTGGAAAACTTTGTTTTTTTGAATGGACTGAAATTAATCGAAGCATCTTCTGGAAAGAGTTCCACAAAGTGGAGCAAGAAGAGGACACAGTCAAATGAATTTTCCTGCTGGGGAAGCTGATATGGAATTAAACAAAACATCAGTGTGTAAGATCGACAAGCCTCCAACGAAGACAGAATCAGTAAAAATAGACATCATATTGAAACAAAATGCAGCAAAAAGTGAACATCTTGTTCATGAAAGAGCAACATCTTCAGCAACCATGGTTTTAAAATTTAGTCTAACGTTAAGGAATAGAATCCAACATTTATCTTAATTCTAAAAACTATCAAGAAAAAATAACAACAAACATCAGATGCATAACCTGACTTAACATTTGATAGTGAAATGCTAGCAGTATCAAGGTATATTTAAAATGGGACATGTGTAAGAATCATTATAGCTAACTAAGTATGGCAGAACTATTTTTCTTAAGATAATATCTTAAGAAAGTTAAGAATGAACACCCCCACACAAAAAAGATTATTTTTAGAATATTGACAGACTAGATGCTACCTAACTTTTATCTTGAACAAGCAAAATCCAAATGTCACAGTTAAACATCCCAAAGACCAGTGTTAAGAATCTGATTGACAACTTAATAATATCTCAGCTACTAGCCATAAAGAGTCAACCTGTATCAAGTGCAAAGATCACATTCATCACTGAACACCATACCTTATGGTCAATTTAAAGTGCTAAAACGCAACACCACTCCTTGGTATGGGGCTTCCCAAATTTGGTGTAGTTCGACCATGTATAAATTTTATGACATGAGCATGTTCAAAAATATAGGTGGGAGAGGCTTGATTAGAACAAATTCAAATGAAAATATAGGAAAATGAAGAGAGAGAGAGAGAGACATAAACAAAACCCCTTAGATTTCCTTTCTCTTTCCTCCAGTATATCCAAAAAAGCCTCCAGGCCTTGAGCTTGACTTCCCCAATCCATTTTAAACAGCTTACATGTGGCCAACAGTAATACAGTATAAATAGTTTTCAAGTTTATGATTTCAATAAAGACCATCATACCTCAAGAGGGACAAAACGCAAATTAAGAAATTTAGATGCAACATCTTTGGATGTCCTCCTTTTGCCTCTCTTTCCATTATTCCCGAAGGTAGCTGCCAGTAAGGAGTTTTTTTTTTTTTTGAAGGAAATGATCCTCAAGATCAGAAGTTGAGGAAAAGCTTCAGACACGTATAATCACATAAAAAGCTATCCAAAGTGGGAAGTGAAGCTCGTATAATACATATAATAGCACGTGGCTAAAGAGAGATGCAATACTTCTATCACAATCATGACATGAAGGAACTTGACCTCCATATAATCCACTCCGGTCAGTTAGAATCGTCCACTCCCAAAAGTGAATACACTATAGGACAAAATACTGGGTACAAAAAAAAAAAAAAAAAAAAAAAACCTAAAATCTGAAGCAGATAGGTACTTTTGCACAGGATTTTTAAGGCCTGCATGACTTCCTTTGATAGAATCCATGTGCAGAATACATGGTACCGTCTCAAACTAGTCAACTTCTTCATCTGAGATGTCAAATAATTATATGCAACAAACATGGTAAAAAAAGGGGAAAAAACATTTGAAACAGGACTTGCCTTGCAATTTAGCCACTTCACCAAGGTGACAGATGACTAATAAACTCCAGTGTAGAATGTGGAGGAAACAAAAAGCAAACCACAAATAAGACCAAGCTTTTAAAAAAAAAAAAAAAAAAAAAAGACAGCTCCAGAGATGCAATAATTATATTATATAAAATCCTTACTTGAAGTTAACAGGAACGAAGATGTAATCCTTCTCGAATAGATTCACTTTGCAGGTCTACTTGCCTTGAAAAGCAGCTCGCCCTTGACAAGCACCAGATGGATCTTTGTCAAAATCAACCAGCTTCCGAAAGAAAAAACTATTCAAGAAATGGAACCTGTGCTTTTGTTTAGGGGTAATTTTATCCTTCAACTATCTGCCACTCAATAAGTTTTTTGTTAATATCATATAAAAATGACAAAAAACTAAGAAATCCTCAAGAGTTTGAAAACTTAATCATACTGCTAAGGAAATGAATGTCAATCATCAAATTAATACATTTTCTAAATAAAGACAATATTTCAAAATTAAACCTTTAACTATAGCTGCTTTTATGCATGACATATAACGCTTGCCCGAAACATCACCGATACATATAAGAGATGATAAAAGGTATCCGGTTTATTTAATACTTAATTACCAAATATTTCTCACATACTCACTTTGACACTCCAAAAATCTTTCACATGGCTATTATTGACATAGAATTCGAATGTCTTAGTTATTTACAATGTTTATTTGAGTCTTTTAAACAAACAAAAATCTCATAGCTAACACATTTAGAATAGGTAGGTTGACATTTTGCAAGTATGAAATAACTTGCATCCAAACAACATGGTAGTATGACCATGTCTATGTCCTGTTTCCATAACCATTCTTTTATAGGATATTTTCTCATTTCACTTGAGCTTAACTACAAAAGGAGCCTTGAAGAGCCCAATTAAAAGTGTCCAAACGTTATCCAATAATCCTTGACAAGGAGAAAGTCTTTAAAAATATCATACACATGGATATACATGATCAAAAAGTGCCAAGCTTTTCACCCTAAAAAAAACTCAGAGAAAGACAAGGAGTTTATGCCTTTCTCAACCTCAGAATCTGAAACTTGAAATGGCAATCAAAAGTCCACAAAACTCAATGATGGCCACTTATATGGTAATACTGTGCGGGAGGAACAATGATTTTCAAAAGGATCAAAGCTAGTAATATTGAGAAGAAGACATAGAAAGAAGGAAATCAATTAAGATGGGATCGAAGGCACAAGTTCACCCTCATCAAATGGAGCATTAGTTCCTCCAGTCATAGATTGCCAAGTCCCCAATGTTATTGATACAGAGAAGCTCATTAAAATCTATAAATTAGAGATATTCACACTCAAACAAGATAGTAATTCGATTTCATTAAGAAGTAAATAACTGCAAGATTCTGATAAAAAAAGGTAAATAGATATGTGCAAGGAATACCCATGAATAAAAGCACCTCCATGTGACATGTGTTAGAAAAAGCATAGATTTTAGATGTCCCTCTTCTACCCCATACCTAGTTAAAGATTGTAACCAAAAATATAACCAATGACGAAAAGGGCCGCAGCCTAAATGCAGAAAAGATCAATCTGAGAACAAGGACTAAGAAACAATTTAAGAATAGAGAATACAACCTCCAATAAATATACTTGAGGAGTAAGATACCACTGATAAAACATTGTGTACAACCCAAACCAAAAGAAACACATGCAGTCCACAAGAACTTACTTGGTGTAGAAGTCAATTATCATATCATTGATGAATGTCTCAGGATGTAATAGATCCACATCCCTCTTACTTATAGAAACAGCATCCGGATCCCTTTTTGGATAAATAACTTCCTCAAAAGGCTCAAAAGTCAAGGGGTTAAAAACCAATCACTTACTTGGGGAAATAATGCTGTGGAAGGTATCTGCTGCTACATCCATGTACAGAATCATGACGCCCCAAGACAGCATCTCTGTAAGACAAATACATTGTACAGCAGTTTAGCGAAGATATTTCCTTGATTTGATCCAGAAAGCATAATTCCAGTTTTAACATTCAGATATATCCACATGTTATACAAACATGTAAGGTGGTTACAATCGTACATCACCACACATTAAATTTCTCATTGCCAGCAGCCATTTGCAGTTGAGTGCGTGTTACCCTATATCCATCAACTATAGCATACATGATTCGGGAGTTACCATCGTCACATCATAACCATTTAATTTTGATAGACAATCAGGCTCTAAAATCCCCGTCTAGCCATTATTTCAGTATGTCTTCCAATAACATATTATAGAAGGCCAGAAATGGTATCATTCCACTATAGGATTCAGGAAAAAGAATAAAATAATGATTAGAATTTTCACATCATAACCATTTAATTTTGATAGACAATCAGGCTCTAAAATCCCCGTCTAGCCATTATTTCAGTATGTCTTCCAATAACATATTATAGAAGGCCAGAAATGGTATCATTCCACTATAGGATTCAGGAAAAAGAATAAAATAATGATTAGAATTTAATCCAAATAGCAAAAAACTAAGAGTTGCTGTCGGAACCGAGTGCAACAAGTAATTCAGAACAGAAGATCAATATCAGACACCGCATTCAACCAAAAAAAAAAATGGGAGGCCTGTATAAGTGTTCCAGGATTTGATACAAAATTAAGTTATAGCACCTTTGTTCCTCCACGTAAATTTGCAGAAAGATCAACTCCAGTAAGGTGCCATTTTCCAAGCTCAAATGAATGAGAATGGCCATGGACTACAAAGTCAAGTCATGACAGCTCACTAAGAACTGAGTCTTTAAGTTTGCAAGCCGCTCAGCAGAACTCAAAATTTGTCCAAAGAGACAACTTCAACTCCATAGGCACCTAAATTGCTTGCACATTGCCACATAAAAATGTTGTCTCAAGATTGCAGACCAAGCCACCTAAGGAGTTCTTTTGGATGGGTGGGAACTCTGTACAAGATATAGTCAGATTTTTGAAGGACGCTTTTCTTTTTGGTAATTTCTGATGTTTCTTTGGACAAGAATTAAAATGAATATCAGGTGAATAAAAATCACAATAAAACCAGGCCTGTCTTTGCATTGTTTTGAATTGCATCCGCAACATTGCAAGAATAAGAAAACAAGAAGACATGAGTACAAAATTATATAGTGGGGAAAATGAAACACAATACACCAGATGTAGTGCAGTACTTACTCAAGAGCAAAATTCCATATCGCCTTGTAACGCAAATCTAAAGAAGTGATCATTTCTTGTTTCTCAGCCCACTTTGGATCAACAATTGTCAACTTCAGCTCTTCAATGCCTAGGTGACATATGGTAAGTAAACAGCAATAAATTGAGATCCACAAGCCGAAAAGATATACAATGTCTTCACCTATTGCCCAGACTAAGTATTTATGTGATGAATCGACAATAGAATAATTCTTCCTTACAGCATCAATGTTTAGAGCTAGCCATTCAGCATCATTGAAACTTTTAAAATTAAGCTGCTCAATGAAGTCCCTTATACAAAGTGAAACTCCAGCAGCTTTCACTAGACCTCTAAATAGGAATGTCACAGTATTGTACAAATAAACCAAACAGGAATTGATGTAGCTGTCACATAATTTCGTTGGATACATATATTGTAGAAAATCCGGGAATATCCTCCATGATTTTAGGAATAATATCTTCCATGATTTTAGGAATAAATGCTAATTAGGATATCAGAATATTGTGTTCCTAGTTTTTAGGAAATTAGTTAATTATAGTTCCCTTTTTAGTGGAGAATACTGTATATATAAGTGCATGTATGTTTCCGTTCAATATATACAGAAATACCGAAAAAAGGTTTTTTTTTTAGTTTTTCATGGTATCAGAGCCCTAGGGCTTTTTCTAGGATTTCTTCTTTTTCTTCAAGGAGCCTTCATTGCTGCCAGTTTATGGTTCCTTTGGGTTCCCTTTTTCTATGTGTTCCAGCATTAATTGCTGCAAATTTGCCTTCTTCAACGTGTCAACCTCCAAAACCACCATCTCTATTTTTTATTGGTCTTCATTGCCTTCTTTAATTTTCTTGGCCTTTATTGCCATTTTCAATTTTTTCGGCCTTCATTGTCATCTCCAATTTTTTTTGGGCCTCATTTCCCTATTGGATTCTTGGCCTTAATCGCCATCAATTCTAATTTTTTGTTCTCCGCCCCTTAACCTCAAATTTTATTCTTCCACAATCTAATATTAATTGCTGAAATTATTTTTTTTTTTAGCACCTAGAATTATTTTCCTCCCCTGCCTTGATTACTGGAATTATTCTGGATACTATCTCATAAGATGACATAAACAATCATTGTTGGAATTATTTTTTCTTTATTCTTTCAGTTAAAGTATTTGCTGGGATCTCTTGGGAAACCCGAGGCAGCCAAGGGAAGTTATTCCTTAACCCTCGAAAGTCTCAAAATTCCTTTGGTTTAAATGCATTTGATAACAAGTTTGGGAATTGTTGGATTCTTGATTCTGGTGCCACAGATCATACGACACATACCTCAAAACATTTCAATACCTATACACCCTATCCAAGTAGTAGGAAAAAAACAGTTGCCGATGGTACTACAATCACAGTGGCTGGAATAGGAGATGTTCAAGTTACACCTAATTTACTCCTAAAAAATGTTCTTCATGTCCCTCGGTTATCCACCGATCTTATATCCATAAAAAGACTCACCCATGATCTAATTTGCCATGTTACATTGTTTTCCACTTATTGTGAATTTCAGGACCAGGTTTCGGGGAGGAGGATTGGACTTGCTAAGGAGGAGAATGGACTTTACTACTTGCATACACCGGATAGGCTGCAATCAATTAGGTTTGATTTGCCCCATTCCTTTTTATCTTCATCAAAAAGGGATGTCATTTGGTTACATCATAGACGTCTAGGTCATGTGTCTTTTTCTATTTTAAAAATAATGTTCCTTGCATTGTTCAAGGGATTAGATGGTCAATTTTTTCATTGTGAAATCTGTGAATATGCAAAACATATCTGTGTATCTTTTCCAATCAGAAATAAAAAATCTTCTTCTCCATTCTTCCTAATTCATACCAAATATTTCAGGGTCAAGATGGTTTGTGACATTTATTGATGATTGTACTCGAGCCTCCTGGATATACTTGCTCAAAAACAAATCAGATGTGAGTCATATTTTTACTCTCTTTCATACAATAATTAAAAACCAATTTGTAACAAAAATAAAAAAATTTCAGTCTAATAATGCTTGAGATTATTTTAATCAAGTTCTTACTCCATATTTTCAAAAAGAGAGAATCATACGTGAGTCATCGTGCGTCAAAACTCCACAACAAAATAGAGTAGTTGAAAGAAAAAATAAACACCTTCTTGAGTCCACTCGGGCCCTCTTGTTCCAACATAATGTACCAAAGTGTTATTGGGGGGAAGCCGTACTCACTTCAGTTTATGTCATAAACAGACTTCCTTCTCAAGTCCTGGGGCTAAAAAGTCCATTGGAGGCCATGTCCCAATTTTATCCAGACGTTCGAAGCTCATTCAATCTTGTCCCTCGAGTATTTGGGTGTACCTCATTTGTTCATATTCATGACAACAATCGGGGAAAGTTAGATCCTAGAGCTCTTAAGTGTGTCTTTGTGGTTTACTTTGCAACTCAAAAAGGCTATAAATACTATCATCCACCCACTAGAAAATTGTATGTCTCAGCCGATGTCACGTTTGTTGAGGGGAAGCCATATTTTTCCACTCCTTATTTTCAGGGGGAGATATCCACACTAGAAGATAAAGAGTCCTTCCTAGGCCTATCCTCATTTGAATTGTTCCCATCCAAAATAGAGTTAGCTAAAGTCACCTCAAATTCCCCTCCGAAGAGAAAGAGGAAGGGAATGATAGAATCTTTAATCACTTTCGATTTGATCAGGTGTATGCAAGGAAAAAGGATACCATTCCAGTACCAAGGCAAGATCAATTAGTCAATCCAAGCCCCGAAAATGAGGTAATAGTAGTTGAATCGAACGTCGTTCCTAGATCTCAAACCAAGTCTTCTACCTCTGACCATGATTTACCCATAACACTAAGGAAAGGAACTCGATAATGCACCAAAAGACCATTATATCCGCTATCTCACTTTGTATCTTTCCAGAAATTCTCACCAAGTCACAAGAGTTTCCTCTCAACCTTGAATTTAATTCCAATTCCCAAATCTCTATTAGAGGCATTATCAAAGGAAGAATGGAGGCTTGCTATGAAGGCTGAAATGGATGCACTAGAGAAGAATGAAACCTAGGAGCTAGTTGATTTACCTAAAGGAAAGAGCACAGTTGGGTGCAAATGGGTGTTTGTAGTAAAATTTAAAGCAGACGGGTCTCTCAGCGTTACAAAGCAATGCTTGTTGCAAAAGGCTACACTTAAACATCTGGCGTGGATTATCAAGAAACTTTTGCCCCAGTAGCAAAGATGAACACAAGAAGGGATCTTACTATTCTTAGCTATTAATTTTGACCGGGAACTAGAGCAATATGATATGAAAAATTCATTCCTTCATGGAGAACTGGAAGAAGAAATATACATGAGTATTTCGCCAGGATTTAGTGGAGGTGATGGAAACAAAGTCTGTCGATTAAGGAAGGCTTTATATGACTTGAAACAATCCCCACGTGTGTGGTTTGGTAAGTTTGCGAAAGTGATGCTTGCCAATGGATATAAACAAAGCCAAGGGGACCACACTCTTTTCATAAGACACTCAGGAGAAGGGGGAGTTACAACTCTAATTGTATATGTAGATGATATAATTGTGATAGGAAATGATGAGAACGAAAAGAAAGCTTTAAAATTGCGACTAGTCGAGGAGTTTGAGATAAAAAGACTTGGGAAGGTTGAAATATTTTTTTGGGATTGAGGCAGCTCGGTCTAAAGAAGGAATTTTTATTTCCCAACAAAAGTATGTCACTGACCTTATTCTCAAAGAAATTGGTATGACAGCTAGCAAACCGGTTGTAACCCCAATTGAGCAGAATCACAGATTAGGGGAGGCACCTGGAAGCAAAGCCATGGACAGAGATATGTATCAGAGGCCGGTGGGAAAACTAATCTATCTCGCACATACTTGGCCAGACATAGCTTATTCAGTCAGTGTTATTAGCCAATTTATGCATGAGTCTAAAGAAGTTCATCTACAAGCTGCCTACCGAATCATCCACTACTTGAAAGCTCATCCAGGAAAGGGATTACTATTTACAAAGAACTTAGACATCAATTTAGTAGTCTATACAGATTTTGCTGGATTACCAGTGGATCGAAGATCAACCATAGGGTATTGTACTTTCCTAGGAGGAAACTTGATCTCCTGGTAGAGTAAAAAACAGAGTGTGGTAGCATGATCAAGCACAGAGGCAGAGTTTAGAGCAATGGAAACTGGTATATGTGAATTGTTATGGGTGAAGATCATTTTGGAAGACTTGAAGATCAAGTGGAATGGTCCTATGAGACTCTATTCCGATAATAAGTCAGCCATCAGTATTGTTCATAATCCCGTACAGCATGATCGGACAAAGCATATAGAAATAGACAGGCTTTTCATCAAAGAGAAGCTGGAAAGTGGTCTAATCTGCACACCATATGTTCCCACAGGACATCAGTTGGCAAACATCTTAACAAAGGGAGTTAGCAGTAGTTCGTTTTACGAAAACATCAGCAAGCTGGGAATGAAGAACCTATATTCACCAGCTTGAGGGGGAGTGTAGAAAATCCGGGAATATCCTCCATGATTTTAGGAATAATATCTTCCAAGATTTTAGGAATAAATGTTAATTATGATCTCAGAATATTGTGTTTCTAGTTTTTAGGAAATTAGTTAATTATAGTTCCTTTTTTAGTGAAGAATACTGTGCATATAAGTGCATGTATGTTTCCGTTCAATATATATAGAAATACAGAAAAAGATTTCTTTCAGTTTTTCATATATAATCAGAATAAACAAGTAGATACTACTACCCTCTAGTAAATTCTTTTTTATGGAAAAATAATTCATCAAATAAGGAAGAGAATAATAGCATAATGCACAACATGGAGAATAATGACAATTGATTTAGCCGTAGTGACAATTCATTATATGGTGATTTTATCACAAACTCAAATTCAGAAAAATCACCCCATAACTCAGAACCATAAGATTGACAATTCAGTTCTCTTATATCAAAAAAAAAATAAAATAAAATAAAATTGACAATTTAGTTCTCAAGTCCTGATAAATTTTAGCTTCTATACTTTTCATTTTAGAAAGAATATGAGTTCTACATTTTAAACAAATTACAAACCTCCAGAGATGTTCCTTCTAACTCATAAATGTTAAAGTCAAAATCATTTATAAAGGAACATCCTATGACAACATCTGAAGCTTTCATCATAAGGTGCCTTTTCTGATATATTATGCTTTATCAAAACCTGGCTCACCAAGTGATCCTCCATCACCACAATAAAAAACACCAAGTGATCCTCCATCACCACAATAAAAATACCGTTTAAAGAACTCAAGATGCATCCTAGCCACTCAGACTCAGAATTGAACCTTGAACAGGAGGGATATAAATAGAGTAACAAGATTGTTCGCACAAACTTAAGAAGAGGAAGCAAGCCAGCCAATCAAAAATATTGCCTATTCCATGGTGCTACTCTCAACCTCTTCTACTATTGAGTCCAAAATCTCAAATTACAGGCTTGTTGAATCATTCATGATAAATTCAATACCAATTTAGAAACCCCTAACAAGAGGCACAACTTGTTGGATATTTGACCAAGATAGTTCTGAATAACAACAATTTTTGCAAAGCATAGAACAGAATATGTTAAGAAAACCAGTGATGGAAAACGATGCACATGGACGAGCCCTCAAAGGAGTAAAAATAAGATGGCAAGGTATGCACCTGAAGTACCAGATTGATTCTCGGTTCCTTGTCCATCCTTCGATATAACATGAAGCGTAAGCAATGCTGATTCAGCCTAAAAGGAAGCACACATAGTTTTACTATCAATTCAGGGATAACAAATAATTGGCAGCATCTGTAAAGAGCTTTGGAGCTCACCCTTCCACACCACTGAGACTCAATTTAGATGATCTCATCTATTCCCCACTGAATAGTAAAGCCTCCTTCCCCACAGACAGGGGAGGGCTTGATCTTGATACAAGCACTGGAAAAGTATATCTGGGACTCCATACAGTATTTATCCTGGAAACTTACATAATCAGGCGTCACTACAATTGCTATATTCATATCATCCTACAAATCAAATGGTAGGGAGTCAGGATCAGTCAATACCAATACAATATCAATAGAGAATAAATGATGGGAAACTAGAGCTCTACTAGATCAGTAACTAAGGTTAATATATATATATATATATATGGTGTTTCTAAGAAGACCATATGGTCAGCTCCACATTCACGTATTTTTTTGTCTTGAAAAAGAAAAAGAAATGCATTATAGAAAAAGAAAGAATATAAGAGGAGTCCAAAGGATAAGAAAACCTTAAGAGCATCACAGAATTAAAATACAAAAAGTAAAACCAAAGAAGCACTGCTCTCCAATCTCTCTTTTAACTCTTTTAAACAATAGTGTATAAAAAACAATATTATCCCAAAGAAGAAAGGGATGAATATTCTGATTTTTGAAAACTCTGGCATTTCTTTCTCTCCAAATACACCAAGAGATAGCCAAGAACACACATGTTCAAAGCCAACGAGCATCCTTCTTCCTTCTAAACTTCATAAGAAACAAATCAAAAAGGTTCTTAGAACTAACACAATCATTTCCATACACAGTAAATAAAGATTTCACATCTCACAATGAAGAAATAAATCATCGCTGCTTTCCGAACATTTGAAACACATGACATATACATCCAAGGAGAACATAAGATCTCCTCTTTTGGACTAAATCATTAGAATTAATTTTGTTATGCACTAGGAACCAAAGACCCAATAAAATCCTTAACATCGATAATAATCTTAGTCTTCCAAATAAAATTATTTAAAGGAAAATAAATATTGTGAGGAAGACTAGTAAAGTGATGAAAAAAGATTTGCAAAAAGTAAATGGAACATTGCAGGAACATTCATTGCTCTGTAACAGGGAAATTAAAAATAAAGCTCTATAGATTCCTTATCATTGAGATTTCTTAAAAACGGAAAATCCCAAAAGATCGAATAACTCTTTGAATTATTAAAAAATATTGATAGAAGTGAAGCGAAACCTAGACAACCTACAAAGCTGAGGGAAAGAAGTGGACAAGGACAAATCCCCAAATCCAACCACCCTCCCAATAAAAAGACGTGAGAACCATAATCCACTTTCAATGACATGAAGAACAAAAGATTGATATAAACTAGAGGTGAATTTCCAAGGACTGAAATCAGAAACCCTCACTCTAGCACTCGCTCCGGCATCAGCATCCCATCCATTCTAATAGAAACCATATATACTTTTTAAAATCTTATGCCATAAGACATTGAGTTCTAAGGTAAATCTCTAAAGCCGTTTACTTGCAGGAAAAGTTTTTGGAGACCACATTACCAAGACCCAAACCACCCTTAGACTTAGGTTTAGAAACCAAATCCCAACTCGCCTAATGATTTCTCTTTGCCAACTTGCTTCCAAACCCAAGAAAATCTTACATCAATCTCTCTATCCTATCCACTGCCCCAATAGAAAATCTTTAAAAAGAGAAAGTTCAAGGGAACGTCAAACAGACATGTAAGGAAAAGAGTGATACACCCATCTAAGGTAAGAAAAGCACTGTTCCATCTGTCTAATATCCTACAAACTCTATCCACAACAGGATCCCAAAATTGAGAACTTCTAGGATTGCCCCACAAAGAAACCCCCTAAATAAGATATAGGTCACTCCCTATTCGCGCAATCCATAATCCTTGCTACATGATGTAAAATATCACTATAGACATTGATCAGAACCTTAATCTTAGACCTATGGATCTAAAGCTCAGATACTTTCACAGAAGATCATACGCAAGTTGATCATATCCCTAAAGCCATCTTCCTTCCGAAAGGGTATAGTATCATCGGCAAACTGAGATGGGAGACATAGAACTCACACATAATTACGTTACCTGTCCAACAGAGAGAGTGAAAAAAAGTCAAGATTACATCCATTTTCTTATACATCGACATTTGATGGCATGTTATTTGCGATAGTGTTACAATACATCTCATATTACTCCATACTACTCAGCCCATGAACTGAGCAGCAAGTTGCTTTTATTTTTGGTCTTCTTCCAAAACTAATCCAGCTTTCTAGATTGTGGACTAAAAAGCAACTTGAGCAAAAATACAGATTTAGAAGAAGACTAAAAATAAAAGCTGCTTGGGAAACAGTCCTCAAAACAGAGGAAAATTTCTCAACCACCTCCAAACTCCAATTATATTTCCTTCAGACCAACCTCGACAAGGGAAAAGGAGAATCGTAAAGCCTCTCAGCATTTCACAAAGCCATAAATCACTCCAACTCCATAACTCATTCTGCAAGGAGCCCAAAATCAACCAGCAAAAAATGAAAAAAGAAAGAAAAATCAGGTACCACAATAAACAAGTCTAGACCATCAACCAGAACTATCCCTGGCTTTGATAATTATACCAAGGCAAAAGTCCATCCCCATGAAGCCAACTAGGCAAAGAAAAAATTTAACTCTACATGGAGTGAAGGAATCCAAACAACATTCAGCAGAAAACCTCCCACACAAAATAACTTGAGTTGTTGAATGTGTATGTCTTTCTTTTCAAGGATAAAGAAAAATTTTCATTGTACAAGAACATTAATTGTAAGTGGGACATTAAGGTACACTTTTACACAGAAAGAAGAAAAACTAAAGAACATTAAGTTCACCCCGTGCACAAAGTGCTCCCCGCCTTGGGGTAGGGAGGGGGTAGGCGTATACGTACGCAGCCTTCCTCTTGCATTTTTTTTTTTTTTTTTTTTTTGCAAAGAGGCTGTTTCCATACCTCGAACCATGATTTCAAGGTTATAAAAGAGCAACTTGACCGTTGCACCAAGGTTTGCACCTCTAGGAAAAACTAAAGAACATTAAGATCAAATAAAATTTTTTAAGATAAATTTATCCTTGCCACAAGAATATTACCATTTTTCCCACAACGAACCAAAAATATTTACTTAAGCAATTAAACTTGTGGGATGATATGCCCACGTGGGGCGATTACAATATTTAAATATTTGAAATTCAAATGAGGGGTAATGGGAAGTTACCCATTACCCACAGCTCCGTTATTTCTCTCCTGAAAACTCCTACGAGAGTAAAATGAAGTCTAATTTACAATTTTGAGTATTGAATAGAGAGAAATTTTCTTTTCTTTTGAAGATTTAATTGTTGTAGAGAACAATTAATTGCGAGGTTTTCGATCGTTTATGAATCACCGGGTTAAAGGATTGGATAGATTTATTGGTATTGCGGTGATAGTTCGATTCTTGTGACTATCATCCCAACTTCGAGA